>JANAVB010018993.1:35921242-35940433 GCA_029216955.1 Iris pallida | reverse complement strand
CAGTGAACCACTATTATTTCTTTCTTTCAAATATATCGGTAATCATCACAAGACTTTCTTCATCAGTTTTCATACTAACATTCTAGATAGTTTGCTACACAAACATTCTCTTATAGTGAAGTAAATTATAAGATTAATCAGTTGGCAGATATCCTTATTTTTATTGCAAGTACCTTAAGATTTAGGGATTATTTTGTTCGTGATTTCTGTCTGCTTTTGTCATTGACTGCTACTCTCTGTTTACTTCCCTTGACGTTACTCTTTTTACATCTTATTCTTTGTTAGATAAGAGCGTCAATTTGCTTTCACTCCACCATATATTCTTTGATACTATCTTCTGGAATCTCGTTTCGTAATGGTGCAATATATATATATATATATATATATATATATATATATATATATATATATATATATATATATATAATAAAAAAGATGGCAGCGGCGGCTCCCGACCCTAGCTCTGCTAGGGCATCCAAATATTTGCTCGAGACGGCGGCGACGGCTCCCCCCCCCCCCCCCCCCCCCCCCCCCCCCCCCCCCCCCCCCCGCCCCCCCGACCCCCTAGTTGGCCGGCGGAAAGGTGGGAAGGGGGGGGGGGGGGGGGCGGGCGGCTCCTTCCTAAGGGCGGTGGAGGGGTGGCGACCCCCCCAGGTTCAGGCGGTGGCGGAGGCAAGGCGACCCTCCCCGGCGGAGGGGGGGAGTCGGGCGACTCCAGCGGGAAGGGGGCGGCCCACCCTGGTGGCGGCGGCTGCGGGGAGACCCCCCCAGGCGGAGGGGGGGGGGGGGTCGGGCGACACCGGCAGGGAGGGGGCGGCCCGCCTTAGTGGCGGCAGCAGCAGGGATACCCCCCCCAGGCGGAGGGGGGGGGTCGGGCGGCGGCGGCGGGGCGCTCCACGGCGGGAGGGGGTCGGTTGGATTTATCGGGACCACCACGATTGGGGGTCCAGGAGGGAGTAGAGGTCCGGCACCGACTTTCGAATTCGGGTCAGGGTCTACTATGGGGGCGGACGGGACTGGAGAGGCAGGCTGGCAGACGGTGGTGAGACGACGGGCTGGAGGACGACGAGGGGTTCAGAACCAAGGAAATTCTGGGAGCCGACCCCCAAGAGGCACTGCTGATCCGCATCGCCGAGGGGGGAATATGGTTCGCACAGTGTCTAGGTGGCGGCCAAAGGCGACGGCGGCGGAGAAGGAAAAGGGTGTTGTAGTTGATGCTGGTAGACAAGTCCCGGCTACTGCGACTCCTCCAACCAGGACCCCCTCTGCGGAGCAGAGGCCTAGGTCATGGAAGGAGGTCTGCACCCCAGTGGAGTCGCAAAGTCCGATGTCTATGGAGAGTGGTTGATTCTTTAATGTCCTTTGAGGTTTTTGCCTTAATACCCAACTAAAAAGAGTATGAGGGCATGGGCCTGGGGGGTCCTCCTACCCTAAGCAAACCTACGAAGGGGGGTTGCCCAAACCTGAAATCTTGTTGGGTTTACCTCTGGGTTGGCCTGACTAGCACACATCAAAATAGGTGCCGAATCCATGTCACCGTGTCAGAAAAAACGCCTCTTTGTCGTATCCCTGGCTGTGCAACACAGATATTAGTGGACTGTTTGGATCGTGCATATCTGCCAGAGTTTTTAGTGTTGAGTTATGGTGCGAACCCCTCATGGCTTATTTTCATTGGGCATGTGGGGTTGCCTAAAGTCTTGTCTGGTTTACCTCTGGATTGGCCCTGACTAGCACACACCAAAGTAGGTGCCGAATCCATATCACTTTGTCAGAAAAAAACGTTTCTTTGTTGTATCCCTGTCTGTGCAACACAAATATTAGTGGACTGTTTGAATCCTGCATATCTTTAGTGTTGAGTTTCAAATGGAAGTAGGCATGGGAGGTGGAGGAAGATATGTGATGGTGCGAACCCTACTTTTCATAGAGCGCAATTGTATGAATATCAATACTCCAAAATGAGGAGTCGATTCTTATTATAATAAACTAAGAGTACAACAAGATACACAAATAACTCGCAGAAAGTTTCAAACTACAAGTAGATATAAACAACTACTACTACAATCCTAGAAACAAATCCTAAATCATCATCATCATCGTACAAGTCAGAAGGGGGTCGGCTATTGCATAAGAAAGCTTCGTAAAAGATTTGACAAATTTTTTATGCATATTGTCGACCTGATGTCAACACTCTTTGTTGGTGTGAGATCCCTAGTCAAGGTAGCATATGAGCATGAGAGGGTGATGCCAATTAATCTGGACCGCTAGTTGACAAGTAGGTAGAGGCATGTCTTTTGGATATGCTGTTTAAGCTCATGTAACCGAGGAGGAGAATCCTAAAAACATTGGAAGTGGTGTTGGTTCAACCTGACCATACTTCCGGACTTGACTATCCGGAATGCTGACCTGTCCGGAGTTCCAGACAGCTAGTGCCATTGGGAAAATGTACAACTCGTAATACTAGTAAAAGAGTCAAAAACAGAAACTGACTGAAACTCGATTTGTTTGATCAGTTTGGCTTCTTTGTTTCTTCTATTACTCGTTTACTGCTATGCTGCATGATGATGTTGATGCTAGGATGCGGCTGTTGCTTAGTTAGTGGTCCATGGTGTCATTCTTTCTACTGTTGTTGATGCATCCAAGGGTGCTTCCTCTCTATCCCTCCTTCAAGTTGAGTATGATGAATCATCGAGCTCAACTTCTGAAACATAAACATGAGCTCAAACACCAAGTCCACGAGCTTGAGCTAAAGGTAAGCTCACACAATATCATGTTGAGTATATGTAACTACCTTGACCATCGGTTATGTTGAATCTTTGTAGTGACATTGAACATCGTACAAACGAATGGTTCAACACAATCTAAGGGATCCTTAGGTTGTCCAGTCCTAGGAACTTTGAACTGACTAAGTGATTCCCTCCACCTGAATCCATCTCGGATCCAATCCAATCATGTTTGGATACCCCAAATAGTCTTACACTGAAAGATTATAGAGATACAGGTTACCGAAACACCAAGCTAACATGATAAACATGTCCCCTTCTGAGATGACTTCCAAATTAGAGGCTTGAAAATAGGAATTGATATTGGCACCAACATAATGAAACTTTGTTTCTGACAGCACATGCTTGTTGAACTTCTGAATCTTCATTGTGAAACCTACTGATATCAATAAGTATCCGACAATGAAAGCCAATGAAAGTGTAGCCTACCAACCAAACTACTTGAAAACTCACCTTCCGTCTAGACAAATAGATTTTGATACCCAAGATACCATCACAACATAAAAGAAAAGAGTTAGAGGGTACATCATCTCCTAATTATCAGCCATGAGCGTAAGCGAGAAGATGAAATGGGCCAATAGTTGGAGAGTGGCTAGGGTCCTAGGGAGGTGATGACAGGGCTGGCTAGCTCGGTCCTCCTCCGATGCGGAAGGAGGATGCACAGGCAATGTCAGGTCACTATAGAAACAGAGGACGTAAGAGAGGTGAATGTGGCATAGGAGCACCTCCATTGAACCTCGTCTAACGTAATATTAGCGAATCGGGCAACTTTGGACGCAAGATATTTCATGTACCCTTCATTTAAATTCATAACCATGTCCTTGTCCTAGAGGGGAGGAGCTGGTCAACGATCAGCAACTCTTTGATCAGAACCGTGTTGCCGAGAAGTTGGTGCCAATAAGTGCAGAGAGGAAGAGGACCGGGCTGCGACACAGACAAGGGCTCCAATATTGTTTCATCTATTGGTCAGTGTTGGAGGAGGAGCACCAGGAGTTTATGGGAGAGGGATACAATGGAGATGGTGCTATGGATTAAGGAAACAAGAGGTCATCGTTGTTTTTGCAAGTGCAAGCCGGTGTCGTCGTCTGAGAGATTGACTGGTTTGCCTGTCGGGTTGGCTTTGGATGTGAAGTAGAGGGGGCAATGTTGAGATTGATGGATTTGCTGATTGGAGTTGCTTTAGCTTTGACGACGGATATGGTGGCTTTGATATTAGAGTCAGGTGTGCTACTATCAATGGCAAGGGCCAGACTCGGAACTTGTAGATCATTAACGGCAAGAAGAAGGGTTCAACCTTCATGGTTGACTTTGTCAGCCTTTGGGTGATACAATCATGTATATTGCCTCCCTGGAGAATTTCTTTTAGGAGCAGATCAAGCAACAAAGATACAGAAGCTAGGCCTTCTCTTGCTCATAGTGATCCCTTAGCTAGGATGTAGGCACCATCAAGAGGGTTGACTGCCAGTAAAACTAAAAACTTTGTCAATTATTTTATGATGATTTTGAAGTATGCAACATAGACTAGCATGTGCACCACTGAGGAGGTGAGGAATGATTGGATTGTAGTAGAATGCTACTAAAAGTAGGGTTTGACTCGAGTGGTTTTAGATCGACTTTATGGGAAAGGATATGGCATCTGTTAATGTTAGGAGCAGATGATCCTTAAGAAAGCTGAATGAGAGTAGGATTTATGTAGATGGCCTCAAATTTTGGTGTGAAGGCTTTGTTGTTGTTTTATGAGTTAACTTTTTCTTAAATGCCCTTAAATTACAATTGTTCTAAAGGATCAGTTTAGGACAACATATTAAGCATCTAATATGTCAATTTGGTAGCTTTCAATTGCGCCTTCCAAATTGGAAAAAGAAAACAATAATCATATTGATGTTTTGATAGGTGAGCTTTAGCATACAAGGAAGGCATGATGTTTGATACATCCTCCTTACAGCTTCTGAGTCAAGCTTGTCCAAGGAGCTCAGTCTCCTGGGGAGGACAAATGTTTTCTTGATTGAGTTATCCAACCCTTGGAACCCATCTTCCATTACTCTTCACCAAAGTAAAACTGGAAGTACCTTGTATTTTGAAATTTTGCTTGCACCTCAGCCTTTTGCACTACTGAGAGAGGGACAAAGATGGGTTCTGTAGTAGTGGATATTGCACAGGAAGTCGTGGTATTGTAGGAGGTTCTGAAGTAGGATTGCAAACAGATGACTGATTATTGGTCTGTGCAATCAGAATATAAGGATCTGAGTGAATTACAAGAACTGGGATCAGGATGCAGGGGAACAACCTGCTTAACTGCAACGAACTATAGAAACCGAACTATACTGATCAGCACCATAGGTTGGACAATTTAAACCTACATTTGATGCAACAATTTTTTGATAACTGATAAATCACGAGAGGAATGTTTCAAGATAAATGTAGTTTCTATATCTAACAGTGGGAGCGAGCTAGTAAAGTGACTCATGGTATTGTATGACCTTCTTGTTCTAAGACAGAATCCCTATTCCAGTACCATGTTAGTTTAATATATATTATATGGCATAAACATTTGAAGAAGCTAGGGAAATAATTTTGGTGTACTCCAATGTCTCCTAGAGAGATAATATCGCAATATGCGAAACTACACCAATAATTGCATAGAAAGAGCAACAGATTTGCTATATCAATGAATATAAAACTCTTAGAAGAGTAACTACCAAACTGTTACAAGGTCTACTTGATCATTAAGGCCAGACACCGGGAGAGCACCAAGAGGAGGTCCTGATTGAACCAAAGAAGAAACTCTAGAAATGACACAGAAATGTATGCACCTCAACTCACCTTTGCTTCGCACGTAAGGCTAATCATAGACACATCACAACATGGTCAAGGTTTGAAAGGAGATCGCTCTGCATTCTCCAAGGGAATTGTTTACAACTATGCCCTGATTTTTTATGAATTTACTATGTGTTCATGTTATTTCCATAGTTTGTAGTATCGGCCGATACCGATACGGTATATCGGCATCGAGGATCTCTTTTCTAGTCAATTTAGCAAAAAAAAAAAAAAAATTATAGAAAAAAAAAATCAACAATGGTGTAAAAGCATAGTAAGGTTGTAAAAGACTATCGCAGGTAAACCAATCGACAAAGTTTACTATTTCATTCAATTTTAAAACTACTAAGAAACAACATAGGAAATACTTAAAATAATGCGTAACTGTATAAAATATTTCGTCTAAATTTTTAATAATTTATTAATGATTATTTGCTTTTCGATACAAAAAAATTTAAAACTCCGATCCGAAACCTCCGATACTACCTATACCACCAATCCCGATACTCATAGGAAGGGTCCGATACCGATTCCGATACTGCAAACTTTGGTTATTTCCCACGACCATGTCTGTTGGGGAAGTCAAGATATTATGAGTTGTCCAGCGAAATTGAAGTCGTCATATTTCTCTTGCAAAAATTGAAGTCGCCATATTTCTCTTGCAAATTGTTCACAGTATTGTATTTTATTGGAGACTGACACGAATAGTTCTCGTGCGGATGAATTCAAGGACCTGTGTTTTTTTAGTAGAAATAGTTGAGTACTCAACTCAAAACACATCTGACCTGTGTGCACTCAACTATGCTCCATTTATTACAGGACCTCTAATTTGTTATGGATATATAATTTTCCTTTTACGTACGAATCATTTTCTTCAAAAATTTGAAATTTGTGAATTATTTAACTAGGATATTCATGCTTGTTGATCATTTATTTATTCAATTATTCACTTAACCAGTATAATGCTTGTTACACTTGATTATTGTTGGTCAATCTCCCATTTGATTGGTAAAGTTACTTGTGCAATTTCGAGTAAAGTTACTTGTGCAAGTTCGACATGAGGTCATAGAAAGTTTGTCAAATCCTTTATGGAGCTTGCTTATTTATGCTCATTAGCGGACCTCCTCTCGATGGTAAAAGGCTTGAATGATAATGACCTGTTACCTGTTTTCGTTTGTTTCTTTTCATATGGCTATCGTTTGAAGTAGATGGTTGTTTGCTCTCTTACTAGCGTATATACCTAGTCATTTCATAAAACTATGTCTTGATATGTATGTCTTTTATCACACTGATAGAAGGAAAGGGAGATAGCAGCTGCAGCAGAGAAGCTTGCACAGTGCCAGGAGACCATATTTCTTCTAAGCAGGCAATTGAATGCTTTGCACCGCCCTGCCGAGCCAACGAGCTCTTCGCCAAGTAATATGCAGCAGAAGAGTGATGAAACTAGAGAAAATGAGCCGAGTGCAAGACAACTCACAAGGCATGCTTAGCCCACAGCAGTTTGATCAGGCTGAGTAGCAAATGCTAGTAATATAGTGCAAATAACAGGTGGCGAATCACCTCTAAATGGATATAACTCAAACATCCCTTCTGAAACAGAAACTGGTCCTTTTCCCACTTCTCCTCTCAACTTGAAGCGCAAATGGCACATGTCATCGTCCTCTTCATCCTTGACAGGTACATTGCCTGATAAACACGGGCGGGGCCTAAAGAGTGAGCAGTAGTGACACACTTTGAGTCCATTTTATACATAATGGTCTGATTCTAGCCGCCCTAATAAGCTTGGCACCTTTTTAGCCCTTGATCATATACATGTCATCTTCTGACGAGATTTCTTACTCTGGACATTGTTGGGAGAAGTCTGTTCTGTTCTGATGGTTATGAAATCAAGTGATGTTTTGAAACTGCTGTCAGAAAAAGCCTTTGTGCGATGTTACCCGACGGCTAGTTGCTGAAGTCCTGAGATGCCTTTCTCTGAAATGAACAATGTATAATGAGGATGAATTATGGGCCTTTCTCGCTGAAGGTCGGTGTGTATATGGAGATTGGTATCCTTTTCTTCTTTTTGCTTTCTTAAAACAGGGAATTTGTACTGAGAAAGGATTGTCCTGTGACAACAATAAGTTGGTGTACAGTTCCATACACTGTCTGCAAGAAAAATTACGTATAGATCTGTTTTAATTCCCTTAGAGTGGAATAGCTTTTCTAAACTGTCCACGGAGCAGTCATAAGAAAGAGTAGGGGGGGGGGGGGGGGGGGGGGGGGGGGGTATATGCAACGTTTTCGTGAACGTATTCAAAACGTTGAAAGTACTCTTTTGGTAATATATTTCCTGCTATGCAGCTCAATAACAAGATCTATGTATCTCACCCTTGGTTTTTTCAGGTATACATGTTTACAGATCCAAAGTAAGTTGTGAGTCTGTGCTGCCTAGGTCTTGCAAAATGCTGTTTGATTTCTCTACAGGAAACTACTTCATTCTTTGCACTTCTTTAGGTAACTGATCAGCCAAGTGTAACCCGTTAAACTGATGTTGGCGCAGGCGGATTGTTGACCCGATGCCAACATCTTATATTGGCGCCAAGTTTCTGGCCAAGATAGTTATGAGCATGAAAATGATCATGCAATGAAACCTAGGCCGTTATGAGCATTAAATGGTCATGCAAGGTAAAGCTAGGCCGTAAATTGGCGTTTTATTAACAAGGTAACCTCACATACCCTCCAAGCACCCCAAAAAAAAACTGTACAGAGTCCAACGACGAGACAAAGATGATACAATTTTCTATAGAGAACTACATTTATAGACATTAAGCAAGGAACCCATACCTTGTACGGGAGCTCTAATATTCCGGTGCCTTGAGATTCTTGCTAGTCGCGTAAAAGGGTTTCCTAGTGCCAAGAGACTTGCTACTAGAGGATCGATAGTGCCATTAGGCACCCTTGCCTCCCGTTAATTGAGAGAGACAAGTTCATGAAACTATGACGGAAACCTTGCATATGAAAGATTTTTGAAGTGCTTCAAGGCCATTGCTTGGATTCAGGGATCTTCTAGATACTACTAAGGTTCTTCTTTCGACCCTGGTCATGTTTACAAAATTTTAATGAAGCCAGCCTTTGAAACTCCAAATTAGGGTTATGGTGATAAGCACCCATATCATAAGCTGCTGCAGCAGGGGGAATGAAGGCCAAGCTGGTGCCAGAGAATGAAGACGAGCAGAGCCAGGAGGAGTTTCTCAGAGTCTTGCCAGCTGCCATCTTCCTGACATCAAACAAACAGTTAGATGAGTCAGCAGGCAGTTATATGACTCAGCAATTAATTGAAATTGTAATATGACTCAGCACATGTACATGTATCCTGACTATAAAAGGAGGAACTACTGCAATAACAATTGGACTGGAATTTTAGCCACTTATCTCTTGTTTTTTCTTCTTCTTCTTCTTCTTCTTCCTTGAGTTCTTAAAATTCTGTTACGAGAGCTTTCTGCAGTGGAAGCCATGGCTTCCCATGATCGAACTCCTTCCAGTTCTAGCGTGAACGGGAGAGGAGTTAACAATTTGGTATCAGAGCCGGTGCACGAGTCCCATGGGGAGAACGGGGCGGCCAATCCCAGGCTCATTCCAAACTCCAGGGGGAATCCTCCACCACCAGAAGGAGAGAGGAGGTTCCAAGCCATTGAAGGTACAATCCAAACCTTGAACTCCAAATTTGATCAATTAATGGAGGAGTTAGCAAGATCAAGAAGAGGGTTTGAAGTTCCCCAAATTAACCCTAATTTGGTGGAAAACCCATTCTTTCCCCATTCCACATTGGGATTTCCTCCCCTGTTGAATGCACCCCAGCTTCATCAGGCTCAACCGAGTGATTCCCAAGTTCATGGAGGAATATTTCCTGGGAATTCCCTTAGCAATCATATTGCCAGTGCCACTATTCCCATGTCTGTACCATTCTTTCAAGCACCTGTGAACCCATTAGCACCTACACCAGGGTTTATATCATCTGCCATGGGGGGACAAGTCCCTTTACCAGGGTTTATGGCACCTGCAATGGGAGTGCCAAACCCTGGGCCAGGGTTCATACCAGCTGCATTAGGAAGGACACATGATGGGGGGGAATGTCCAGACAACCAGAGAATTCCAGAGGAACTCTCAGCACAATACTCCTTATGGGCAAACAGGGAATCAGCCAACCCTGAGGCTTAAATTTCCAGAATTTGATGGTACAGGAGATGTGGAGGATTGGCTCTTGAGAGCTAACCGTTATTTTTCTTACTATGGGGTGGTTCAAGATGAGGACAGGTTGAAGGCCTGTTCAGTGCAGCTCAAAGGAACAACATCTTATTGGTATGATTGGGTTATGCAAGTGAAGGGAGGATTCATGACATGGGCAAACTTTTGCAAGACTATTAAATCACAATTTGGACCTTCTAAATTTACTGATTATATGATAGATCTTAGGCTCCTCAAACAGGAAACAACTGTGCAGGAGTATAATTTGAACTATCAGAAGGTGTCCCAAAGAATCCAAGGGATATCTGAAAAGTGTTTGGTTAGCCACTACATAGGTGGGCTGAAAGAAAAGATCAGATATGAGGTCCAACTTGCAAATCCTGAAGATTTACCTGCTGCTATGGAAATAGCCAGGCTCCATGAGGCAAAAATGAATGCTATGAAGAAAACATATAAAAGCACTTATTATGGGAGCAAATCAGCTTTTAGCCAGGGGTCAGGTCCACTCCCAAATCATCCTGAACCTGCCAGAAGGAATTTCACTCAAGCCTCAGCAGGAGGACAACTACCACATCCTGCAGGAAGACAGCCATCCACTGTCTCTCCAAGTGAGCTCTTGAGAAGAAAGAATTTAGGCCTGTGTTTCTTATGTGATGAAAAATGGATGAGGGGACATCAATGTAAGGATAAGAAGCTGTGCATGCTAATTGCAGATGATGGGTTTACTGAGGAAGAGGAGCTAGAACAGGAAGATCCAGTCCAAGACAAAGAGGAGAATGCCTTTGCTATATCCCTGCAAGCTCTATCTGGAACCCTGAACCACTCTACTATGAGATTAAGGGGTACTATTCAGAACAAACCAGTAATTATATTAGTAGATTCTGGTTCAACTCATAGCTTCATTGATGCCAAGTTCAGTGACAGATTGAACCTGCCTCTGAGTGATAATAAACCCTTTGAAGTGTTAGTTGCCAATGGGGACAAATTGACAAGCCAAGGCATGTACAAAGGAGTAGTCATAGAGTGCCAAGGCAAGAAGATATCTGCAAATTTGTTACAACTCCCTATAAGTGGGTGCCAGGTAGTCTTGGGAGCAAACTGGTTGAGCACATTGGGAGATATAATATGGAACTTCCAAGACTTATCCATGAAGTTCACTGTCAAAGGAGAGGTACAGCAGTTTAAAGGGATCAGAAATGATGGCCATCAGTGGGCAGAACCTGTTAACAAGGATCTCAGACAAGGGGGACAAGTATTTGTGATACAGCTCTGTACACAAGTGGCTGCTGAAACTGAAAATACAGTTGAAGACCCAGAAAGTAACACTGAGATAGATACCTTACTGCAAGAGTATATGGGACTGTTTGAAGAACCAAAGGACCTTCCTCCTAAAAGAAGCTATGACCATCAAGTACCACTACTCCCTGGGGCTTCACCTGTGTGCAACAGACCTTACAGACATCCTTATACACACAAAAATAAAATTGAAAAGCAAGTCAGAGAGATGCTGCAGACAGGTATTATTAGACCAAGTAATAGTTGCTATTCTTCACCAGTCATCTTAGTTAAAAAGGGGGATGGAAGTTGGAGAATGTGTATTGATTATAGATCTTTAAATCAAAATACTGTCAAGGATAAATTCCCAATTCCTTTTATTGATGAAATGTTTGATGAATTGCATGGGACAACTGTTTTCACTAAGTTGGATCTAAGGTCTGGGTACCATCAGGTCAGAATGAAGGATGAAGATGTGCACAAGACTGCCTTTAGGACACATGAAGGCCACTATGAATTCTTAGTAATGCCTTTTGGCCTTACCAATGCCCCTTCAACCTTCCAGTCCATGATGAATGATGTGTTTAGAATGTTCTTAAGGAAGTTTGTGCTGGTTTTTTTTGATGATATACTGGTGTACAGTAAATCACTACAGGAACATCATGAGCACCTGAGATTGGTTTTTCAGAAGTTGGCAGATAATCAACTAAAAGTCAAGAGGAGCAAATGTTCTTTTGCACAAGGACAGGTAAAATACTTGGGGTACGTAATATCTGCAAAGGGGGTGGAAGTTGATAATGACAAAATTCAGGCAGTATTGCAGTGGCCTATTCCTCACACTATTAAGGAACTAAGAGGATTCTTGGGGTTAACAGGTTATTATAGAAGGTTTATCAGGGGGTATGGCATGATAGCTAGTCCTCTAACCAATCTGTTGAAGAAAGATGCCTTTCATTGGAGTGATCAAGCCCAAGAAGCTTTTGATAAATTGAAAGTTGTTCTGACACAACCCCCAGTCTTGAGAATGCTAGATTTCCAAAGGGAATTTGTGTTAGAATGTGATGCTTCTGGGGAGGGAATTGGGGCAGTATTAATGCAAGAAGGGAAGCCTATAGCCTTCTTGAGTCAAGGACTGAAAGGAAGGGCCAGAGACTTATCAACCTATGAGAAGGAAATGTTGGCCATACTATTGGCAGTCAAGAAGTAGAATCAGCACCTTTGGGGAAGAGTTTTCTTAATTAGGACTGCTCACAAGTCATTAAAATACATGCTTGAGCAGAAGGTGCATACAGAAGCCCAATTTAAGTGGGTCAGAAAGTTACATGGTTACAATTTCAGAGTTGAGTACAAGAAAGGGAGAGATAACACTGCAGCAGACAGTCTATCTAGAAGAGGGAATGTTCAAATGGCTGCAATTACTCTGGTGACTGCAGATTGGATTCACAATTTTAAAACACAGATGGCTCAATCAGTCTACTACCAGAATTTAATCAATCAATGGGAGAGTGGTCAGTTAGATTCCACTAAATATGCTTACAAGCAAGGATTGTTGTATTACAAACACAGGCTATTAGTAGATCCCCAATCTGAATTTGTACTTACATTACTCAAAGAACACCATGATAACTTGGAAGGAGGCCATTCTGGAGTATTGAAGACCGTGCAAAGGCTGAGGAGGGGATGCTATTGGAGAGGGATGAAGAAGGATTAAGAACATATGTGCAATCTTGTGAGGGTTGTCAGCAAAATAAACATGAAACTGTATCACCTGCAGGCTTGTTAAGCCCTTTACCTATTCCTGAAAAAGTATGGGAGGACATTTCAATGGACTTCATAGAAGGCCTACCAATCAGTCATCACAAGTCCACTATCATGGTGGTGGTTGACAGGCTATCAAAGTACATACATTTGTTTGCACTAAAGCATCCCTACACTGCAGCTACAGTGGCACAAACCTTTGTGGAAGGAGTGTTTAAACTACATGGGATGCCTAGGTCTATGGTGAGTGACAGGGATCCTATTTTCACAAGTCAATTTTGGAGAGAATTTTTCAAATTACAGGGGGCACAGTTGAAGTACTCTACTGCTTATCACCCACAATCTGATGGACAAACAGAGGTGACCAATAGATGTGTGGAAGGATATTTGAGGTGTTTTTGTAACCATAAACCCAAGGAATGGGCTAAGCTCTTGCCTTGGGAAGAGTTTTGGTTCAACACCAACTGGCATACAGCAACCAAAACCACTCCTTTTGAGGTTTTGTATGGAAGAGCTCCCCCAAATATACTCACATATGTTCCAGAGAAAGTGCAGGACAGGGAGGTGGCTCAAGCATTGGCTAGCCGAGACCAAGCACTACAAATACTGAAGGACAACCTGATACTGGCACAGGACAAAATAAAAAAATTTGCAGACCTACATAGGACTGGCAGGAGATTTGAAGAAGGAGACTGGGTCTATTTGAAGTTGCAGCCCTATAGGCAGATATCTGTAGGACATAGGAGACCTCAGAAGTTATCTCCAAAGTACTACGGTCCATACCAAGTTCTGCAGAAAATTGGGATAGTAGCTTATAAGCTTGACTTACCATCAGATGCTATGATACATCCAGTTTTTCATGTCTCACAACTGAAGAAACATATCAGTCAGAGATTAGAAGTCCAAACAGGACTTCCAAATTCAGCTGAAGAAGCAGTTTTTGAGCCAGATTGGGTGCTAGAGAGAAGGCTGGTCAAGAAGGAAAACAGAGCAGCAGTTGAACTATTGATCCAGTGGAAGGATGTTGACAACAATACTTGGGTTCCTTATGATGATTTTGTCAAAGCTTTTCCACACTTTGACCTTGAGGCAAGGTCAAAATGAGGGGGAGGTATTGATAAGCACCCATATCATAAGCTGCTGCAGCAGGGGGAATGAAGGCCAAGCTGGTGCCAGAGAATGAAGACGAGCAGAGCCAGGAGGAGTTTCTCAGAGTCTTGCCAGCTGCCATCTTCCTGACATCAAACAAACAGTTAGATGAGTCAGCAGGCAGTTATATGACTCAACAATTAATTGAAATTGTAATATGACTCAGCACATGTACATGTATCCTGACTATAAAAGGAGGAACTACTGCAATAACAATTGGACTGGAATTTTAGCCACTTATCTCTTGTTTCTTCTTCTTCTTCTTCTCTTCTTCTTCTTCCTTGAGTTCTTGAAATTCTGTTACGAGAGCTTTCTGCAGTGGAAGCCATGGCTTCCCATGATCGAACTCCTTCCAGTTCTAGCGTGAACGGGGAGAGGAGTTAACATATGGTTATTTACTTTAAAGCTTCTCTCTCTAATAGGGAGTACAGTTATTTACTATAACAAATTACCATGTATCCTCAGTATCAAGTACTAGTCGATTAATACCTTCCCTTTAAAGCTTCTCTCTCTAATTTTCTCCCTTTCACATTAATTCCTTCCACGAACAGCCCACTCTAACCTCGTTTGGTTCGTGGACATGAAAGTAAAGGAAATCAATTTCTTGCTCTTTCCTTTCCTTCAGGGTCTGCTTGACAATTGTAAGGGTAGCGGTTATGAGGTATTTTTAAAGTACCGGTTATGAGCGGTTATGATAGTTCCGATTTTGTGTGATTTTTATGTAGAGACTTTTAAACCAGTCCAATGCATGCTTGGTAATTCACTAACGAGCGTCTATGTAAGTTTTTTACATGAATAAAATTAAATAGGCAAGAGTATTAGTAGTTACAATTATATATTTTTGGTGATGATATAAATGGAATAAAATAATAAAATCGTTCAAAATCCATAGATTTGGGGTGTTTCTAAAGCCACCCAAAATTGCATTACACCGATTTTGGAAGGTTTTTGAGCCGATAAAAACCACTATCTCAAAAAAAAAAAAAAAAAAAAAAAGCATGGGTTTTTATAAACGGTCGGTTCAAAAACACTCCAGAACCGGTGAAAATACCGTTTCCAAGCATAAACTGGTTTTGAGTGGTTGTGAGGTAGAAAAGTAAATCCTTGGTTGGATGGGAGTAACATTTATCTTCCTAGTTTTTACAGAAAATTGTTTAAAATGCATCAAAGTTTGCTACAATTGTAAAAAGAGCATTAATTTTAGAGAATTTACAATTTGAACATCCAACCGGACTTTAAAAGTTCGGTTGGTGACATCACTTGTAGATTAGTTTTTTTTTTCTGGTTAACGAAGTGGATTAGCCGAAGGGGGGTATGGATTTAGCCGGACTTTAAATGTCCGTGTGATGACGTCAAACGACGCTCACGATCGGACTTTTAAAGTCCGGTTCACTATATCAATTCATATAGAGAAGGGGAAACACAAAAGTACAGAATAAAAAGGGATTGAGCTACTGTTGCTGCTATTGTTGCTTCTAGTAAATAATTAATAGGAAATATAACTAG
Organism: Iris pallida; assembly: GCA_029216955.1. Classification (NCBI taxonomy): domain Eukaryota; kingdom Viridiplantae; phylum Streptophyta; class Magnoliopsida; order Asparagales; family Iridaceae; genus Iris; species Iris pallida. Next base: position 35,924,921 of record JANAVB010018993.1, on the reverse strand, counting down.
CAACAGCTAGCTCAAGTTACCTGCCACTGTGGAGAAGCTAAGAGCACTCGTGGCCTTCTTAATTTGACATATTTATATGCTTCAGTTGGTGTCATCTGCTTATGTTGCACTTGGAAGAATAAATTTTATGAATCATAAATTCTTTCATAATGCACCATGTCATCATAGTGAACCGGACTTTAAAAGTCCGGTCGTGAACGTCACCTGACGTCATCACGGACTTTTAAAGTCCGGCTAAACCCATAACCCTTCCACCCCGCTAATCCACTTCGTTAACAACAAAAAGTAATCTACAAGTGACGTCACCAACCGAATTTTTAAAGTCCGGTTGGATGCTCAAATTGTAAATTCTCCAAACTTAATACTTTTTTTTACAATTGTAGCAAACTTGGATGCTTTTTTAACAATTTTCTGTAGTTTTTATTTCTATGGAAATCATTTTGCTTTCCCTCATCTTTTCTATTAACATTCAAACATAGGAATGGAATGATTTTTTTCCCAAGGTCATGATTCTGTGAAGGTCATGATTCCGTGAACGAAACGTCGCCTAACAGTGTTGAAACCTATCTAGATCCATCTCTTTAATTGTGTACTTACATTATTAGACAAAGGTTTGGGTAAAGTGCATTTAAAACCCTCCTTAGATGTCACAAAAATACAAATAAAGACTCGCTGACGTCATCACGGACTTTTAAAGTCCGGCTAAAGACTCGCTGATCCGAAAAAGACAGTCCGACGGAGGGAGGAGGAGGGGAGGTCGGGGATGACCGACGGAGGGAGGAGGTGGGGGGAGGGGGTTGGTGGGCGGGTCGCCGGCGGAGGGAGGGGGTCAGGGGGCGGGTCGCCGGCGGAGGGAGAAGGGGGAGGGGGGGTGGAGGGGCGGGTCGCCGGCGGAGGGAGGAGGGGCGGGGGTGGGGGGGGGGGGTGTCGGGGTCGAGTCGCCGGCGGAGAGGGGGCGCGTCGCCGGCGGAGGGGGGGGGGGAGGAAGGGAGGGGCTAGTAGGAAAGGGTGGGAGGGGGGGTAGTTTAGGTAGTTTCTATTTTTTTTTTTAAGTCTTAAAGGCCATTTTAATGGCCATTTAACGGATAAGGACCATTCTAAACAAAACATGTTTTTTGGGAGGTGCAAACTGTTTAAGTATTCTAAAAAAATTTATTTTACAAACGAGACAACTCTGGAAAGGGTTTAAATGCACTTTACCCCAAAGGTTTTTATCACAGATCTGCTTGATGAAGATTGGGTCAGCAGCCGGAGCGACAACAAGCAAGCAAATGGGCGCCATCAGCCCCAACAAGCTTTGTGCTCTGCCAACCTAGCACGTGGAGAGCTACACCCATGAATGCTCACCCCTACTTCCAATGGCCAATATTTGTGAGTCGTACATCTGCTGGTCCTATGACTGTACCTAGTGCCAGCTGAGCCCTTAAATGCCCCAAGGGCCCAAGACAACCTTCTCAGTGAGGACAGCGACGGGAGTGTGTCGGTCCGGGTGGCGCTAGGCCTGGATCAATCTTGACATCAAGTTCTCCCCCATATCTTGTTTTTAAAGTTCTGAGTACAACATAATATCTGTTAACAAGTCTGAGTATGATGTATATTGCGACGCAAGTGTTGGGAACTCAGTGCGAAAACACGTCGGATTATAATGGTTTCATAATCATTTCCGACCGTAAGTAATTCAAATAATTGTAGCAAACGCAAAATCAGAAATATGACACACAACACAATCGCAAGCATAGAGAGATTTTATATGGAGATCCAAATCGGAAGAAAACTACGCGAGACCATCGGGTCGAGTCCAATACGAAAAATCTTTACTATTGGATTAGAATAATTCACCCAACTCCTCTACAATTTTTTTCCACGATCCGCCCACGGGTCCACCACAATTGCTCGATAAACGAGAATAAATACAAGTGCCGGAACTATGACTATAAGAAGAATGAAAATCACGAGAAAAATTCAACGTAGATCTCCTCGAACGTTCTTCTCCGATTCCCGCAAAAAATATCCCAAATATTTTTTTTTCCTTTTTTATGGAAGTCGCAGAGTCTTGCCAACAAGTAGTCTCAATTTAGTATGAAAAAAAAAAGCCAATTAATTCTCTTCTCCAGAAATTTCCGCAATCAATTTTTCAAGTCCTTCCCGAGCTTCCTCGACCCTCGAAGGCACAAGCAATGCGGGATGACCTCCACTTAGACGGAAACTCACCCCAACACCAAAACCCTACCTACTTTGACTTTTCTGGATATATCTTGAGAATCCGATATTAGTCCAGTTCACATAAATTTTGGATAGGGTTCATAATACCTTCAAATCAAATTTAAGAGAGGTTAGTGATAGAAATACAAAAGCATTTGTTAGGCAAGTAAGAGTGGATCAATCAACAATCATACAGCTCTTTCCGTCTGTATGGAAAGTGACCCACAACCCGAAGGTTCCGAGAAACTTGCCTCAAATCTCAAGGATAGGGAGGGCTCTGCCACCATTGAGCTGTGCAACAAAAGAAGCGAGTAAAACTTTGATACCGAAGGGGGTATCAAAGTTTTGATACCCCCTATGTATGACAAGTGGGACCCCCTCAATATTTATGTATATATATATGTTTACACATTTTACGAAGAGGGAGGGGGCCCACATGTCATACATAGGGGGTATCAAAACTTTGATACCCCCTTCGGTATCAAAGTTTTCTCCAAAAGAAGCTGGTATCCTACTTATCCCTATCAAAAAAAAAAAAATCTTTCAAGATGGTGTCGTCTTCCATTTTTTGTTTTATTTTTTGTTAGGTAATCTTTCAAAAGGTTGAGATATTTCATTTTCAAGAACAATGGATATGTTAGGGTCATGTTGGAGGAGAAAGAGAGGACATAGTGACATACACATCAAATAATTAGTGGGTTCTGCATGCAAATCAATGTTAAACATCTTAATAGTAAAATGTTAACTCTACAACCAAATACTTACAACCTTCTTACTCTCTCTCTCTCATCACTTAGACATAGGTCCCACTGGATCCCATCTCCCCTCTCACCCCCTGCTATATGGGCTCCAACCGACCCCACCACTTGCCCCTCTCCTCTAATCGAAGTCCGACACGTGACGGTTGTAAGGTAATTGTAAGTATTTGGTTGTAGACATAGTAAAGCTCATCTTAATAATATTCTCTCTCTCTCTGAAAAGTTGTGTAGGAATAACCTTAGATGCAGTGATGTACTATTGAAGCACCTGTGTACCACATGTTGGCAAAATGTTAGCAGAATCCAATTTTTCAGGCAATTTCTTGAAAGATTGTATCTTGATTAGGCATGTCAATAGAGAAATTATTCAGTGGGATATGTTCACCATTCGACAGTAGTGAATAATAAGTTCGTCCAATAGTATAATGACACATGACCTTGAATAAAATAAAGTTGTGGAGGTTAAAAAAAATAGTTTGAATAAATTTTGGTGGGGATTCAAGTAACACCGTCCGAACTTATAAAAACAGGATAGAATGTCAAACAGAATCAAAATGAAATTTGGACCTGAACTGCTGGCAGCCATAATCAAGCATTCAAATTTGTACCTAGGCATTATTAGGAAAGTTTCTTGGCTCGCCAAGGCATTATTAGGAAGTTTACTAACACGGGTGTAGTGCGGTTGACTTGTCTGGTTGTTTTAAAAAAAATTAGCCTGA
>JANAVB010018993.1:35723742-35916242 GCA_029216955.1 Iris pallida | reverse complement strand
AGTTACAAACCCCGGACAATCTAGCAGCTCCGATTAACTAAATTATGTATATAGTCAAAACAACTATATTTTGTATGGTATAAGTAGTAAATCATAATCCAAATGATTCTGCCTACAATTACTGATACTTGTAAGTTGTAACTTATATATGTGCAAAATTGGTTCTTACGGAACATGCAAGTCTAGCTCATGTTAAAAGCAACACGAATATCAGGCAGAATCGATATGATTCGAGCTCTCCAACCCTAAGGACATATATGTCTGTGTGGATGGTAATAAAAAAGAAGAAGAAGTAGTAGTAGTAGTAGTAACAAGGCTGTTTCTAACTTAGCGGTAACCAACAAACCTATCTACAAAAACTAACTTGGAGGCACCACTAATATATATAAGATTGGAATTTCTCATGGTGGCCATAACCACCACATGCTACTTGTTGATCTTAGTTTAACTATCACATACGAGGTTCGCAGTCCATATTTTCTTTGTGTGGGTTCTAGTAATCGACCTCTGTTGACATCCACTGTGCACGGCCATGTTAGGAACACATAGTGTAAGAGAGTTGAACCTTGATGTATGATATTCCGTTTTAAGTCATATGTGTCAAAGTCTAATATTGTTTCTCATATATCAACTCATGTTTGGGTTACAATGCATTTTCAACAAGTGATATAAAAGTCCAAGATTTCGAGTCGAGCTGAATTGGGCCCCCTAATATGCATGCTTCGAGATAGATTGTGCTAACTCATGCATGATATGTATAAACAAATTCAACTTAAATGCTCCAAAGTTGAATCGTTGGTTGAGCGTCTTCATATTGTGGTCTAACGAAAAGACATAAGGTTGGAGAGAATATACAAGTTCGTTCATAAGGTCGAGCATCTCCATAAGGTGGCCCATCCTTCAGATGCGACATACCTAAGATTTGAGGAACTATCGTGATCGACTTCAAAGGTGAGTTTAGCTATCAGGCACAAGATGCTACAAGATGTGTGGTTGGCACCAAATAGCTAGTGGTGTCTTGGTTAACTTTATGTTTGAGTGGATCGATATGACAATATATTTAATCTTTTGATTTTAGGACCTATCCGAATACGAACTTAGATGGAGATTTTTGTATTATATTTTCCATCCGGTTGAGCGTCTGGTTCACAAAAGAGCTAATTAGAAACTTGAGTCCCACATTTATTTTTATTTTTTTAAGAATGAGATAAATAAATAAATAAATATATATATATATATATATATATATATATATATATATATATATATATATATATATATTAAGCCAATGGCCTTGTAGCCTACCGGTTAGGGCCTTTGGCACCCGGGGCATTGGACGGAGTTCGAGCCCCCACGAGGGCGGCTTGGTGGTTCGCCCACGGCCCCCGGGCCAGGCGGTGGCTGGGTGTCTTCGACACGGCCGCTTGGTTTAAAAATATATATATATATATATATATATATATATATATATATATATATATATATATAAGATTGGTCAATGACTTGTCAAGGAATTTCATTTTAAATTATATGGGTCAAAGTCCATTATTCCAGAAACTAATTACCATTTTCCAAAAAAAAAAAGGGTCCGGATCGGGAGCCCCTTTTCCGGAGTTCCGTCGAAGCCCCGCGATCCTTGGTCGTTGGATCGCGCGGCATCGGGTGGGCCCCGCTCGATCCGATGGTGCGGGTGGAGGTGGGAACGTGGGGGGGGGGGGGGGGGGGGGGGACAGGGCTTCAACGGGACTCCGCGGACGGGTATCTTTTATATATATATATATATATATATATATATATATATATATATATATATATATAAAATGAGAAAAGTTGTGCTTCACCGTAAAACTTCTCTTTCCAAATATACCCTTGCATATGTTTATTAATTAAAGTTAATAAGGACAGCTAGATAATTGCGGAAGGTGTTCCAAGATCTTCTAGATAGTCTTGCAAGATATATTAATATAATAATAAATTTAGAATAATTAAGATAGTTGTATTTTAGTCTTCCTAGGTAGTCTTAATAAATATTATAATAATTATAACAAATTTATAATAATAATTTATAAAATACGTGCAACACACACACACACACACACACACACACTATATATATATATATATATATATATATATATATATATATATATATATATATATATATATATATATATATATGTGGAGACTAAATTTGTGTGCTGTGTCGACATGCAGGTGAGTCTATGGCTTACCTATTCTTTGGTTGTTCAGTTTTTCGACTTATTTGGAAAAGTCAGAAGGAAAAAACTCACCCTGAGCAGTAGTGAGCAGTATAGAGTGCATAGTGTGATCCAAACGATTATAACATCTCGTAGATTTGAATGATTTCGGGAAGCATGTATTAGATCGGCGTCGACAGTTTGACATATTTGGAAGGGGAGGAACAATCACATATTTGAAGATCTCTAGACTGTTACCATTGGGATTATATTAATTCGTCATGTAGAGTATGATGTGCGTGGTATTAAGATTATGGGAGAGAATACCTTATTGGGTTCTATGTAACTTTATATTGGAGATAATGGAATTACCCCTCTCTCTCTCTCTCTCTCTCTATATATATATATATTGAAGCAATGGGTAATTGTGCCGAACTCGTCTCCACTGAGGTTCGAACTCCCGACCACTTGGGCCGCATGCATCTCTCCTAACCACTAGGCTAGAGGTCATTTGCTATATATATATATATATATATATATATATATATAGCAAATGACCTCTAGCCTATATATATATATATATATATATATATATATATATATATATATATATAGGCTAGAGGTCATTTGCTATATATATATATATATATATATATATATATATATATTGAACTACATGCAAACTACATGCGACAAAAGTCCCCCTGATAGCAAAACATGCACTGTTGGAAACCTGGCTAGAGTTTGACAGTGCTAAAACGTCCCAAAACGAAACAGATGCCAAATATAGTTCCCTTCCTTTTGTTACATGCCAAGAATTAACTAGATCTACTGCACTCTTTCAGCTTTAGACCAGATGGGATCATGGATGATGGTCCAAACACTCCACACTTTCGTCAAAATCCCTTTCCCATTTCTAGATCAGCTCCTCCCAAGAAACCAGCTGCACACACTGGGGAACACATAGAACACTGTTGGGTTTGAACTCTGAACCAGTGCTCAAAATTCTGAGGCACCCGCATAGGATCCTGAGCACTCCATGCCCCCACCACAGGAAACAAAATCTTAGAAGAAAGCAGAGGAGATCTCCCCTTCGTTAATAGCTAGTCTAAAGTAGGCAGCTAGCCAGGAACATGAACATGCAACGCGCAATTGGGAGCGCTGTTCACTTCCCTCATCAAACATGCACTGTTCACCCTCGTGAGACGGTCGCAGGGGTCCTCCTCTCGTTGCATGGCGGGCTGGTCCCTTAACTTGTGGATCACTATAACCAACTTAGGCTTGAGCCTAGATCCCGTAATTTAAGGGATTCTCATATTTTTATACAGTATATATGAAACAACAAGAAAATAAATATCTTTTTAATTATTTCTCATATTTTTATACTGTATATATGAAACAACAAGAAAATAAATATCTTTTTAATTATTTAATTGAGATAGGGTCCTATAATTTAAGGGAAACAATAATATCTTATTTCCTTAATTATTTAATTGATATAGCGTCATAATTTAAGGGGAAGAGCGAACATTTTTTTTTATCTGTCTAGGATTTCTAAATGTCTTGAGACACTCTACTTACTTTGGTATTTTCTAATTCTGGATGCTTACTTTGGTATTTTCTAATTCTGGATGCTGTAACATGGCTGGTTTTGAGCTGTAATTACTTGAAGAATATATATCGTTTCTAAAATCAAGTCTTTTCTGTCATTTATTTATGCACCTGTTAGTTTTTGATAATAAGTAGGTAAGTTGGAGGGAAATTTTATTGATTATAAGATTTGTTTAAAATGTATACTAAATATATTCAAACTAAACTGTTATAATATAAAATAGTCTGTGAGAAAGGAATGTTAGGTGGTTATAATTTTTTTTTTTGAAAAAAGTCATATATATTAAAAGATCAAGAGGATACATAGTGCATATCATGTAGAACACGAGACGCAATACAAGTTGGAATCTCTTCATATAAACATATGATATTAGAGATGTTAGACAATAAAGCATGGGAAGCTAGAGAGTGAGCACAGTTATTAGCATTCCTATGGATGTAGGAAAATGAAATGTTGGAGGCAGATCGTAGAGTCACCCTTGCATCTCACTACAAAAATTTGTCATATTAGCGACGTTCCAAAACGTCGCTAAACTCGGTGAAAGCGACGTTTTAGGCGACGTTTTGGAAACGACGAAAAAAAACGTGTCGCTAAACGAGAAAATGTCGCAAAACGTCGCTAATTAGAGACGTTATTTGCGACGTTTGTTCGTTGACGCTAATTAGCGACGTATAAGGCGACGTTATCGTGTGGTCGCCGTTTAGCGACACTTTTGTGACGTTTTAGCGACGACGAGCTGACATCAGATTTGGTGCCACGTGTTGCCACGTCAGCATTTAGCGACGCTTTTAGCGACATTTATTAACGTCGCTAAAATTGAGCAACGAATATGAACGTCGCTAAAAACGTCGCTAAGTTAAAAAATTATAAAAAACAGGTTCCAGAATGCAAATGGAGCTGGAGCCTAAGCCAAAATACAAAATACAAAATACAAAATACAAAATCCAATCCCTGGGTTCGTCGACCCCCTCGGTAGAACACTCAACACCGGTACGCACAATACATTCCAGAATATACAAAAATATAAAGAAAAAATAATATCCGCAACGAACAATGTCAATATATAATATCCTGAACAAACCAAATCAATATCCGCAAATACGTACAAACTCAATATCCTCAACGAAAAAACTGAATATCCCCAAATACATACAAAGTCAAAAATATAGTACAGTCCAAAAATGCAAAAACAAAACTACTGATCGTCTGGAGCTGGAGCTGTACCCGGTGCTGGAGGAGGAGCGCCACCAGATGACTGTCGTCGCAACATCAGGATCGTCTGATACTCCTCCGGTACAACAGGTGGACGAGCATGTCCTCCCGTGCACCGCCGGATGTAGACGATGCTCCCGACATACCAGCAGACGGTCGCTCCATAGCCATCTCCTAGAAATGCTGCATCTGCTCGACCAACCGCTGCGTAGCCTCCTGCGTAGCGCAGGTCATCTATCGCAGCGCCTCCGTAGTCTCCTCCAGCCTCTCAAAGCGTGAGATTAGCGCAGAATCATCTGTATGCGGTGCCCCCATCCTCTCCAGCATCTCGTCATACAGAGCTGCGATCTGTGCATCGACACTCTGCTGGTGGCGGAGCGACTCCTCAGTTTGTGCGGGGCGGGGCACACTAGTGGCGGTCGCAGAGGCCTATGACGCAATGAAGGCACAATAGGAGCCCGTACCATAGTACGTACCCCTATGCATGCTACCAACGGCCCTCATCCACAGCTTGTCATCTGAATGAGATGCGGCGGCCAGGGACTGCTGGGAAGTGCTAGCACCAGCTCTCCCTGACCGTGTCGGCCTGGCCTCCCTAAGCCTCAAAAACTCGGCCTAGAAATAACATCTATATGAATTCTCACGTGGTCGCTAATAATTAATACTAATGCACTAGCATTAAGTAAAACTTCTAAAACTCGGCCTAGAAATAACATCTATATGAATTTTATACGTAACTAAAAATTAATATTAATGAACTAGCATTAAGTAAAACTTACGTAGGTGTCCCGGGCCTTGTCGTCTACGAACCGCTCCCCCTTCGTATGTGTGGCGAGGAACAAGGTTACCATATTCGGGTCTTCTCCCAATTCAACCTGTTACAAAATTACTATATGATTTGTCAGTTAAGTTGAAAGAAATATATTACTATAAAGTATTAATTATGGGTATACGGTGAGATACGTACCATATGGGTGAAGAAATCCATGATGGACCGTGATCCACCACACCACTGCGACCCCGCCTGTCGCGCTCTTTTAGACTTTGTGGACTTCTCCTTGTAGGCTTCCTCCTCGAATCTCCTCTTCATTATCGTCCAGTCGGCGGCAGAGATCCAACCCTGAATAGGCTCTCCCCGGCGGTCGCGATCCTTTTGGTCGAGGATCGCATCCTAATGAGCTTGCTGGCGACGCTGGAAAATATAGCCTAGACAGCAACGACGCGGTGGGGAGGGAAGAAGTAAGTCCGCTAAAAAAATTATAGAAGTACATAAGTTATAACATAACATACTAAATGTTAAAAGGAAATAAACTTTTACTTACCGAAAAGTGCTCAAACCAGAAGGCCTTCCTGTCGGCCGGGACATCCCTCCAGTTGATCCAGAGCCTGCCGTAGTTCTGTCGCAGGAATATACCCAGCGACCGGTGTACGGAGGAGAGATGATACCTGTAAAATGAAAATTAAAATTTATTAAACAAGTTTATAATAAATTTAAACTAATTAAATGCAATAATTTTACTTACCGCCTGGTCCGAGTACAGGCCCAAATCTCCAACCTCAGATCCCCCTCCGGGCGACACGGAGGATCTGTCTCAAATGGAAGATGCACTATGCCCCTGCCTCGCCTCCTGCCCCTGCCCCTCGACCTCGGCCTCTCCCTCGGCGTGGTCCTCGCCATCTTCCTTGACCTCGACGTGGGCCTCGGCCTCGGCCTACTCCTCAATACTGGAGTCGACCTCTGGAATACTCTACGGTACTGGCTGCGTAGAAGAAGAAGGCCCTAGCCTCGAACTGCTAGAGCCGGGTATAGAGACACTGCCGGCGACTAGACCACTAGTGTATACTGGAGTGCGGGGGGGGGGGGGGGGGGCGGGGGTGAGGAGTCGGTAGGAGTGGTAGATGGAGACTGTTGCGGTCGTCGACTCCCACCAGCACCGGAACCAAATGATCCACGTCGAGCTATATCTGAAAAATATAGAAGTATACCATACTACATCTTAAAAAACAAAATTATACCATACTACAGCCAGGGAACGTTGCTAAGTAAACCATACTATATCTGGAAAAAATAAAAGTAAACCATACTACATCTGAAAACTTCGCTTATTAACGTCGCTAAAACAAAAATAAACCATACTACATCTGAAAACGTCGCTTATTAACGTCGCTAAAACAAAAGTAAACCATACTACATCTGAAAAAAACAAAAGTAAACCATACTACATCTGAAAATTAAACATATTCAATACTCTTCTGAAAATTTATCTTGTTCCGATTCCTCTTCCTCTTCCTCTTCACTTCTATCAACTTCATCTTCCTCTTCTGATACTTCTACCTCTTCCAATTGATGAAACATGTCATGAGGAACTTCCGTTGAGTCCACATCGACAATATTTCTAATAAGAGGTAGTTCATCTTCCTGATAAGCTATCTCGTCGACATCGAAGGTATTCCGAGCTTTAGTCTTACAGAATGTCCACCAATCTGATCTTCCGGCTCCTCGTTTTGGATAGCTGGTAAAGTAAACTAGCTGAGCCTGGCTTGCTAGAACAAACGGCTCTTAAGTTTGATATCGACGGCGATAATTTATGTCAACAAGACCATGTTTGTCAACTCTCTAACCTCGACCCTGGATCAGATCGAACCAGTCACATCTGAATAAGACGATCCTACAAGGTTCTATAGCATAATTGTATGTCAGTTCCACAATCTTTCGTAAGACGCCAAAGAAGTCATTGCCTGGGTCAACGTCTTTATAGTTTGAAGATTTTATGCACAAACAACTATTCTTCATAGAATCCAAATCCAAGAAGTCGTCTCTTATTCGAGCATTTGTTGACTTGAACCTGAAACCATTTACGCAGTAACTTGGCCAGGTCTTCACTTGATAAATTGGCCCCTTGGCTAGAGTTTTAATATACTCATTCTCAAGGATTGCCTCCGGACGATCAACCTAAATACCATATAAACGATGCTAACTTAATTATTATGTGCAAGTATAAATGTACAGAAAAAAGTAAATTGTGACTACGTCCGTACATATGCTCTCAACCAAAAAGAAAAATGAAGTCTCATTTGCTGTTCTACTTCCTCTTCGATTGCGTACGGATTGTTGGACTTACCTCATCCTTAAACATACTGAAAAGCAACGAAGCATAGGTATATTAGTTATATTCAGAAGCAACGACGCACGCAAAATAATTTTACTTACCCCTTTAGCTTGTCCACTTCTTTCTCGTCGCAGTTGAGCAATACATATAACATTGCAGCGCTAACCTCATCGTCATTTAGATATATATGCAGTTCTTCCTCGTCGCAGTTATATTCAGAAGCAACGAAGCATAGGTATATTAGTTATATTCAGAAGCAACGAAGCACGCGAAATAATTTTACTTACCCCTCTAGCTTGTCCACTTCTTTCTCGTTGCAGATGAGCAATACATATAACATTGCAGCGCTAACCACGTCACTTTTTCCTCTCCGGACCACATTAGCGGTGGATCGCCCTTCTCCATAGCTCCGACACGGAATGCAGTTCTGTTCCTGCGGTACGGATGGTCTTTCGGCAAGAACTGCCAGTGACAATCAAAGAAGCATAGATTTCCTCCGTGTCTCAAACAAAAAGCTTTTGTGCGGTCCATGCAATACGGACATAAAAGCCGACCATGAGTGCTCCATCCAGATAACATTCCATAAGCCGAAAAGTCGTTGATTGTCCACATTAGTGCTGTCCGCATCTGAAAATTATGTTTTTTCGAAGCATCATACGTGTACGCCCCTTTTTCCATAGCTGCTTCAGCTCATCTATCAACGGCTGTAAGTACACGTCGATGTTCCTCTTCGGGTTGTTCGGACCGGGGATGATAATAGTTAAGAACATATAATGTGTCTTCATGCACATCCAAGGCGATATGTTGTACGGAGTGAGGATTACCGGCCAGTATGAATATTGGAAGCCTGAAAGACCAAATGGGGTGAAACCATCAGAGCAGAGCCCCAACCTTACATTACGCGCATCAGAAGCGAAATTAGGATATGCTCGATCGAAGTGCTTCTACGCATCTCCATCAGATGGGTGATTCAACACTCCTTCGGTCTGTTGTCGCTTGTGCCAACTCATATTTTTGGCAGTCTCTTTCACCATGAACAATCTCTGCAACCGCAGCGTCAACGGCAAGTAGTGCATTGAAGCAGTCGGTCTTCTAGACTTGCCTGCAGCAGTTGGCTTGTAGCGATCAGCACCACAGAATTTGTACACTTCTGCATCCATGTGATTTTTATAGTAAAGCATGCATCCGTTCTGACAGCAATCGATCATGTCGTATCCCATCCAGAGGGATCTCACCATCCTCTTAGAGCGGTAGAAGTCTTTCGGCCACTTGGCCCCCTCCGACAAGATATCGGTAATCAACTCGAGCACTCTATTGTAGCATTCTTGCGACATGTTAAAGTCAGACATTATGCTCAAGAGCCGAGTGATCACCTCTAACGGTGAATGGTCCTCACAGCCAGGGTATAAAGGAGTCCTTGCATTTTCCAGCAACTCTATGAACTTCGCGGCATCGGCATTCAGTGCCTCCTCAGCTGCGTCACGATTGTATGGATCAAAACTAGGCCCCGCAGCGTCGAAGACCATGTTCACGTACTCGTTGTCGACACCAGTTTGGTTGTGGACATTCATATAAGGCTCCACAAAAGGCTCCACATAAGGCTCCACATAAGGCTCCGTTTGGAATGCTAAAGGTACAAGCTCTCCGTGTGCGGTTTATTGGTAGTAATTCGGAAGGAAACCCTTTGTGTATAAGTGATACGTCACATCCAATTCTGGTTGAAACTTTATGTTCCGATATTTTGCACACAGGCACTTAATGTCCATGTTGTCCATGGATTGAGGAAACACCTTCACGAATTGGAGAAATTGTTCTACTCTGGCGATGTATTCATCTCGCACACCGCACCTGTCATCTCGAATGCGGTTGTACATCCACGACCGGTCTAGCAGATACATGGATAGAGCCATTTCTAGATATCTGTAAATATGAATAAACTTCAAAACTAAAATGAATATACTACATACTACGGTCGTGACTCGGGACCATTCCTATGAGTCGGGACCATTCCTACTACATACTACATACAAAAACGAATAAACTTCAAAACTAAAACGAATATACTACAAACTAAAACGAATATACTACATACTACGGCCATGACTCGGGACCATTCCTATGAGTATCGGGATCAAGGAAAATACGTGTTATAAATATCGGCACTATCGGTACGTGTTATAAATTTCGGCACTATCGTGTTACAAATTAACCAATCAACAAAACTACGTGTTACAAATATCGACAATATCGGTACGTGGTTTCGAATCAGAGTATCACATTTTTCGGTGTCGGAAAACAAATAACTATTACTAAATTATCAGATTTTTTGGCACTATCGGTGCACCTGACCCATCCCCCCCGCACCCCTCCCCCCTCTCCCCCACACCACCCCTAACCCTAACCTGAACCCTATCCCTAACCCCTCCCCCACCAGCCCCCTCCCCTCCCCAGCTCCCCCAACCCCTACACCACCCCTAACCCTAACCCTAACCCTATCCCCAACCCCTCCTCCACCATCCCCCTCCCCACCCAAGCCCCTCCCCCCCCCTCCGTCCTCACCCCCCAGCCGCCCTCACCCCCCCGTCCCTCCCCCCTTACCCTAACCCTCCCCTTTCTCCAGCCCCCCCTCCTCACCCCCAGCCGCCCTCACCTTCCAGCCACCCTCCAACCACCTGCACCCCCCTGCCCCTCCCCCCGAGCCACCAGCACCCCCCAACCACCAATAACAAATAGAGAGAGAGAGAGAGAGAGGGAGTCACGTACCAGAAGAGAGTCGCCAGAGAGAGTGAAGTCGCCGGAGAGAGTGAGAGCGATAGCGAAAGCACCAGAGAGAGTGAGAGCGAGAGCGCCGGAGGAAGAGAGTGAGAGAGTAAAATGGATGGAGGGAATGAATCGGGGGGATTTAATTTAGGCAGAATTTAGCGACGTTATTATTAACGTCGCTAAATCAGTCGCAATTAGCGACGTTTCACGACGACTAGCTCACGTAACTAATATAAGTCGTTGTCACGTCGCTAGTAGCGACGGTTACCGACGTTTTATTTATACGTCGCTAATGTCCATAATTTAGCGACGTTTTGGTAACGTCGCTAAATCTACGTCGCCAATTAAGCAGATTTTAGTAGTATCTTCAATAGTATGTCGAGCACGCCAAAGAGAAAAAGTGTTAAATGTGTTGATTGAGTAAATCAGAGGCTTGCAATCTCCTTCGATAATGGTATCATGAAGTTGATTTCTGTTGCAAATATCTAGAGCAAGACGGACACCCAAGGCTTCAGCTTCTAGTGGTGAACCACCATCCACTGATATTGAAAGAGCTAGTAAGAAATTCCTGTTAGTCCTGAGGCGTGGATATAGATGGAAAATAGAAGTTCAACAAGCCTACACAGTAGGTGCCATAAATAAGGAGTTTAGCAAGCCTATACAGTATGTGCCACAAATGAGGAGTTTAGCAAGCCTACACAATAGGTGCCACAAATGTGATAGATCTCAAGAACAAAGTTAGGCCTCCCTACTCAGTAGGTGCCTTAAAACCTGAAGAAGAAGTTACAGAGAAACAGAAGAAGAAGAAGAGGATTAAATCTGCTGGGGTATAAAAATACCGTTGCTTAAAGCAAGATTCTCCTCTATACGATTTGATTCCAGGAACTAGCAAGTTCAAGAGAACTTCTGGAACGCTCGTCAGTCAATATTTGTGACTTGAACGGAATTCCTGAACTTTACGGACTCCCTTAACTCTCTTTTTTGGTGCATCTTGGAAAGGAGGCAAGGGGCTCTATTTATAGAGTGGAGTGAGGCCTCACCATCTCTCTTATCCGATGTGGGACTAAAATACCAATACTCTAAAATAGAGTTTGATGTTTTACATCATCCCACAATCAAAATAGTCGAGTGCTAGCCCACGCCTTCCTTCCGAACACTCCCGTGCATGTACGAGACAACCTGGAGTCCGTGTCGAGTCCGAGCCCGCACAACAGAAATTAACTTACGTCCTTGTTGGAATTAAATATTTTTCTTTCTAGGAAAATACTCTCACATGGCACACACTTGTGCTCCACTATACCTTATGTGCACACCTCAACACAAGCATTGCTTTATATTAAGATACTCACCATTTGGTGTTTCCGATGTAGGACTATCTTTCCAAGTCTAAAGACAAAAAAATACCAACAATCTTCTACATATCTCAATATATGGGTTGAGCGTTCCCCACAGTGATTGTCCATCATACAATAGGAGAGATGTCGCTAACGACTTGAATCTTCTCGCATGGGTCAAATAACAGTATGATACAAGAATGGACTAAGCTTTAAATTCTGTACCATAGCTGCAATTCTTCCCACTCACATAATATAGTTATCTGTGCTTCTGGGTGCACATTAAAGGCCATGTGCCAGCTTGGTTTCGGTGTATGTATTTTGGGGGTCTACAGTTTACCCTCAAGAGACGGCATGTATCTCTATCCATACACTCTAAGTGAGTTCTTGTAAAGAGTCCTTGGCATGAAGCCTTACGCTTCTGTGCGGTGCTACGCCGCTATGACATGGCTTAAAGCCAAGGCTTTATCCCTAACAGGGTACCTCATCATAGAGTCATACTACTGTAGCATGAGGTCACAAGCCTCTTTGTAGTACCAAACTACCGAGCATGAAGCCTTGCACTTTCGTGCGGTGTTACGCCGCTATGATATGGCTTGCGAAGCCGAGGCTTTACCCTACATGTTACCTCTTCATGGTGTCATACCACTGTAACATGAGGACACTGGCCTCTTTGTAGTGCTGTCTACCACTCTTCATTTATAATATACAGCATTAGGCTACCTGCCTATAAGCGGTGCTACGCTGCAGTGACATGACTTGCTAATCCGAGGCATTATCCTACCTGGGAACCTCATTGTGGTGTCACCACACTGTAGTATGGAGTCCATGAGCTCCTTTATAGTGCTGCGCTACCATGCTTCCTGTAAAGCACAACAGACATTCACTCTGTCTGAGAACTCATTAAAGCGTTTAAGCCATCCTCTCCACAGGACATGTTCTCCGCAGAAAACTATAGTAGACAACAGTGGTTATGGGTCCGTATTCCTTCCATGTCCCTCAGGACTATGTACCCACTGTTACCTGATATTTTCCCAATCAGTGGTCCTTCCTTGAACCAAAAGCTAGATGCCTAGCAGATTTCTCTTTGAACTAATAGCATAAAACTTTATGTTAGGATTACACAGATACAATATCAGAATTCCTTCAAGCCTATTTTTTTTGCTGTGTTATCGACCAGCTGGCGCTTGAGGCCCTTTGTGAACGGATCTGCCGGGTTCTCTTGACTTTGAACATCAATTACAGCAATAGTTCCCCTTTTAATGAGATCGTTTATTGCTCTGTGCTTCAGCCACACAGTTCTTTTTTTCCCGTTGAAGAGATCATTTGATGCTACTGCTGTAGTCGCTTGGTTGTCACAGTATATCGGTACCGTCGGTATCTGAGCTCCAACCACTGGAAGATTATACATGAGCTCCCGAAGCCATTCTGCTTCACCTGCTGCAGCTTCTAGTGCATAGAACTCAGATTCTATGGAGGAACGAGAGAGTATAGTCTGCTTCTTCGACTTCCATGATATAGCAGCTCCACCCAAGGAAAATATGTATCCACCTGTGGATCTCTCGCTCTCCACCTCTAAACACCAACTAGCATCACTGAAGCCATCCACTACTGTCGGATACCCGCTGTAGTGCAGTGCATATGTCTGAGTCTTCTTGAGATATCTTATCACCCGCTTCACAGCTTTCCAGTGCTCAATGCCTGGGTTACTTGTGAACCGACTCAGCATTCCCACGGCAAAAGCTATGTCAGGTCTTATGGCAGTAGTTGCGTATATTAAACTCCCGATAATGCTAAAATACACCAGCTGCCTGATGCTTTCCCTCAAATTTGGCTTCAGCTTCTGATTACACATGTATGGCGTATCGATCCCTGGAAGATCCTGATACCCGTAGCGTGTGAGCATCTTTTCATTGTAATGAGATTGTCACAGCGCCATTCCAGTGTCTGTCCGGATGTTCTTTATGCCCAAGATGACATTTGCATCCCCCAAGTCCTTCATACCGAACTTGGTTGAGAGGAACTTCTTTGTCTCTGTGACATTGCCTATATTCGTTCATAGGATTAGCATGTCGTCCACGTACAGACAAACGATGACTCCTCTTCCATCAGCGAACTTCGTGTAAATACACTTGTCCGTCTTGCTAACTCTATATCTGTTTGATCTAATAACTTTGTCAAACTTTTCATGCCACATCTTGGGAGCTTGTTTGAAATCGTACAATGATTTTACCAACTTGCAGACTTTGTCTTCAAGACCTTTGACGACAAATCCATCTGCCTGTTGCATGTATATCTCTTCGGTTAGCTCGTCATTCAGGAATGTTGTCTTTACATCCATCTGATGTATCACCAACTTATGTATTACTGCTAGAGCAATTAATATTCTGATGGTGGTCATCCGTGCTACTGGAGTGTATGTGTCAAAGTAGTCTATCCCCTATTTCTGAGAAAACTCCTTTGCTACCAGCCTGGCCTTGAACTTGTCAATAGTTCCATCTGCCTTCATCTTCTTCTTGAAGATCTATTTACATCTGATGGGTTTTTCTCCTTCAGGTAGATCTACTAACACCCATGTGTTATTAGAGGTGATAGAGTCATACTCGTCATTCACTGCCTCCTTCCAGAAGATAGCATCTCTGGTCTTCATCGCCTTATCATAGGTAAGCGGATCTGCTTCTACATGGTAGGTGACAAAGTCATCTCTAAAGTCCTTTGGTCTCGTCACTCGCTTGGCTGACGGCTCTTCGACTTCTGGTTCAAACGTTGTTTCATCAACAACAATTTCTTCTTGGACTACGGCATCGTTGGAAACATCATCTTCCTTTGCACCATCATTATTCTCCGAAATGTCCGCGAGAACAATATTTTTGTGCCTTGCAAACTTGTCTTCAAAGTACTCTGCGTCACAAGATTCAATGACATGGTTAGACTCCAAGTGAAGGAATCTTCGAGCATCACTCTTTTCGGTATACCTTAAGAAGATCGTCTTCGTACTCCTTGTTTCGAGTTTTTGAATCTGCAGATCCGGAAGTTTTACGTATGCCAGACACCCCCACACTCGAATGATATTTAAGTTGGGTCTGACTTTGAACCAGAGTTCATGAGGAGTAATATCAGAAGTTGCATACAACACTCTATTTAGAATGAATGTGGCCGTCAATGCAGCTTCTCCCCAAAAGCACTTTAGAAGACCCACAGTTAACAACATTGAGTTTATCATCTCTGTCAACGTTCTGTTCTTCCTTTCTGCTACTCTGTTGGACTGAGGAGAATACGGAGCAGTAGTTTCACTGATGATTCCATGTTCTTTGCAGAACGATGTGAAATAATGAGATCGATATTCTCTGCCTCGATCACTCCTCAACCTCTTGAGTTGTTGTCCAGTTTACCTTTCAGCTTTAGTCCTGAACTCCTTGAACTTCTCGAATACTTCGTCTTTTGTTTTTATCAAGTAGACGAACGCGTACTTTGAGAAGTCATCGATGAAGTTTATGAAATACTTTATCCCGGCCTTCGTGGAGAATAGTTTGAAGTCATAGATATCGGAGTGCACCAACTCCAGAAGATATGTACTTCGATTGACCCGATGAAAGAATTTTCTTGTGATCTTAGTCTGAGCACATACTTCACATTTCTCCTCATTTCCCCCATATTTGGGGATAAGTCCTAGACTAGACATTTTGTTTATCCTTTTACAATGGACATGTCCTAGTCTATTATGCCACAACTCAAGAGTATAAGCAGGATTAGAAATTGCATTAATGTTCTCTGACTGGGTTACAAGCTGGAGTTTAAACATTCCTTCGTAGAAAGCTTTTTTCCGAAGTACATTCCTTTAATGGACATCACCATCTGGACAGCATTAATGTCCATCCTCAGGCCTGCATTGCAGAGCAGGCCTTCAGAGATCAGGTTCTTAGCAATCACAAGAACATGCTTCACACCTTAAAGCGTCAGAGTTTTCTCGGATGTCAGCTTCAGCTCCACCATCCCGATCCCTTGAACTTCAGTTTGTGCCTGGTTCGCCACCATCACCTTCTCAGAGGATTGCTGGTATGTGGTAAACCATTTCTTGCTTGAGCAAACATGGCAGGTTGCACCAATGTCTACCCACCAATCAGAGTCAGCCCCCACCGAAGTGACCTGAGCAATTATCGCAATACCGTCAGTAATCAATGAAACCTTATTAGGCTCCCCTTGCTGTGACTGCTTGGGCTTGGATCTACATTCACTCTTGTAGCGGCCCTTCTTCCCAAAGTTAAAACAAGTCACATTGGACTTGGGCTTCTTCTGTTTGAAAGACGGTCCCTTCACTTTCAGATTTGTGAAGTCTTTCTTGTGGTGAGAAGTCGCCTGCTTCCCTTTGGAGTCTCTCGTCTGCACCAGATTGGCCTCGGCCAATTGTTTGGACAAAGCGTCCATCTTCTGTTGAGAACGCATCTCGTCCTCAACGTGGATTTCTTGTAAGAGATCTTCCAGACTGATCTCGAGTTTCTTTCGATGCATTCTTACATCAAACGTATTCCATCCAGCAGGAAGTTTCGAGACGATCCCACCAACGACAAACTTGTCGACGAGGGGTATCTTTTCATCGTCTAGTTTCTGACGAAGTTTCAGAAGCTCCTTCACTTGAGGAAGCATCGCCTTCTCATCTTCAAAGAGCCACTTGTGATATTTTTTGACAAAAAATATCTTGCTCCTGTTTTTGTCTTCCTCGTACAGCTTTTTTACAGACTCCCATATTTCTCTGGCACTATCCTTCTTTGAGTAGGATTCTGCAAGGGAATCCTCCATAGCATTTAGGATCAGAAGCTTACAAATGTTATTCTCCCTTCTCCATTTGGCCTGAAGTTTAGTAGCCGTAATTATAGCGGCAACAGATCCAGTATCTAGAACAGTAGTTTCCTTTTCAAAGAGCACGTGATCAATGTCTCGGAGTTGAAGGGTGAGAAATACCTTCCTCTTACAGACTTGATAATGCTCTCCATCAAACTTTTTGTTACGACTCGCTTCCGAATAATCGGACACGAGTAGGACACGCCCAGCCTTCGTCGTTAAACACGACGAAGTAAGCTGTACCAGCTAGAAAAATCTAACCAGATAAACATAAATATGTACAATCACATCATCTAAAACGTTCCCAGAAAGATCATCATAACCCGCAAATCCAAATATCATAAAGGTACTAGAATCAGCAGGACTGAAAAATGCTATAAACACTAAAGACAATATCTAGAAGTAAAGCTAAGTAGTATAAACCTGAAGCCTCAAGCTATATCTCATCCTGCTCAACTAATATCCTGGGCTCTGGCCTATAGAGTAGAATGGTACCCTGCAAGTACACCTGCAACATATCCTAGTCAGGAGTGGAGCTAAGTATATCCAAGAAAATAAACATAAACATCATGGTATGAACAAGAAACAGGAAATATATGTAAAGTACGAGAAATGAGAACAAGACATGAATCCTGAATATGAATACTAAAAGTAAAAATAGGGAATATGATATGAGTCCTGAACATGAAATACAGCCTGAACATGAAATACAACCTGAATCCTGACATATGCAATATTAAAATACATCCAGAGTGTGTGATCGGCTTGGATAGATTCAATGAACATGAAATGGTACGGCTTCGGTCCCGCGTGCACGATGCGGGACCCAAGCTATTCACATGAATAGTAAATAGGTTTGATCACACATATGTAGTATTTCCCCTCCCAGACACAAGTAACTCATGAAACATGAAACAAGAAACAAGACAATCTCGTGATACATCGTGTCAACAAGGTGATACAAGAATAAATATGCAAGACATGAGAAAATGAACAAATCCGAGGAGTATACTTGCCTTGCCCAGGGTGATCGAGAATGGGTAGTAAAGCTGGTTGTCCTCCTGTTATAATGGGTACAATTTGATTAAGTTCTAAACAATAACCATTAGCTAAATTATTACTAACCAGTAATACCTTTTTAATCAATTAGTCACTTATCTAGCTTAACTGCTATTTAAGAATCTAGCAACCTGTTATAGATTTTAGGATAGAAACACTAGATATCAACTTATCTTTCAAAGTTCAGTCATATAAAAGAAACTATTAATATCCCAAATGTTTCTTTTGGGCAAAATTAAAGGAATAATCTTATATGGGACAATTTGAGACTAACTAGTCCTTACACTAATACATAAAGTTATTCCATAAACCAACTCCACTAAAATGGATACATGCATCTTTTCTTCACAGGTTAGAAATTAGAGTTGTAAGAAAACTATATACATTATCACACTATCAAAACCCAGCACCACAGAGCTGATCAACACATCTACTCCAAATTCCTTGCTCCAGCCCATATATACAGCCCAACATTTACCAAAACTTGTCTCACGAACTCAGGCCAACCATAACCTACCCCATTTACTGAAACCATTTCCAAATCTAACCAAAGTTTAACAAACATAATTCCAATAGGTTACTATCAATATTCATCAAACAAATGTTCAAAAACAAGTAAACCACTTAACCCATCTAACTTTTATAGGAAACACATGTTCAAAGAACAAGCAACATTCAACTCTGGAGGCAAGGAGGTTAAACAAGCAGTTAAGGCTCAAAGGTACACAACCAACAGAGCCCTGCCTCCTCTGTACAAAGAAGTCTAAGATTTCAAAGCTAACACCAAACAATCACTTGAAAGCTAGGAAGGGTTTACACAACACCGACAACCAAGTGGGAATATACAATTTAATTGAGAATAATATACAAACAAAATACATGAGTAGATATATACAACCCCATCGAAATCAAGAATAATAAAGGAAAAGCCCCTGCATATTAACTCAGGAATTTACTGCTTAATTTTGCCTTCGCAATACAAAACTCTAATTAAAGGGGATAGGTTCACATCGACTCCCCGCCAATTGGCATGCAACAATCAGTCTTCCTCTAGACTCACACCTCGTCACCAGACACACCAAGCACGATCAGGACACAGACACGAACATGACACGAACAACACCCACACGAACAGGACTCCGATCACATAAGTCATACTACCAAAATTGATCGATCCTGGCCAACACCCGAACTCAAAAGAATTGCAGAAAAGAACAATAATTAATGGAGATATAAATATCAGTACCTGAAGATTGAACTCAGCAATTTGGAGACGCGATTGAAAATTCGGACACATCTTCTTCGTGTCCCGATATCCCCAGAAGTTTAAGTGATTCCACCCAGCCTCGTCCAATTAACGGATCGCCAAAATTGAGAAAATCGACAAGGAAAAAGAACTAGATCGATCAGAAATTTAGTTCCTAAATAGTCAAGATCTGAAACTGGAAAAGAAATGAATGGAATAGATCTCACCCCTTCGATATTCACCGGAGAAGACAAATGGGATGGTCGTTTGGCCAAATAGGGAGTCGCCGGAGAAACAGAGTACGCTGTTGAGTGTCGAGCGTACTCGGCTTGGCTCAGCCGACTGAGACTTCCCGCAGGCGTCGTCGGACTCTCAATCACCGGAGAGTAGGCGCCCGTCGTTGTCATCACCTGGAGAAGACGAATCGCAAGTCGCTCGCCAGAACCATCGCCTAGTCGTTGGCGTGAGATGAGGCGGCGATCACGGCCGGCTCAGTCGCCGTCGTGGAAGTCGGTCGCCGAGAAACCGAACCCCGCTAGCGGAGGATTTGTCGCCGTCGTCGGGAGGAGTGGCTCGCACGTCGCCATCGTCGGGAGGGGTGGCTCGCACGTCGCCGAGGAAATTAGGGTTAGGGTTACTTAGGTTTGGGGAGAACGAGAGCTGATGAACGAAAATTATCTAAAGGAGAGGAGAAATGATTTTCTCGCTCCTCTGCCACAAATATACAGATGCGTTTTTTTGCATCTAGGCCCCTCCACCAGGTACATTTGTAAACAGGCCCATCTCCCATTACAAAATATTTTCACATCAATCCTCCCCCTTTTCAGTATTACAAAAACACATAAAATTTGTTAGAGAGTTGGTTATGGTGGTTACAAGTGGTTAGAAATTTGAGGTTAAACTAAACACCATTAAAATATTTGCTCCAACTACAGGATTAATAAAATTTAGAATTAAAAAAAATAAACCTTTACCAAGGTTACTCTTTAAGAAATTCGATTTAGAGATTAACCAAAAATACCAAACCATACAAGATTCCATAAAATTGGAAAAATGGGGTTACAAATCTACCCCCTTTAGAATAATTTCTTCCTCGAAATTCAAATGGTACAGTAAACATGGTTAAGCCCAATTGACTTTGAGAATGAGCAACTAAGTTAGATATGTTATAAAACTAAATCTAGCCATCATTTAGAAGAATGATTATTTGAATGAGATCCAATTCAAAGTTGAGGTGCGATGGACATAGAACAAAATGGTCACGATCATCACCACTTAGACATGATCAATATGGAATTTAATCATCGGCGTGATTGACAGGTACGAAAGTATAGTCATGATAGCATATAGGTATGATCAGGATTATCTAGATATTATCAGCGATAGGAATGAGACAAAGTTTAATTAAGACAAAGTATGACAATTTCTTACAGGGGGTTGAAATATCACGATCTATCAACGATCAAGAATCAACTAGGCACGAAATGGAATGAAGTTTTGATTATAACTTAGAAGCGTAAAACCACGTTGGCACGATCTTCAAAGCACGATCAAACTAGAAAGTTTAGCACATTTAGATAGAACAAGATAGACAAGTCATGATTAGTTAGATATGATTGTGGCCGAAATTTAGATAAACACGATTGAAATATAGGTAAGATCTAAGATCTAGTGAAACAAAATCAAATCTATTAATGTGTACTCATAAAAAAAATCAAATGACCCGACAATAAAATACAAGAAGGAAAATTTCAATGGTCGATTTGAGGAATCATATGGAAACTACCTATGAGGTATTTGTTAGCCCAATGATTGTATCATGTTTTTGAATATGGTTAATATGTTAAGTTTAGCATTTCATTATCACTAATCTTTATACTATCGCTATAGCATTTCTACTTATACTTATACCTTTGGTGATATGTGTCTATTGGTTTACATATTAGTGATATGAGCTTTCTATCTTAAATTTAATCGGGTTGCCAAAATCAAAACTATGTTTTTGATTGTGGTTATTTAATTAAGTTTAATCATTATGATATCACTAATATTTATGCTATCACTATAGCATTGATACTTAAAATTCGCATAGTCCTAATGTGCTTTTATCTTATCATTCTTGCTACATGTATATTGCTTTGTTCGTCTAACATGTATTTGCAGAAAAGCAATTAGCAAGATCAATATGGACATATGCAATGCAATGAAGAAATCATCATGGTGGGCCAAAGACGATGGATCCCACAAGATTTTTCACAAACTGGATATCTTTGGACAGCTGCCGCCAAGAAAAAAAAAGCCAGCTCCTATCAAAGGAAGAAGCCAAGCCATGCCATCATCATTTCAAGACTCTGAAGAAGCCTGCACCTGCCTAAGTATATCTGGAGTCTGTAATGAGTCTTAGGAATAATTGTAAACACAAGAAATGGATGGCAAAATTGAAAGCTAGGGCAGAAATAAGCCCAGGATCATTTTTGGTGGATAAGCGGCATACCGACGGTATACCGGAGTATACCGACGGTATACCGGTTTTTGTTCACAGAAAGTTTCTGTTTACAAAACCGGCATACCGACGGCATACCGGATCATACCGACGGTATACCGCTTCCGAAACGTTGAAATTCCAACGGTCGGATTTCCAGCAATTAATGATCCCAACGGCTCTATTTCTAGCCGTTGCAATTCCAGACCGGTATACCGCCGGTATGCCGGATCATACCGGCGGTATGCCGGTTCGTGACTGAAAAGTTGCCTTTGGCTTCTTTTCAAGCTTTGGTTATAAATAGCCTTGAAACCCTTCATTCAAGGTTGATGCTTTGAGCCTAAAAATTTCTATACCACCAAAGCTTATCCACAAACAACTCTACAAAGCTTTCATTTGCCATCCACAAATTGTGTTAGAGTTATTGAGTTGAAAAGTGAGATCTTCATCCTATTGTAAGGAGATCAAAACCTATTATGAAAGGTTGAAGTTGGAGAGTCTTCGTATCCAAACTCTCGGTTGAAGTTGGGGAGTCTTCGTATCCAAACTCTCGGTTGAAGTCGGAGAGCCCTTCGGATTAAAGCTCTTGTGTAAGAAGTTGGCGAGTTCTTCGGATCCAAACTCGTGTGTAACTATTTGCTCAAATAGTGGATTAAAGCCGGAGAGAGTTCCGGGACTGGACTGCCTCTTAGGAGGATACCAGGATACATCGGGTGTCGGTATTATGTTTGCTTCTTCTCTTGCACTTATATTTTTAAATTGCCAATTAGCTTGTGCTAAGTGCTTGATTAGTTAGCTTGACCCTATTCACCCCCCTCTAGGGTTCCTACAGTATTAGTATCAAATCAAGAAAACCTACAAGGATTTGTGATTCTCGAAAACTAATAACCATAAGAAAAGGAAATATAGTCTCTGTGGTATCCAAGATCATATAGGTATTTGAAATCACCTTTCCTAGAATCCCTATCCCGCTAGTATATATCTGACTGCAGTGGACTTTCGACTCCGTGACTCAAATAACACTATGTTACCGAATATCATATCAGCTTTATCCATTTTCATACAATTATTAACGAAGCAACTAAAGAGATCTAAATATGAAGAGTTTGGAACAAAATCTCAATAATACCTAAAAACCTAGGAATGTCTGAAATCACTTCAACTTAAAGTTTCTGCCTCGCCAGTGCGCTGCTGGCTGCAGTGGACTCTTAGTCTCTGCAATCCAAATAATGGATGCAACGCGCAACTGCCACACCCTAGTAGATCATTGAATATATCTCTCAACCTTATCCATTGGAATTACAAAACAGTTTTAAAGAATTCAAAATGGTTTCCAATAGTCCAAGTTACGACAAATAGTAAAGTTATCTGACTGTTAGAATACGAGGGTTGATTAGGTACTAAGAAGCAACAAGGGATCCAATCAAAGAGTAGTGAATACAAAAATGACAAACAGGGAGATTTAAAATCTCGAACAAGAAACCGAAGTTTCAAATAGTAACCACAATCCCAATGAAAACTAGGATGGTAACAAGATCACATATATGGAACGTTATCCCGAAGGGATAACAGAGTTTCGAAGGATGAACAGAAGCTAGGCATCAGAAAAAAGACAAGGTCTCAAAATAAGGAATAAAATCTCGTATCGAAAACAAGGTTCAACCATATCTCAAATAACCACGAAATCTCAGACAAAATCTCGAAGGAAAAACATCCTCCAATAGGATACGAGGTCTCAAATAGAGAACCAATATCAACAAAGTCATGATTAGGAAATAAAATTCTGAATTGAAAATCTTGACGAGGAAACAAGATATCTAATAGGGAACAAGGTCTCAACGAGTCGCGAGTTGGAACTGAAGTTTCAAAGTCTGGAAAATCTTGAATATGAAATTATCACGAACGAAAGCAAAGTCTCGAAATGAGGAACGGAATCTCAAAATCTCGAATGGAATCAAAAGTCTTGAATAAAACAAATTCCAACAAGCCCTGAATAGATAAGTGAACCTTGAGTAGAAAGCAAATTTACGATCTGTAACAAGTTCTGAACAGGAAACAAAATTCTGAGTAGAATCTAGAAAAGAAAACAAGGTTAAGAAAAGAAAATGGAGGAGTACCAATCAACGAATAAGAATAAGGTTCTGAATCGTGAATACAAAGTAAATCAAAATAGGCGAAGCACAGTCATGAATAGAGAACAATTCTTAAAATAAAAACCAAGTCGCGAATGGAAAGCACAATCTCATATGGAGAACGAGTCAAATCTCAACTAGGAAACAAAATCGTAAATAGAGAACATGTCCCGAATAAAGTCAATAATAGAAAATAGAATCTCAAGAAGCATCAACAGAAGCGAAGGTTCAAACAAGGTTTCAGAATGATATTTCAAGTTGGAATAAATCTCGAATAATACAAGTTTGATTAGCGAACAGAATATCTATAAGCGAGTAGGAACAAGTATCCATGAGACAAGCGAAATCTTGGATATGAGACAAGGTCAAAACAAGTAGTGGACAAACAACTCTCGAATAGAAAATCAAAGTCATGAAAGAGGAATAGGCAAACAGTATCGAGTATTGGATTTCAAACGAATATCGAATTGTGGATATGGACATGTTTACTGAATAGGAAACAATATCTCAAAATAAGTTCGAATATCAACCAAGGTTTCAAAATAGAAAACAAGAAGTTTCAAGAAAGGATCTAGGTATTAAGAGAAATTTAAGAGAAGACTGGATGGTGAATCAAGATACATGGTTTTCCCAACCATGGAAAAGAAATCTTCTGTCTTCAGTCTATCTTCAGTGTGCCTCCAGGATTGAAATCTCTTTAATCTTCTTCAACTTTTCTGATGTAGACTGGTCCCTGCGGTAGTGCTCTATGTGATTGCTGAATCGGGAGAGGTAGATCCCCTTGTTGTAGTCCTGGTGCTCCTTGTGTTCGTCCTTGGACAGTGTGATCAACGGTCTCTGGGCAATCCTTGACTTGATGGAAAGGCGATCCGTAGTACAAGCATAACCTCGGTCTCTTGCGACCCTCGTCGAAGTGGTATCCTAGCGACGGTAGAAAATACAATTGATCGTCGACTGAATTTGAATCTCCAGTTGGGCTGAAATGTAGGGCTCTAACAGGAATATACAGCTACTGGCTGCTGAGATCCTGATGCTCCTCGACCTTTGTGATCCGCAACTTGCTAGAAATCTTTCATTTGGTGGACAGAAGATCCATATGATAGGCAGAGTCCAAGTCTTATGCGGCATTCGAAGCGATGTCTGGATGGTGGTGGAAAGCACAAATGGCCATTATCTGAATCTGATGACGCGGCTGAAGAGGTGCTGTCTGAGAGTGACGATACTTTGTTGATCCATAGTAGTTGCTATCTTCATCATAAGTCTTCATGTCCCTCCTGGACTTTAGGTTTTTGTCTCGTTCCATTGTCTGCGCTACATTCTTGATCTCCTGGCTGGTAGCTCCAATCTTCAGAGAAATCGGGTCCTCAAGGACTTGGATGACTTTCAGTGGCGGCTCCAGGTTCTCGATCTGCTTCTCAGTGTAAGATATGCGCTCGGTGTTGGAAAAATCCAAGTGTCTGAGAGTCTGAAAATCAGAAGTCCTTTCTGGTTCGGAGAATATATCCACAAGTCTGACTCGGAAAAGGATGGCATGCTCCCTCTGGTTGTCAAGGAACTCTTCAAACATCTTCGTCAACTACGTACAACCCATGGGGATAGTGGAGTGATAAAGGTAGTGGGAGCTCGAAACCCTCAAGTGTAGGTGGATTGACTGTTACAATGTCGCGTGCTTGAACTATTTAAAAAATAGAAAACTGTTAAAATATCCTAATCCTAAAACAACAAGTGTTTATAGAATATCAATATACCCGATGTACCCAATTTTCTATGTTGTGATCAAGTTTCCCTAGTTTAATCTAGTCCCCCAATAGTACGCTAAGACCTCGGTACCATTAGGATAGACCTGCATGGGCCACCACTAAAAATATGTCACGATCCGCTCCCGAATAATCGGACACGAGTCGGACACGCCCAGCCTTCGTCGTTAAACACGACGAAGTAAGCTGTACCAAGCTAGGAAAATCTAACCGGATAAACATAAATGTGTACAATCACAACATCTAAAACATTCCCAGAAAGATCACCATAACCCACAAATCCAGATATCATAAAGGTACTAGAATCAGCAGGACTGTAAAATGATATAAACTCTAAAGACAATATCTAGAAGTAAAGCTAAGTAGTCTAAACCTGAAGCCTCAACCTATATCTCATCCTGTTCAGCTAATTTCCTGGGCTCTGGCCCATAAAGTAGAATGGTACCCTACAAGTACACCTGCAACATATCCTAGTCAGGAGCGGAGCTAAGTATATCCAAGGAAATGAACATGAACATCATGGTATGAACAAGAAACATGAAATATATGTAAAGTACGAGAAATAAGAACAAGACATGAATCCTGAATATGAATATTAAAAGTAAAAACAGGGAATATGATATGAGTCCTGAACATAAAATACAGCCTGAACATAAAATACAACCTGAATCCTGACATGTGTAATATTGAAATACATCCAGAGTGTGTGATCGGCTTGGGTAGATTCAATGAACATGAAATGGTACGGCTTCGGTCCCGCGTGCACGATGCGGGACCCAAGCTATTCATATGAATAGTAATTGGGTTTGATCACACATCTGTAGTATTTCCCCTCCCAGACACAAGTAACTCATGAAATATGAAATAAGACAATCTCGTGATACATCGTGTCAACAAGGTGATACAAGAATGAATATGCAAGACAGAAGAAAATGAACAAATTCGAGGAGTATACTTGCCTTGCTCAGGGTGATCGAGAATGGGTAGTAAAGTTGGTTGTCCTCCTGTTATAATGGGTACAATTTGATTAAGTTATAAACAATAACCATTAGCTAAATTATTACTAACCAGTAATACCTTTTTAATCAATTAATCACTTATCTAGCTTAACTGCAATTTAAGAATCTAGCAACCTGTTATAGATTTTAGGATAGAAATACTAGATATCAACTTATCTTTCAAAGTTCAGTTATATAAAAGAAACTATTAATATCATAAATATTTCTTTTGGGCAAAATTAAAGGAATAATCTTAAATGGGACAATTTGAGACTAATTAGTCTTTACACTAATACATAAAGTTATTCCATAAACCAACCCCACCAAAATGGATACATGCATCTTTTCTTCACAACTTAGAAATTAGAGTTGTAAAAAAGCTATATACATTATCACACTATCAAAACCCAGCACCACAGAGCTGATCAACACATCTACTCCAAATTCCTTGCTCCAGCCCACATATACAGCCCAACATTTACCAAAACTTGGCTCACGAACTCAGGCCAACCATAACCTACCCCATTTAGTGAAACCATTTCCAAATCTAACCAAGTTTAACAGACATAATTCCAATAGGTTACTATCAATATTTGTCACGCCCCAGTACCGAAATACGGAGACGGACTAGGCCAGCTACACCATATGAGGTACGTAACGTCATACGGCGATTGTGGCTGTCGAGAGACTAGGGGGTACATGCTACAATCAAGTCTCCTATGGTCCCACAGAGTTCTATGTCTCAATCAATCGAATCACATCAGCAAATAAATGAACATTAAAGATAAAGCAGTAAGGCGTCCCCGACGCGTTATCAAAATGATCATGAGAGACTAGCTTTATAATTTAGCTATCTCGGAGAGTCAGGAGTACAAAATTATACACAGCTGCAGTCTGTTTAATTACAATTATGTACTGACACAAAATATCAAGTAATCCGGCTAACAGGTACCGGTGGCTAAACGCCGCAAAAGTATAAGCAGGAGTGGTGGAGAAGAAACCCACTCGAGTCCCCGAACTGCCATGCTCCTAGTATGTACCATAGATGTCAGGAAGGAAGATAGTGTCCTCTGGCTCTGCTACGAGATCTGGCCAAACAAAACCAGCGGGGTCAGCCCCGAATAGCAAGTACCGCCAAAGGGGCACAAGAGTTAAGACTAAAAACCCAATTAATAGAATGATTGATAATAGTAATACTTATACTACTATTATAGGGTAGCGCAACATCCTCGAACCCATATGGCACCCTTACAACCAAACAAGGACAAAAGGTGCCGCATGGAGTCGGGACGTGTCGTACTCTATAACTTTCACATAAGTTAAAAGGTATAAACAATAAATTCTCCTGATCGTGACTTCGGTCGATAGCCTATCGCAGCACAATAACCAACCCAACAATCAAACAAGAACATGGGTTGGATCATGTACCATGATAGACCATGTTCCTCAGTCATTCCCAGAAGTAGCACTCTATAATCAGAATAAGTCTTCCGTTCATAACTTCGGTCCACAGCCTGTCATAGTACAATAACCAACCCAACAATCAAACAAGAACATAGGTTGGATCACGTACCATGACAGTCTGCTTCCCTCAGTTACTCGCGGAAGGTAATAGGATACAAGCAAGTCGTTTTCACGGCCAATCAAGTCTACGAGTTTCTAGTGGGACGAGGTTATCCTCGTATCATGTTATGTATAAATCCTTAGATCGTATCTTTCCAGCAAGGCTAGCCAACCCAGGGGTTCGTGTAGACAAGTATGATTGAGCACAGGTCCCTCACAAGGCTACCTTGCTAAAACATATAATATATAGCAGGAATTAATTGGATACAGTCATCCACTCGTTGCAGATGACACAGTATCCGTAGAGACCAGCCGGCGCGTCAAGACAGTATCTCAAGGCGGCTGGTGTAACACGATCTCGAGATTCTTGCCCTCCCCATGCATCTAGTATGTTTAGTTGCCTAGTTTAACCCTAGGTGTAATCTTGGACTCACATGTTGTGGCCTGCATGATTATCCTCCTAAAGTCGTACTTTAGTACGAGTACCCCAAAGAGGATCCATGTCAATCAGTATGTCAACATGTTCTACCCTCCTTAGTGTAATGCATCATTGCAAATACGCCACGTGGAGTTACGAGTCATTTGTCGAGCATGAACAAGAACTGGGACATTCAGGTACATGTATCAAGGAGGAACACTTTGTTCTCCGGGGTCACATTAGTGCTCATATCATGCTCGGGACAAAAGGCATAAGGATATAAAATGGGCATATAATATATATATAATAATAATAATAATAAGGTAACAATATGGGGCACAAAAGTCCATGCGGCCCAAGGGGAGTGAGTCCATGCGGCCGGGTCAATACGGGTTCATGCGGCTGGGACTACACGCTCATGCGGCTCAGGGAGCCCCAAGGCGCATGCGGCTGGAAGGGCGGGTTCATGCGGACGAAGGGGTGTCAGCGTATGCGGCTGGTGTGGGCGATACATATGCGGCTGGATGATGGATGGGCCTTATGCGGCCCAAAAACAGTAGCGCATATGCGGCTGGGTACAAAAGAACTCATTCGGCTCGAAGGCTAGCCGCATGAAGTCCATGCGACTCAAGATAACAGGGGCTCATGCGGCTGAGTCTGAACAAGGCTATGCGGCTCAATTACTTGCCGCATGAAGATTCATGCGGTCAAGTACTCAAGCAAGTCTTATGCGGCTAGGAAGGACCTTCCATGCGACTGAGCTCGAACGAGTCTCATACGGCTGGAAAGGCCATGCGGCCAGAGACTTGCCGCATGAAGATTCATGCGGTCAAGTACTGCTCTTCTTCTCCACTTGTCCGAGAAGAGGAGCCAAGCAACCATGGCTTCCAAACTACACAAAAATTTCATCCGGAGCCCAAATCGGAACTTCCTTAGGTCAAAATGGGGTAGAACAAAATTCTCTACAACATGGAACCATCAAAACTTGAAAATAATGAAGTTTGCTAGATCAAAACCAAGAAGATCCGAAAATGGTTAAAACCTAGATCTACAAAAATTAAAGCTTCAAAATAGAAAACTTCAAGTTCTAAACTAGTATAGAATAAGGAGAAGAACATATTTTGACAAATAATTTTGTAAGAAAACATCAACAACATTTATGGATCCATCTCTTGAGCAAGTTGGTACTTGCCTTGGTTGGTGGAGGAAATAAATGAGAGGAAGTAAATGAGAGGAGAGAGAATGAGTTATATATATAGATCTTGGACCCATGGGTTCATGACGAACCATTGGTGAACCAAGAAGAGGTTACCCAAATGAGCCAAAACTGTAGGCCCAAATGCAGAAAATAAATTAGAAAATAATATTTTGTCGAATATTTTTGGGAATGCATGAAGAAATACAGCATAATAAATATAGTAAAAATACAAAGTAAATACAATTTATCGGTTTACGTATTAAAATACGTATTCCAGGATCAGGGAATGACATCTCTACCCTTCTTAGAAAAATTTCGTCCTCGGAATTCCAGCCAAGACATGATAGTGAAATCACGGCAAGCGAGGCACAATCATATATAAGTTAACTATCATAGCAGTTATTATCATACATCACAAAGTGCAGAACAAGCAGGTGTAGATAAGCATGGAATCGTGTCAATAAGGTGCAAAAATATACCTTATCAGTCAAACAAATGCGGATACCGAGATCTGATCTCATCCTCGCGCTCCCAGGTTGACTCTCCCGGAGAGTGATGGTTCCAAGTAACACGGACAAGGCTTATCGTCCGATTCTTGAGTACCTTCTCTCGCCGGTCTAAAATAGATACGGGTTGTTTCCTCGTAAGTTAGGTCGGTACCAACGACTAACTCAGAATGATCGAGGACATGACTCGGATCCGGAACATATCCACGTAATTGGGACACATGAAACACATCATGTATGCCAGTTAACGAAGGCGGAAGGGCAAGTCGATAAGCCACATCGCCTACCCGAGCGAGAATCTTAAAAGGACCAACGTATCTTGGACTAAGCTTTCCTCGGGTTCCAAATCTGATGATACCCCGAGTAGGCGAAATTCGTAGAAACACTTGGTCGCCAACTCTGAACTCTAGAGGCCTACGATGCAGATCTGCCCAATGACGATGTCGGTCCTGCGCAACTCGAAGGCGTTCTCTGACCAACTTAACTATCTCTACAGTCTGCATGATCATCTCTGGCCCCAACAACTTCCGTTCTCCGACATTGTCCCATGCCAAAGGGGACCTGCACTTCCTTCCGTACAATGCTTCGAACGGGGCCATCTGAATGCTAGCCTGATAGCTGTTGTTATAGGAGAACTCCACTAGATGAAGGTGATCCTCCCAAGATCCGCCAAAATCTAAGGTACACGTCTGTAGCATATCTTCTAACGTCTGAATGGTTTTTTCTGATTGCCCGTCAGTTTGTGGATGATAAGCAGTACTGAATCTTAACTTGGTTCCCAAACTTTGGTGTAAGCTCCGCCAAAAATGGGAAGTAAACCGCGTATCCCGATCTGATACTATACTAACTGGAACACCGTGCTGCCTTACTATCTGCTTCATGTATATTTCTGCTAACTGCTCAGTAGTCTGTCCAACTCGGAAGGGAAGGAAATGAGCGACCTTCGTGAGTCGATCTACTATTACCCAGACTGCATTCTTGCCAGCCGGGGATCTAGGTAGACCGGTCACGAAATCCATCGTGATGTGCTCCCATTTCCATTCTGGGATAGGAAGCGGCTGAAGCAACCCTGCTGGTCTCTGCTGCTCGGCTTTCACCTGCTGACATACCAGACACTTGGATACAAATCTCGCTATCTCTCTTTTCATGCCATTCCACCAAAAGTACTGCCTGATATCTCGATACATCTTCGTTCCTCCTGGATGAATGGAGTAAATAGAACTATGAGCTTCGGACATAACTTCTTGCCGAAGGTCTCCACTCGGTACATAGAGTCTGTTTCCAAACCTGAGCGTACCATCTTCATGAATCACTAACTCCTTCCTACGGCCTGATTCACACTCCGACCGCAACTTCTGAATCTGTGGGTCTCTTGCTTGTGCTGCCCTTATCCTCTCTACTAAGGTTGACTGAATCTGTATACTGGTCATTCTTTCTATATCCCTTGGCAAAACTACTTCGATTCCCATACTCTGAAGGTCTTCTAAAATATGCTTCTGCGAGGTCAAGATAAAGGCACTGTCTCTCCTACTCAGTACATCTGCAACTATATTCGCCTTGCCTGGATGATACTGAAGATCCAAGTCAAAATCCTTCAGTAGTTCTAACCATCTTCTTTGCCTCATGTTCAAATCTCGCTGCGTGAACACGTATTTCAAACTCTTATGATCAGTATAGATCTCTACCCGATCTCCGTATAAATAGTGCCTCCACAACTTGAGTGAAAAGACCACGGCTGCTAACTCCAAATCGTGAGTCGGATAATTCTTCTCATGGTCTCGAAGCTGTCGAGACGTATATGCTATCACCTTTCCATGCTGCATCAATACACATCCAAGACCCTTTCCTGATGCGTCACAATATACTGTAAAGCCTCCCGCTCCTACTGGAAGCGTCAAGATCGGGGCTGAGATCAATCTCTTCTTCAATTCTTCAAATGATGCCTGACAGCTAGCTGACCAAACAAACTCCACGTCCTTGTGCATCAAACGCGTTAAGGGCGCAGAGATCTTGGCAAAGTCCGCCACGAACCTTCTGTAGTAACCAGCTAATCCCAAGAAACTTTGCACTTCTGCAACCGTTCTCGGGACTGGCCAATGCTCTACGGCCTCAATCTTCTTCGAATCCACTGACACTCCTGCCCCAGAAATTATATGCCCCAGGAACGAAATATGATCTAACCAGAATTCACACTTGTCGAGCTTCGCATAAAGTTGATGCTCCCTCAATGTCTGCAAGACAGTCCTAAGATGTTTCTCATGCTCCTCTTCACTGCTGGAATAGACAAGAATGTCATCTATGAACACCACCACAAATTTATCCAAGTACGGCAGAAAGATGCGGTTCATTAAATCCATGAATACTGCGGGGGCGTTGGTTAGTCCAAAGGGCATTACTAAAAACTCATAATGCCCGTATCTAGATCTGAATGCTGTCTTCGGTATGTCTTGCTCCCGGACTCTTACTTGATAGTATCCCGACCGAAGATCGATCTTGGAAAAGACACTGGCCTTGCTCAACTGGTCAAACAGGTCATCAATCCTTGGTAGCGGGTACTTATTCTTCACTGTTACTGCATTCAGCTTGCGGTAGTCGATGCACATCCTCGTCGATCCATCCTTCTTGGGAACTAGAATCACTGGCGCGGCCCAGGGCGATTTACTGTCTCGGATGAATCCCTTAGACTTCAACTCTTCTTCATGTTGATACAACTTATCCTGTTTTGACGGCGACATTCTGTAAACTCTGTCTGCAATAGGCCTCGTTCCAGGGTTCAACTCAATGCTAAATTCTACCTCTCTGACTGGGGGTATCCCTGGGAGCTCATCAGGGAAGACGTCGAGAAAATCTTCGACTACTCTCGAAATCTGTCCTGGCTCTGACACTGTTGCTGAGATGACGCCTCCGGCCTGATTCTTCAAGGTTCGAGTAAAGATGAACTACTCCATCCCAGGAACGCTGAATATGACCCTACCTCCTCTACAATCAATTGTCGCATGACTGTCTCTCAACCAGTCCATGCCAAGAACAACATTAAAATTCTCCATAGGGAATTCAATCAATGATGCGGGCAATAAATGCCCACACACCTCTACCGGACATGAAAAGCGTACCCTGCTAACTTCTACGAGCCCATTGCCGGTGAGTATATCCATCCTCTCCGGCAATGTCTCAAACTCTAATCCAATCCGTGTAGCATATTGTGCAGAGATGAATGAATGAGTAGCGCCTGAATCAAACAATGCTACAGCGGGAAATGAGGTGACGAGAATTTTACCTGCCACCACGTCACTAGACGCTAGAGCCTCTCCCAAGGTCAATGTGAGAGCCTGGCCCCGCGGAGCCCCTTGTTGCGGCCTTTCTCGACCATGCTGTTGCTGCCCAGTTGAGCCATGCTCTTGCTGCTCTTCTTCATGGGCCTCACCCGCTACTGAGAATGAAGCACCCCTATAGAGGAGAATATAAGATTATCAAGTCCGGACGATAAATATTTCGAGGATGCAAGTCAGGTTAGAGATCAAGGCAAGGACAGAGAATTCGAAACAGAATTTCAAGGGAAACAAGTTTTGATTGAGACTCCTAATAATTCGCAATACCCCACAAGTCTGAAAACCAGACCTGCATGGGCCACCACTAAAACCTTGTCACGCCCCAGTACCGAAATACGGAGACGGACTAGGCCAGCTACACCATATGAGGTACGTAACGTCATACGACGATCGTGGCTGTCGAAAGATTAGGGGGTACATGCTACAATCAAGTCTCCTATGGTCCCACAGAGTTCTATGCCTCAATCAATCGAATCACATCAGCAAATAAATGAACATTAAAGATAAAGCAGTAAGGCGTCCCCGACGCTTTATCAAAATGATCATGAGAGACTAGCTTTATAATTTAGCTATCTCGGAGAGTCAGGAGTACAAAATTATACACAGCTGCAGTCTGTTTAATTACAATTATGTACTGACACAAAATATCAAGTAATCCGGCTAACAGGTACCGGTGGCTAAACGCCGCAAAAGTATAAGCAGGAGTGGTGGAGAAGAAACCCACTCGAGTCCCCGAACTGCCATGCTCCTAGTATGCACCATGGATGTCAGGGAGGAAGATAGTGTCCTCTGGCTCTGCTACGAGATCTGGCCAAACAAAACCAGCGGGGTCAGCCCCGAATAGCAAGTACCGCCAAAGGGGCACAAGAGTTAAGACTAAAAACCCAGTTAATAGAATGATTGATAATAGTAATACTTATGCTACTATTATAGGGTAGCGCAACATTCTCGAACCCATATGGCACCCTTACAACCAAACAAGGACAAAAGGTGCCGTATGGAGTCGGGACGTGTCGTACTCTATAACTTTCACATAAGTTAAAAGGTATAAACAATAAAATCTCCTGATCGTGACTTCGGTCGATAGCCTATCGCAGCACAATAACCAACCCAACAATCAAACAAGAACATGGGTTGGATCATGTACCATGATAGACCATGTTCCTCAGTCATTCCCAGAAGTAGCACTCCATAATCAGAATAAGTCTTCCGTTCATAACTTTGGTCCACAGCCTGTCATAGTACGATAACGAACCCAACAATCAAACAAGAACATGGGTTGGATCACGTACCATGACAGTCCGCTTCCCTCAGTTACTCGCGAAAGGTAATAGGATACAAGCAAGTCGTTTTCACGGCCAATCAAGTCTACGAGTTTCTAGTGGGACGAGGTTATCCTCGCATCATGTTATGTAGAAATCCTCAGATCGTATCTTTCCAGCAAGGCTAGCCAACCCAGGGGTTCGCGTAGACAGGTATGATTGAGCACAGGTCCCTCGCAAGGCCAACTTGCTAAAATATATAATATATAGCAGGAATTAATCGGATACAGTCATCCACTCGTTGAAGATGATACAGTATCCGTGGAGACCAGCCGGCACGTCAAGACAGTATCTCAAGGCGGCTGGTGTAACACGATCTCGAGATTCTTGCCCTCCCCATGCATCTAGTATGTTTAGTTGCCTAGTTTAACCCTAGGTGTAATCTTGGACTCACATGCTGTGGCCTGCATGATTATCCTCCTAAAGTCGTACTTTAGTACGAGTACCCCAAAGAGGATCCATGTCAATCAGTATGTCAACATGTTCTACCCTCCTCAGTGTAATGCATCATTGCAAATACGCCACGTGGAGTTACGAGTCATTTGTCGAGCATGAACAAGAACTGGGACATTCAGGTACATGTATCAAGGAGGAACACTTTGTTCTCCGGGGTCACATTAGTGCTCATATCATGCTCGGGACAAAAGGCGTAAGGATATAAAATAGACATATAATATATATATAATAATAATAATAATAATAATAAGGTAACAATATAGGGCACAAAAGTCCATGCGGCCGAAGGGGAGTGAGTCCATGCGGCCGGGTCAATACGGGTTCATGCGGCTGGGACTACACGCTCATGCAGCTCAGGGAGCCCCAAGGCGCATGCGGCTGAAAGGGCGGGTTCATGCGGACGAAGGGGTGTCAGCGTATGCGGCTGGTGTGGGCGATACATATGCGGCTGGATGATGGATGGGCCTTATGCGGCCCAAAAACAGTAGCGCATATGCGGCTGGGTACAAAAGAACTCATGCGGCTCGAAGGCTAGCCGCATGAATTCCATGCGTGTCACGCCCCAGAACCAGAATACTGGAGAGCGGGGGCAGACATAGCCAGCTACGTATAATGAAATGGAATCCACTCCACTATACGGTCACGGCTGTCTAGATATATGAGGGTTTATCTACAAGCCAACAGTCTCTTATGGTCGATAACAAGCCTAGTGTCTCAATCACAAGCAAGTAAATAGAGTTACAAGATGTAAGACCACCAAATATACAATAGTAAGGCGTCCCAAATATTATATATTCAGCTGATCATGAAGCTAGTCGTTACAAAATATGAGGACTAGCAAGAGTTTTAGTCATACATGATCAACCCTAGGTTGCCAATCATGTTACAGCCCGTAGGCAGACAGTAAGTAAAAATGTACACGAGCTAACACTGGCTCGGCGGCTAAACGCCTCAAAAGAATAATTTTACAATAAAGTGGGAGAGCAAAAATAAACCCACTCGTTGCCCTGGTTACGCCTGGTGTTCACCATCGGGCTGGAAATTCGGTAGATCCTCTGGGGCTGCTCTGGTATCTGGCCATACAAAACCAGCTGGGTCAGACCCCAGAAAGAGCAAGTGCCACAAGGGAGGCTTCACTTAGAAACTAAAACCAGCAATTAGTACAAGAGTAAAATATATAAAAGACAGTAATTAAAGAGAGGCAGGACAGGTGATATACGATGAGATAACCATGGGACTATTCAGATAACCAGGTTACAACCTGTAAACCAAACAATGACCGGGGTTGTAACCCTTCGTCTGAATCGAACTTGGTTTCTCCCACCATTTATCGGCAAGATAATAAAAGAAATCAGGACATGTAACAATCTTGTGCAAGATCAAGACAAGAATAAACTGGTAAATTCCATCCAACATTTCACGGCCAAGCAATAAGTACGGCTTGATACTTTAACTAACTAGGGTTATCACAGACCTAGTTACTAACAAGATGCAGCGAGATTATTCCACAGCCACAAGCCCTGCAGACCATCCAGGCTATCCGGACGCAATTAGGGGTTGAACTCAAGTGGGTACATCGTCCAGGAAACGCATGTACCCTTAGGTGACTTAGAGGGTGCAACACATGACAGTGTGCTGGAAATGTGCCCTACTCGACGGCAGGCTACAGATCCCAGGTGGGGCGTCCAGATAACGGGATTGTCTATAGCTGGGAAATCTCTTCATGACTACTGGATTTATTCTAGTTGTTAGCCTTAGTTGATTTCAGTGGGTGCCCCTGACCGTGGTACTCAGGGGTCCCCATCCTAGACATGATGCAAGACAAGACGGGTTCATTTGCACAAGCACAATCGTCCACGGTGTCCAGGTCATTCAATCTTGTCATGTCGTGTTAGCCGTTGCAACAGCATTTCAAGAAATATCATGTCAGGTTCATCATGTCAAGAGTGAGCCATGGCGGGCCACTATCAAGAATTATCATGTCAAGTTATCATGTCAAATTTGTCAAGTCAAGTTATCATGTCGGGAGTGCACCACGGCGGGTCACTATCAAGTCATGCCAATTATCAAGGAGGAGAGAAACTTGCACAATTAAATGATAATATATTAATAATATATATATTCTTGAAGCCAAAAAGAAACTCTACAACTTTTATGTTGGGAGTGGGAAGAAATTTTGACCACAATTCAAGCAAATAAAATATTTAAATAATCAAAGTGGGACCCATGTGGTCCAAAAGTGGGAGAACAAACATGCGGTCAAGGAGAGTGGGAAGCCACCCATGCGGCCAACATAACAAAGAGGGCATGAAATCAAGTAAGACAAAAGATAGTGGGACCCGCAATAATTGCAAGCTCCCACTTCAACAAGTAAGTCAACTAAAAGAAGTTATGTGGGACCCCCACAATAATTGCAATAAGAAGTGGTACACGTGAACCCTTTAATTAATGGTTCACGTGGCCAAAATATTAAATAGTGGAGGGGAGGGAGCCTATGCGGCTCACCTTAGATTTCATGAAAAATTGCAACATGTAAATAGTATTATTAATGGCCAAGGTCGTGCGGCTCTGCTTTAAACAATATTAATACTGCAAATATCCATGCGGCTCACTCCCACATTGCTTGTATGAAAATACAAACAAATAATAAAGAAATAATGGTCATGCGGCTGGCATCTCCAGAATGCTTAATCCAAGCATTAAAGTATTAAGACAATGCGAAACATGCATTATAAAATAAAGTGCATTAAATGCTTTATTTAAAGCTTATGCGGCTCATTCAAAAGTGCAGTTATCAATGCATTAAGCATAAAATGACAAGCATCAAGTATTAGCATTGCATTACTAAGCCTTTATGCGGCTGGTTAGAAAAATATACATTAAAGAATGAACCCACTTCATATGCGGCTATGTTTAGAAAGAAAATACATTAAAGAATTAAAAAGCAAAGCATTAGTCCAATACATTAATAAATGCATTTAATGCTTTGAATGTTTCATTCCAGAACGTGCATTTTAAGGAAATCAAAAAAAACTTAAAGAATAAGAATGCATTAGTAAAATGCATTCAACTTTCTAAAGCAAAGCATTTATTGCTCTACCAAGCAAAGCAATTAATACTTCTAAGCAAGCATTCATTTAATGCTTGGTTTCAAAGCCCATGCGGCTTCAAATCCATGCGGCTCCAAGGAAGCATTCAATGCTTGCTAAAGGAAAAGCATGCAACATGCTTTCAAATCCCATGCGGCTACAAATTGTTTGTGGCCATGCGGCTACTATCATTATTATATTATAATAGAAGCCATGCGGCCAGCTACGTAAAATTCTCATGCGGCTAAAACATTAATAATTCATGCGGCTCTCCACTATATTATATGTATGAAATGCAAGCTGTACGTGGCAAATAATTATTAGGCCTTGCCCAAATTACTATGCTTGCTAATAAATGCTATCATGTCAGGAAGCAAATAATGCTGCCATGCCTATGCGGCTCCACAAAATTTCATAGGTCAAATTGGACCTAACGAACTTCTCTGAAATCATGGGATCATCAACTTAGCAAAATATGCAAGTTTGATGGATCAAAATCCTGGGAACCAAAAATACCACAAAGCTAGATCCACAAAAATTTAACCAGGGAAATGAAAAATGACAAGTACTAAAGTGGGTTAGAAACTCATGAGAAAAATAATGGAACAATAAAAAAATAGGGTTCCTCCATGAAGCAAGATGCACTTGCCTAAGCTCTCCCTCCCTCCTGGTAGGTGAAGAGTAAAGATGGAGAAGAAGAAATGAGTAATAAGTAATAATGGAAGAGAGAGAGTGGGATAGATATTTATGGTGGGAGTGGTGGTAGGTGGGAGTGGTTCTCCACATAAAACCAAACCAAGCCAAACCCACTAAATCGAACCAAACCAAGCCAATGCCATGCCAAGATGAACCATACAAATGCAATATGCAAAAATAAAAATCCAAGGCTAACTAATTATGACAAACCAAAAATACGAGCCCGAAATACGTACACGTATTTCCAATACGTAATGCGGACTACGGGCATCACAACTCTACCCACCTTAAAAGAATTCCGTCCTCGGAATTTAATCAAGGGGCTAGAGTGGCAAGGACAAGCTATACTAATCACAGGCAAGCTATACTAAGCAATCAATCATGCAATCATGTATGTAAGCAAGGAAATCGAAGGCACGAGAAAAGAGAAAGATATCCTGCTAGGAACCTCTCTGCCGGTTCTGGATCTGAGCTTGGACCTGGGCATACTGCTGGGGTCTTTGTAGCTGGAAGGCTAGGGCCTGAGGCGGCAATGGCCTCGGAGGCTGGTACTGCTGCTGAAACACTTGGGCCTGAGGCGGCAATGGCCTCGGCAATGGATACTACTGCTGCTGCTGGACTGGGGCTGGTCCCCTTACCGAGGGACTAGTCTGGGCCGATGATGAACTGGCCCTATTCGGACAGGACCCTATCTTGTGGTCCGGTGCTCCACAAGCCAAGCACAATCCCTGTGCTCTGCGACACTCCGAAACAACGTGTCCTGGCTTCCCACAATGAGTGCA
The DNA here is from genome assembly GCA_029216955.1 of Iris pallida. Lineage (NCBI taxonomy): Eukaryota > Viridiplantae > Streptophyta > Magnoliopsida > Asparagales > Iridaceae > Iris > Iris pallida. Next base: position 35,876,141 of record JANAVB010018993.1, on the reverse strand, counting down.
GCCCATTACGGAAGACTGCTTCTGCTTCTGCTGCTGAGGGGACGTGACCGACGTCACTGAGGTCGCCTGCCTCGGAGTTCCAATTGTCAAACCCCTGACTGCCGGGGCTGGTGCTGTCGACTGGGTCATCTGGCCGTGAGATCGCTTCCGACCTCCGGTCCTGTCCACGATCCTGTGGGAGGTATATTCGTGCCTTCGTGCCGCTCTCAATACTGCATCGAAGGTCTGATGCTCAAACTGTTCCACTGCTAATAAAATCTCGAGATGGAGCCCTTGCTGGAACCGCTGGGCTCTGTCAAACTCGGTCGCCACCAAAGTGGGAGCAAACCGACTAAGCCTGAAAAACTCGGCCGCATATCCGTCGACCGTTCTTCCTCCTTGCTTCAGATAGGTGAACTTGGTCTGTAGATCGTACCGAGCCACCGCATCGAAGTACTTCGTCTGGAATCTTTCTCTGAATAGTGCCCATGGAATAGGGGCCATTAATCCCACGGCCTGTGCTGCCCACCAGCTGCGGGCAAGAACCAATAACTGTAGGCGCACCACGGCCACCTTCTCGTCTTCCAGGATCTTGGCTGCCTCTAGAACCACTTCTGTATCCTGGAGCCATGCATCAGCAGCAATAGCATCTTCGCTGCCGTCGAAGAATGGAGGGTTCAGGCGCTTGAAACTGTTCGCTGTACTGTTCTTTGGATGACCGTCTCTGTTCAAAGCATCTGCCACTGCCTGTTGCAAGGCATCTCCTCGCCGATCTTGGGAAGCTAACAGTGATCTGATGAGACCCACCAAAGTGCCATCATCAGGCTCTGCAGGCTGGACTGGCTGAACTGGCGGCTCTCCTTCAGTAGGTACGACTCGGGAGGCTGCTCCTGAGTGCTGGACCTGATCTTCTGGTTGCGGCTGGTCCACGGGAGGTGATCCGCCTTGCTGATCGGCCGGGTCAGGTACTATGCCGCTGAAGAAGACGACATAGGAACAATAAGGAAGGACCAGGATAGACCAACGATTACAAGCATGTGATTAGGACAAGAATTTTCAAGGATCAAGAGGATACGAGCAGAGATCAAGGGCGAGTACTGATTGAGACATCTATTCGGTAAACCCTCACATATCTTGATTTACAAGACCTGCATGGGCCACCACTTAAACCATGTCACACCGCAGAACCAGAATACTGGAGAGCGGGGGCAGACATAGCCAGCTACGTATAATAAAATGGAATCCACTCCACTATACGGTCACGGCTGTCTAGATATATGAGGGTTTATCTACAAGCCAACAGTCTCTTATGGTCGATAACAAGCCTAGTGTCTCAATCACAAGCAAGTAAATAGAGTTACAAGATGTAAGACCACCAAATATACAATAGTAAGGCGTCCCAAACATTACATATTCAGCTGATCATGAAGCTAGTCGTTACAAAATATGAGAACTAGCAAGAGTTTTAGTCATACATGATCAACCCTAGGTTGCCAATCATGTTACAGCCCGTAGGCAGACAGTAAGTAAAAATGTACACGAGCTAACACTGGCTCGGCGGCTAAACGCCTCAAAAGAATAATTTTACAATAAAGTGGGAGAGCAAAAATAAATCCACTCGTTGCCCTGGTTACGCCTGGTGTTCACCATCGGGCTGGAAATTCGGTAGATCCTCTGGGGCTGCTCTGGTATCTGGCCTTACAAAACCAGCTGGGTCAGACCCCAGAAAGAGCAAGTGCCACAAGGGAGGCTTCACTTAGGAACTAAAACCAGCAATTAGTACAAGAGTAAAATATATAAAAGACAGTAATTAAAGAGAAGCAGGACAGGTGATATATGATGAGATAACCATGGGACTATTCAGATAACCAGGTTACAACCCGTAAACCAAACAAGGACCGGGGTTGTAACCCTTCGTCTGAATCGAACTTGGTTTCTCCCACCATTTATCGGCAAGATAATATAAGAAATCAGGACATGTAACAATCTTGTGCAAGATCAAGACAAGAATAAACTGGTAAATTCCATCCAACATTTCACGGCCAAGCAATAAGTACGGCTTGATACTTTAACTAACTAGGGTTATCACAGGCTTAGTTACTAACAAGATGCAGCGAGATTATTCCACAGCCACAAGCCCTGCAGACCATCCAGGCTATCCGGACGCAATTAGGGGTTGAACTCAAGTGGGTACATCGTCCAGGAAACGCATGTACCCTTAGGTGACTTAGAGGATGCAACACATGACAGTGTGCTGGAAATGTGCCCTACTCGACGGCAGGCTACAGATCCCAGGTGGGGCGCCCAGATAACGGGATTGCCTGTAGCTGGGAAATCTCTTCATGACTACTGGATTTATTCTAGTTGTTAGCCTTAGTTGATTTCAGTGGGTGCCCCTGACCGTGGTACTCAGGGGTCCCCATCCTAGACATGATGCAAGACAAGACGGGTTCATTTGCACAAGCACAATCGTCCACGGTGTCCAGGTCATTCAATCTTGTCATGTTGTGTTAGCCGTCGCAACAGCATTTCAAGGAATATCATGTCAGGTTCATCATGTCAAGAGTGCGCCACGGCGGGCCACTATCAAAAATTATCATGTCAAGTTATCATGTCAAATTTGTCAAGTCAAGTTATCATGTCGGGAGTGCACCACGACGGGTCACTATCAAGTCATACCAATTATCAAGGAGGAGAGAAACTTGCACAATTAAATGATAATATATTAATAATATATATATTCTTGAAGCCAAAGAGAAACTCTACAACTTTCATGTTGGGAGTGGGAAGAAATTTTGACCACAATTCAAGCAAATAAAATATTTAAATAATTAAAGTGGGACCCATGTGGTCCAAAAGTGGGAGAACAAACATGCGGTCAAGGAGAGTGGGAAGCCACCCATGCGGCCAACATAACAAAGAGGGCATGAAATCAAGTAAGACAAAAGATAGTGGGACCCGCAATAATTGCAAGCTCCCACTTCAACAAGTAAGTCAACTAAAAGAAGTTATGTGGGACCCCCACAATAATTGCAATAAGAAGTGGTACACGTGAACCCTTTAATTAATGGTTCACGTGGCCAAAATATTAAATAGTGGAGGGGAGGGAGCCTATGCGGCTCACCTTAGATTTCATGAAATATTGCAACATGCAAATATTATTATTAATGGCCAAGGTCATGCGGCTCTGCTTTAAACAATATTAATACTACAAATATCCATGCGGCTCACTCCCACATTGCTTGTATGAAAATACAAACAAATAATAAAGAAATAATGGTCATGCGGCTGGCATCTCCAGAATGCTTAATCCAAGCATTAAAGTATTAAGACAATGCGAAACATGCATTATAAAATAAAGTGCATTAAATGCTTTATTTAAAGCTTATGCGGCTCATTCAAAAGTGCAGTTATCAATGCATTAAGCATAAAATGACAAGCATCAAGTATTAGCATTGCATTACTAAGCCTTTATGCGGCTGGTTAGAAAAATATACATTAAAGAATGAACCCACTTCATATGCGGCTATGTTTAGAAAGAAAATACATTAAAGAATTAAAAAGCAAAGCATTAGTCCAATACATTAATAAATGCATTTAATGCTTTGAATGTTTCATTCCAGAACGTGCATTTTAAGGAAATCAAAAAAAACTTAAAGAATAAGAATGCATTAGTAAAATGCATTCAACTTTCTAAAGCAAAGCATTTATTGCTCTACCAAGCAAAGCAATTAATACTTCCAAGCAAGCATTCATTTAATGCTTGGTTTCAAAGCCCATGCGGCTTCAAATCCATGCGGCTCCAAGGAAGCATTCAATGCTTGCTAAAGGAAAAGCATGCAACATGCTTTCAAATCCCATGCGGCTGCAAATTGTTTGTGGCCATGCGGCTACTATCATTATTATATTATAATAGAAGCCATGCGGCCAGCTACGTAAAATTCTCATGCGGCTAAAACATTAATAATTCATGCGGCTCTCCACTATATTATATGCATGAAATGTAAGCTGTACGTGGCAAATAATTATTAGGCCTTGCCTAAATTACTATGCTTGCTAATAAATGCTATCATGTCAGGAAGCAAATAATGCTGCCATGCCTATGCGGCTCCACAAAATTTCATAGGTCAAATTGGACCTAACGAACTTCTCTGAAATCATGGGATCATCAACTTAGCAAAATATGCAAGTTTAATGGATTAAAATCCTGGGAACCAAAAATACCACAAAGCTAGATCCACAAAAATTTAACCAGGGAAATGAAAAATGACAAGTACTAAAGTGGGTTAGAAAATCATGAGAAAAACAATGGAACAATAAAAAAAATAGGGTTCCTCCATGAAGCAAGATGCACTTGCCTAAGCTCTCCCTCCCTCCTGGTAGGTGAAGAGTAAAGATGGAGAAGAAGAAATGAGTAATGAGTAATAATGGAAGAGAGAGAGTGGGATAGATATTTATGGTGGGAGTGGTGGTAGGTGGGAGTGGTTCTCCACATAAAACCAAACCAAGCCAAACCCACTAAACCGAACCAATCCAAGCCAATGCCATGCCAAGATGAACCATGCAAATGCAATATGCAAAAATAAAAATCCAAGGCTAACTAATTATGACAAACCAAAAATACGAGCCCGAAATACGTACACGTATTTCCAATACGTAATGCGGACTACGGGCATCACAATGCGACTCAAGATAACAGGGGCTCATGCGGCTGAGTCTGAACAAGGCTATGCGGCTCAATTACTTGCCGCATGAAGATTCATGCGGTCAAGTACTCAAGCAAGTCTTATGCGGCTAGGAAGGACCTTCCATGCGGCTGAGCTCGAACGAGTCTCATGCGGCTGGAAAGGCCATGCGGCCAGAGACTTGCCGCATGAAGATTCATGCGGTCAAGTACTGCTCTTCTTCTTCACTTGTCCGAGAAGAGGAGCCAAGCAACCATGGCTTCCAAACTACACAAAAACTTCATCCGGAGCCCAAATCGGAACTTCCTTAGGTCAAAATGGGGTAGAACAAAATTCTCTACAACATGGAACCATCAAAACTTGAAAATAATGAAGTTTGCTAGATCAAAACCAAGAAGATCCGAAAATGGTTAAAACCTAGATCTACAAAAATTAAAGCTTCAAAATGAAAAACTTCAAGTTCTAAACTAGTATAGAATAAGGAAAAGAACATATTTTGACAAATAATTTTGTAAGAAAACATCAACAACATTTATGGATCCATCTCTTGAGCAAGTTGGTACTTGCCTTGGTTGGTGGAGGAAATAAATGAGAGAAAGTAAATGAGAGGAGAGAGAATGAGTTATATATATAGATCTTGGACCCATGGGTTCATGATGAACCATTGGTGAACCAAGAAGAGGTTACCCAAATGAGCCAAAACTGTGGGCCCAAATGCAGAAAATAAATTAGGAAATAATATTTTGTCGAATATTTTTGGAAATGCATGAAGAAATACAGCATAATAAATATAGTAAAAATACAAGGTAAATACAATTTATCGGTTTACGTATTAAAATACGTATTCCAGGATCGAGGAGTGACAATATTCATCAAACAAATGTTCAAAAAGAAGTAAACCACTTAACCCATCTAACTTTTAAAGGAAACACATGTTCAAATCCTAAGAAATATTCAACTCTGGAGGCAAAGAGGTTAAACAAGCAGTTAACGCTCAAAGGTACACAACCAACAGAGCCCTGTCTCCTCTGTACAAAGAGGTCTAAGATTTCAAAGCTAACCCCAAACAATCACTTGAAAGCTAGGAAGGGTTTACACAACACCGACAACCAAGTGGGAATATACAACTTAATTGAGAATAATATACAAACAAAATACATGAGTAGATATATACAACCCCATCGAAATCAAGAATAACAAAGGAAAAGCCCCTGCATATTAACTCAGAAATTTACTGCTTAATTTTGCCTTCGCAATACAAAACTCTAATTAAAGGGGATAGGTTCACATCGACTCCTCGCTAATTGGCATGCAACAATCAGTCTTCCTCTGGACTCGTACCCCGTCACCAGACACACCAAGCACGATCAGGACACTGACACGAATAGGACACGAACAACACCCACACGAACAGGCTCCAATCACATAAGTCATACTACCTAAATTGATCGATCCTGGCCAACACCCGAACTCAAAAGAATTGCAGAGAAGAAAAGTAATTAATGGAGATATAAATATAAGTACATGAAGAATAAACTCAGTAATTTGGAGACGTGATTGAAAATTTGGACACGTCTTCTTCGTGTCCCGATATCCCCAGAAGTTTAAGTGATTCCACCCAGCCTCGTCCAATTGACGGATCGCCAGAATTGAGAAAATCGACAAGGAAAAAGAACTAGAAGATCAGAAATTTAGTTCCTAAATAGTCAAGATCTGAAACTGGAAAAGAAAGGAATGGAATAGATATTACCCCTTCGATATTTGCCTGAGAAGACAACTGGGAAGGTCGTCTGGCTAAATAGGGAGTCGTCGGAGAAATAGAGTATGCTTTTGACTGGAGCATAGTCGGCTTGGCTCAGCCGACTGAGACTTCCCGCAGGCGTCGTCAGACTCTCAATCACCGGAGAGTAGGCACCCGTCGTCGTCACCTAGAGAAGACGAACCGCATGTCGCTCACCCGAACCATCGCCTAGTCGTTGGCGTGAGATGAGGCAGCGATCACGGCCGGCTCAGTCGCCGTCGTGGAAGTCGGTCGTCGAGAAACCGAACCCCGCTGGCGGAGGATTCGTTGCCGTTGTCGGGAGGAGTGGCTCGCACGTCGCCATCGTCGGGAGGAGTGGCTCGCACGTCGCCGAAGAAATTAGGGTTAGGGTTACTTCGGTTTAAGGAGAACGAGAGCTGATGAACGAAAATTATCTAAAGGAGAGGAGAAATGATTTTCTCTCTCCTCTGCCACAAATATACAGATGAATTTTTTTACATCTAGGCCCCTCCGCTAGGTACATTTGTAAACAGGTCCCTCTCCCTTTACAAAATAATTTCACATCAATCCTTCCTCTTTTCAGTATTACAAAAACACATAAAATTTGTTAGAGGGTTGGTTATGGTGGTTACAAGTGGTTAGAAATTTGAGGTTAAACTAAATACCATTAAAATATTTGCTCCAACTACAGGATTAATAAAATTTACAATTAAAAAAAACTTTACCAAGGTTACTCTTTAAGAAATTCGATTTAGAGATTAACCAAAAATACCAAACCATACAAGATTTCATAAAATTGAAAAAACGGGGTTACACATTTTCAACTTGCAGTAGTCAGTTTGGAGGAGTGAAGCTTTAATATTTTCTATCGTACTAATCTTGCTTTGAGATTGTTAGTCCCGAGGCGTGGATACAGATTGAAAATATGACTTCAGCAAGCCTACACAGTAGGTGCCACAAGTGAGGATTTTAGCAAGCCTACACAGTAGGTGCCACAAATAAAGAGTTTAGCAAGCCTACAAGGTGCCACAAATGAGATATATCTCAAGAACAAAGTTAGGCCTCCCTACTAAGTAGGTGCCTTAAAACCTGAAGAACGAGTTACAGAGAAATAGAAGAAGAAGGAGAAGAAGAGGATTAAATCTGCTGGAGTATAAAAATACCGTTGCTCAAAGCAAGATTCGCCTCTATACGATCCGCTTTCAGGAACCAGCAAGTTTAAGAGAACTTCTGGAACTCTCGGCAGTCAATATTTGTGACTTTAACGGGCTTCCTGAACTTTATGGACTCCCTTAACTCTCTTCTTTGGTGTATCTTGGAAAGGAGGCAAGGGGGCTCTATTTATAGAGTGGAGTGAGGCCTCACCATCTCTCTGTTGACACAAAGTCACAGTCAACCAAATATTGATAACATTGACTAAATAATACTAGTGATAATTCAATACGACACACGACAACTACATCCAGCTCAAGCCAGATAACAGCTCAGTTTCTGCAAATACAAGTCATTTTTGAGTCTGTACTTTTATATTTATTGAGTCTAGACTGTTGTAAGCTGAGTTGTGCTGAGATCTTGAGACTTGACCTATAACCTATCTAAAATCCATAAATCTCTATATCCAAAATAAGCCCATTGGACCTTAAGACCCATTCTGTGCTCTGGAGACAGAGTTCGGGCCAAACTCTGTCCCCTAAAAATCAGCACCCTAATTTTTAGGGTTGGCTGGTTGCTAGTTGTCCAACGGCCAAATTTTTGAAAATTCATACCAGAATTCTGGCCGAATTCTGCCCGCTAAAACCCTATAAATAGGCCAAGAATTCTCTCATTTTTATTCATCCCATCTTCTCTTCTCTTCTCTCTAAAGCTCAATTAAGCCATACCCTTCTTCATCTACTAGCCACAAGCTTCCTAAGTCTCGAGTGCTCAGCATCTCTCAGTTAGGAGTCTTGTGTAAGAATTCAAGAAGTCGCTTGAAAAATACTAAGCATCGCCACTGCGATCCATTGTAAGAAGTTGACGTGCTCTTCTGAAGAAAAGGCACGGGGTGTAACTACTATTTCAAAAATAGTGGATTTAATCCTGAGCTAGATTTCTCAGGCCTGGACTAGTCCTCCACGAGGGAAACCAGGTTAAAGTCGGATGTGTTTGCGTATGCTTTCTTGCTCCTTATTTATTTCCGTATTTACTCTGATTAGTTTTTCTTGTGAAAGAGTTTAAATTTTTTAATTGGTTGTTATCGCTATAAACTCTATTCACCCCCCCTCTAGAGTTGCCATCTGCTTTTCAATTGGTATCAGAGCTCTGTTCTCTCAACAAGGACTAACATCCTAGAGCTGATCCATGGCAACCACACAATCCTTGATTTCCAATCATGGTGAAGGGCAGTCCACTCATAGGCCTCCCCTATTTGATGGAACTAACTACACATATTGGAAAACAAGGATGATCTTTTATCTCAAGTCGCTAGACTTTGACCTGTGGACTATCGTCACTGACGGTTACAAAAAGCCTGCCCGAATAGTTGTCAACGGTGATCTCGTTGAGAAATCACATGACAAATATTCTGACGAAGAGAAGAAACAGGAAAGTCTAGACGCGAGAGCTACTAATGCTTTATTCTGTACTATAGACAGGAATGAGTTTAACAAGGTCTCTACATGTACCACATCTCACGAAGTATGGAGACTTCTAGAGGTGACGCAAGAAGGAACTGCCCAAGTCAAAGAATCAAAGATAAGCCGTCTCACTCAAGAATATGAGGCTTTCAAGATGAAGCCAAATGAGACGATTACGCAAATGTTCACAAGATTCCTCGATATCATCAACCCCCTGTCTTCGTTCGGCAAATAATATTCAAATCATGAGAAGATTCGCAAACTACTTAGGGGACTCCCAAAGATTTGGAACCCTAAGGTGACAGCCATCATAGAAGGAAATGATTTTACAACCATGTCCATGGAGACCTTGATGGGAAAGCTAATGACTCATGAGCTTGACCTCAAGGACTTCGAAAAGCCTGCTCCTAAGGCTAAAGAGACGGCACTCAAAGCTCACCGACGGAGGGCTGACCCCGAAGAGACGAATGGCAACAACTCGGAAGGTGGCGATCAAGATCTCCTCGTCCGCAACTTTAAAAAATTCCTTCGCTTCAACCGAAGAAAGAAGGAACCTCAAGAAGACGACGAAGAAGTGCCAACCTGCAATGGTTGCAAGAAGATATGACATGTTCGAAAAGATTGTCCATATATAAAGAAGAGCAACCGTTATGAGAAGCCATACAAGAAGACTTTCTCAAAGAAATATGTCAACACAAGCATTTGGCATTAAAGCGAAGCTAGTGACTCCGAAGAAGAAAATGACTCTCCTCAAGATATGGCTAATGTGTGCCTAATGGCAACTTTCGACAAGGTATCAAACGAAACTCTTGATGACTTAACTTTTGATGAACTTGGCGATGCTTTCATCGATTTACTTAATGATCACAAAAAGGTCATTGGTAAATACAAACATGCCAAGGACAAAATCAAAAGTCATGAAGTCAAAATTCAAAGACTTTTTCTATTACATGATAACATTAGAGACACTTCACCCACGGATGTCATAGATGAGGTATCTAAGCTTAAAATAAGCTTACATGATGCCGAAGCACGTATTGAACAACAAACACAAGAAATCACAACACACAACACGGAGCTTACAGAAGAAAAGAGTAGACACAATATTTCTGTTACTAAGATGCATGGTTTGAATGCTAAGATTACTGAACTGCAAGTTGTCTCTAAGATACTAGAGACTAAATTGGGAAAACAGGTTACTCAACCTCAAACCCAAGAGACACACACAAAGCATGATATTTCTCATACTAGTCACCCACGTCATCTACCTGCAACACGTAATCATGCTTACATATACACACACTTTCACAGAGCACACAAACCACATGCACGTAGAAATAACTATTATATATCACAAAATTATCATGCTACACATAGATACAATCATCACCATGTTGCACAAAAATAGCATCACCATCACTCTACATATAGACATCATCACCATGCTACTCCATATAGACAATATCACCATGCCACTCCATATCACTCTACACATAGTCATCATCACCATGCTAATTCTACGTATCATCATACTTTTCCTCATCACTCTACTTATAGACATCATCAGCATGCTCCTAATATAAATAGGAATGCTACCTGCACTTATTGTGGTTTACATGGACACATTTCACCACAATGTAGAATTAGAAGATTAGTAGATAGAAAGATATATGCATGGTTTCCAAAAACTAATTTTTCAGGACCCTCAAGAACTTGGGTACCAAAGGTCACATCTACTCTTGATGTAGGTGGACCTTCCCTCCTCAACTAAAAGTAAGTAGATTCTCGATAGTGGATGCTCGCGGCATATGACGGAAGACGCAAATCTTTTCGCATTACTATCGATGAAGAGAGAAGGATATGTATCCTTTGGCAACAACCTAAAAGGTTATATTATAGGTAATGGTAATATTGGATATCCTCCCTCTCCCGTAATAAAGGATGTATGCCTAGTGACCGAGTTAAAGCATAACCTGCTCAGCATTAGTCATCTTGCTGACCATGGATATGACATTAACTTTGGACAAAACAAATGCCTTATTTATGATAGGTCAACAGGAGGCATTGTTTTTGAAGGGGTAAGAGAGGATAATATTTATATTTTCTATTTGTCTATAGATACTAATAATGCAGATAGATGCCTATATGCTCATAAATATAAAAGATTACTATGGCACCAGCGTCTTGGTCATGCCAATATGGATACTATATCCAGGCTATCGACCAAGAAGCTAGTTAGAGGCTTGCCCGATATCACATTCAAAAAGGACACAGTATGTGCCGAATGTGAATTGAATAAGACAACCAAGTCCTTATTTCATTCCATTAACTCTGTAAGTACTATTAGGCCCCTACAACTTCTCCATATGGATTTATTTGGCCCTAGTAGAGTAGCCAGTCTTGGTGAAAAACTCTATGCCTTTGTTATTGTTGATGACTTTTCAAGATTTACTTGGGTTTTCTTTCTTGCAAATAAGAGTGATGCTATTTCGGTTTTCAAGATTTTTGTTAAGAAAGTTCAAAAAAAAGGCTACATGATTACTCGAATCCGAAGTGATCATGGAGGCGAATTAAAAAATTCTGATTTTGAAAAGTTTTGTGATTCTAATGGCTTTGATCATGAGTTTTCTTGTCCAAGAACTCCTCAACAAAATGGTGTTGTGGAGCGGAAGAATAGGACTCTTGGCGATATGGCTAGAGTCATGTTGAACAAGTTTTCACTTCCGAAATACTTTTGGGCTGAAGCTGTCAGTACAACATGCCACATTTTAAATAGGGTGCTTATTCGTCCTATTACGAAGAAAACACCCTATGAGCTTTGGTTTGGAAGAACCCCAAATGTTTCTTATTTTAGAGTTTTTGGTTGTAGATGCTTTATCCTTAACACCAAGGACAACTTAGGCAAATTTGATGCCAAAGCTGACGATGGTATTTTCCTTGGCTATGCTGCCAAGAGTAAGGGATATAGAGTTTTTAACAAACGCTCATTAATTGTGGGAGAGTCTACAAATGTGACTTTTGATGAAGATAACAGTGCAGCAGCTACTCTTGATGATGATGTTGAGCCATCAACTTCTACTCCAATGAATACCACAACCAAAACCAATTCTCTGGAGGGCTTGCCAAAGAAATTCTCTTTCAAGCCATCACATCCAGAAAATTTGGTGATCGGTGAGGTTTCACGTGGAGAAACTACTAGATCATCATTAAGAGACTCTATTGCTAGCACTGCCTTTATTTCACAAATTGAGCCGAAAAACTTTTTAGAAGCTTTCAATGATGAATTTTGGATTTCTGCTATGCAAGAGAAACTCAACCAATTCGAGAGGAGCCAAGTATGGGAACTCGTTCCTAGACCGGCTAATCACTCAATTATTGGTACTAAATGGGTTTTTAGAAACAAAGTGAATGAACATAGTTCAGTCACACGCAACAAAGTTTGTCACGACCCGCACCCTAGAGTAAGGGCACGAGAACGTAACAACGCCCAACCTACGCCGCAGTGTCGGCGGTAGAACGTTGTCCTAGGTCTCATGCATCTAGCAATATAGGGATAAACAGTTTATACTCCCCGAATGAGGGTGACATAGCAGATACAGTCTCAATCACATATAAGGTAGAGCATGATAAAAATAGATAAAACATAAAATCCAAAAGAGATACAGGAGATAGAAGTCTAAGTGTCTAAGATACATAAACCCAGAAATACATCTCAAAACTCAAATACAGTAATTCCACAAAGTAAATACAACTCCCGACAAAAAGAAATAACTATCTAAACAACCTCTACTGTGTCTCCTCTCGGCTAGCAGGCAATCCCAGGCCATCTGTAAAATTTATCAACAGGTCCAGTCAGGACAGGAGCGAGCACAATACATCTCATGCAGTTCATATCATGTCAGGAAATATAAAGCAGGCAATAGAATAAGATACATGAAACGCTGTAAGAAGATGTACATGAAAACAGGAGAGATATTTGATAGCTGGAAATATATACATGATAAGTAAGAACTGTAAGTAACTAGTGATTTAGAGTACGAGATGGCATATAATTGGCTTAGGTTGAACATGATGTACATGAGTGAACATGTAGGACATCAGCCAATAAGGCTGTGTTGTACATGATAAAACATGAAAAGTAACAGAGTGAACATGATGGGTAAATCACTTGACCATTTATACTCACCCCTACCCACAATCAATACACAAGGATCTATTCAAGTTACATTACGGACATGATGTTTTGGTTATACAAGAAACACATGAGAAAATATGAGCGTACATGAAAGAACATGAGAGTACATGAACGTACATGTAAGAACATGAGTGTACATGAATAACGCAGAAGTAAGGAATACATGATGTACATGAAACACATGTCATAAAGTATCCGATGCGCCCGCTAAGGGGGATAACATCCCAAGAAGAGATCTATATAGTACCAATCCGTGATGATAACGTGACAGCATCAAGTAAAAGTAATCTAGAGCGAGAATATAAGTCGTGACAAGTATGAAATGATCAGAGAATGTACTCGCCTGATATCTGAATGTCCAAGGTAAAGATACTGTCCGAGGAGAGGTGTCTGGCTCCTAATTAGAACATCACAAGTCACAACATGTCCAGAAGGGTAATATAAATCACTACAATGTATTCTATATGAATCTAGGTCAAACTAGGCCAAAGTCAACCCTTGGTCAACTCTGGTCAACTGCACTAGTCAAACTAGGTCATGTCCTAACCCAGTAAGTCTTACTAGGCCTAACCAAGACTATCCTAGCAAGCACACATCAATACAAGGCTATACAAGCCAACATACACCCAACTCTATATAGCATGCAATTATTTGATACTCAAATAGGCAAGAATTTACATTGGATATACACTAGGTAATCTATTACTTTAAGCTATATATGTCTACACATATATACACATGCATATATTGGTATTCAATATTAGGTCTATAATCATGGCATTTCAAATAGTTATATAAACTTATATATTACAACACAATATGCTAACATATATATAATATACATACATAGCTAAGTTAACTATATTCATAAATACTTATTTAAGAGGCTATGTGTGTGTATGTGAACATGGCAAAGGGGCAAGTGAGGGTTAAATGGGCATACATAGTATATACATATCAAAGAGTGTCAAAGTGTAAGTGAACAATGTGTCAAATGTGATAGTGTCAACATAGTGTAATGGGGTACATGAGGTAATATAGGATTTGTGTTAACATAGAATATTACATCTCATTAACTTGTATATTGTATACATTACATCTATTATTACATTACATTCATGCTTGCATTCATTCATCATTCATTTATTCTCTTGTACTACTATATGCACCATACATTACATACTATGGAACCTACATATTCATTACAAGCCATACTTATACATGCTTACATTAGATAGGATATTTACTCCTCATACATCATTTATTTAACCATTTACTCATGCTTGCATTTTCTATTTAGTTACATAATGTATATACATTAACATGGGTTAAAATCAAATAGAACATTATATTACACACAAGGGTGCACAAAATGCATATGCCGAATAGTAACTCCTACTAATAATCAATACTGTACCAACTCAGCATGAATTAAATTCTAGGATTAAAGTATGTTATAGATCTATGTGTTAGCTTTCCGAAACTTCAAACGGATCGCGTTTTCGTTTCCGAAACTCCCGGAATCGCAAAAACACCGAGAACGCGTTTGTCTTTCGTATAGCTGACACTCAAATAATTCTCCAGAAAGTTATAGAAAGAATTAGGCCTATTAATACATGTTTTTGGAAAGCTAACTTCAATACGCTTCTTTTAAAAAAACGAAAGATTAAACCGAGTTTTGAGCTAGAAGTTATGATATTTCTATGTTATGGCTGAAATTAAAAATGTGGATAAAAATCATGACGGATTTAAATAGTTTGAGCCAAAAGAATACACAATATATATCCTAATTATCCACAACAATAATAGCAATAATAATATGAGGAACCACACTCACAAACTTGATTATATAATCATCATGAACCATTTATTACATATATAAATATAGATACACTCTCATTACAATATATATATATATATATATATATATATATATATAAATCTATATATGTAACATGAACACATCCACAACACAAAGGACACTCCTATGACCTCCAAATGGACACAAATGGAGATACAACCGTGGGGGTCATTCCTATGGGTTTACAATATTCCTATATGCATGTAGGGGTGGTTTAGAGGAGAGATTATACCTTCCGGGAGAGAGATTCAAAGGAAAAGTCTTCCGACACGACACCGACACGTAGAGATTCCAAAAGGACACGAACGAGCTCCGAATCCTCCCAAACTTGGCTAGCTCCTCCCTTTCATGGAGTAGAGGAGAAATGAAGAAGATTTGGTGGAAGAAGGAGTTAATTTGGTGGAGAAATGATAGGGATTTGCTCTCTAGAAATTTAGGGAAGAACAAGAGAGAGAAAAATAGATGGATAATGACAAATGGGAGGCTCAACCCTATCCTTATTGTGGCTGGCCATAAAGGTGGTTTTGTCCTATTAGGAAAAGTCCAAAAGCCCCTTTTCTAGTCTATTTACTAATACATTGGTAAGGGGTTAAGTCGGGGGTAGTTTGGTCAATCCTAAAACACTAATCCATATTAATACTAACCAAAATAATTAGTCTAGTCACTAACTAAAATTAATATCATGTGGACTAAAATTAATATTATGTGGGCCATGCCTAACTAGTGTGTGGGTCCCACTAGAGTCAAACTACCCCCGGGTCCCCATTTCAAGTCGGATTGAGTTGAAATTCGAACCCAACTCAAATAACCCCAAAACAATATCATAAATAATAAAATAATATCAAAATAATTCAAAGAGGTCAAATTCAAAAATATCCTTAGGCCAAAAATGATATTAAAATATCATAATCACATGGTTAGGCTCTAGGTCAAACAGTCTCTAGGGTTTCACTAGCAAAACGTCAAAACCACAAGACATTGATTTAAATAATTTTAAAATAATTTAAAATTACCAAAAATTATATCATGAATTAAATATTATTATTAAAATAATTATAAACACGAAATTTCAAAATTACCCTCATTTGGGAAACTGGGTGCTACAAAGCTCGTCTAGTAGCCCAAGGATACAACCAAGAGGAAGGTATCGACTATGATGAGACGTATGCTCCTGTTGCTAGATTGGAATCCATTCGGATGCTTTGTGCATTTGTAAATTTTCAAAATTTTAAATTATTTCAAATGGATGTTAAAAGTGCTTTCTTGAATAGATTTATTAAGGAGAAAGTTTATGTGAAACAACCTCCTGGCTTTGAAAATCACAAATTTTTCGACCACGTGTTCAAGCTAAAGAAAGCACTGTATGGCCTCAAACAAGCCCCTAGAGCTTGGTATGAACGGCTAAGAAACTTCTTGCTTGAGAAAGGTTTTTCAAAAGAAAAAATTGACACCACACTTTTCATAAAATCTTTTAAAGACACTATTCTTTTAGTACAAATATACGTAAATGATATTATATTTGGTTCTACTGATGAAACCTTTTGTCAAGATTTTGCCAAGTGTATGCAGACCAAGTTTGAGATGATCATGATGGGGGAGCTCAACTACTTTCTTAGGCTGCAAGTCAAACAAATGTCCAATGGAAGCTTCATCTGTCAGTCGAAGTATACAAAGGACATGCTGAAGAAATTCGACCTTGACAACGTCAAACCAATCAGCACTCTAATGGCTACTTCAACCAAACTTGAACCAGATGATAGCGGCAAACCCGTAGATCAACGTAAGTATCAAGGTATGATAGGCAGTCTACTCTACCTTACTGCTAGTCGCCCTGATATTATGTTTAGCGTTTGCCTGTGTGCTAGATATCAAGCTAATCCTAAAGAATCACACATGATCGCGGTTAAGCGTATCTTTCGATACCTTAAGGGTACGGTTACAGTGGGCCTATGGTATCCCAAGTCAACATCATTTGACCTCATTGGTTACTCCGATGCTGACTTCGCCGGATGCAAGATCGACCGTAAAAGTACGAGCGGCATGTGTCATTTATTAGAAAAAGCTTTAGTCTCTTGATTTAGCAAGAAGCAGAATTCTGTCGCACTATCCACAACAGAAGCTGAATACATCGCAGCTGGGCATTGTTGTGCACAAATTCTGTGGATAAAGCAAACCCTTGAAGACTATATCTTATCTTTCATACATATTCCAATCTTTTGTGACAACACTAGTGCTATAAATCTTACTAAGAACCCCATTTGTCACTCACGCACGAAGCATATTGAAATATGTCATCACTTTTTGCGTGATCATCAGCAAAATGGTACGATTAACTTAGAATTTATTGACACTGATCATCAGTTAGCAGATTTCTTTACAAAACCATTATCCGAAGAGCGCTTCAATTTTCTTTGTCGTGAACTTGGAATTTTAGATGAAGTTGTTGTAAATTAAAATAAACCTGCGTAAATATCGAGTATATCTTGATTCTCTAATGATGAACTTGCTATGGGTACAAGCCGAAAGGGTCCTTCTGACAATAAGGCGTAAAAGCCTAAGCGACACGGTGCACTAGTCCTCAGGACTACCGCTAGCTGGGATCCGGCCCCTGCAGCTAAACCATGGCAGCTTCAAAATATTGAATTATGATATAATTCCTTATTTATTATACGGTTCATTTTCATTTATCACATGCTGAAATACTATTTTTTCAACTTCATATTGATGCTTCAAACTCATTTTTATCTGTTTACTGCTTGAATCTTTCTTATAATTATACTCATGTCTTAGATTGGTCTTTCTTGCTTAACCATTCTTTTTCGTTTTTCTGCCTGATTCCTGTTCTGTGACCAGGATCCGGAATTCGGGCCGAACTCTGCCCTTACCAGAGTTTGGGCTGAATTCGGCCTGACTGTTCCAGAACGGGGAATAGTCTCAGCCGTTGATCAAAAGTTAGATCCAATGATTATTATTTGCTCCGACCAAGAGAAACCCTTCCCATATTTTCGGTCTCTCTTCCCTCTCCTTCCTCATTACCATATTTTCTACCTCTCCTACTCAATTCTCTCAAAACCCTAACCCTAATTTCTCCTTTCTAGAGGTCAATTCTTCCCCAAACTCAAGGAGAAGGCTTCTTTTTCAATTCTCCTACATTGTTCATCACTAGTTTGAGGTATAATTCCATACTCTTCTATATCTCAATTTCTTTCATTATCTATTGTGTTATGGCTCCTCGTTTGTTCAACCGCGGAAAGAGACTTCGGACCGAGGGCGCATCCTCGTCGAATGCTCCTCCTCCCGGTGAACTGCCCGTTGCACCACCCGTTACACCGGCCATTGAACAACAAATCCATCCGTTGTTCAATCTTCCACGTCCACATGATCCAAACACTTTTGACGACCGAATTTTTGTATCACTAGACGCATCAAATAATTGGTTTAGTGATTTTCGGACATGTCCGGTGTTTGCGGGACACCCCATCAACTTTACTATATTCTCACAATATGATGCACTCTTTCATGACCTTTGCCTTGATGAACTTGTTACCATAAATTCGGTCATTTATCGTAGTGCTATTCAAATGTTCTACTGCAACTTAATCCATGATGATACTCATATTTATTCATGAGTTGCGGGAATTGATATCTCCTTTGACGATTTTGAATTGGCCGAATATCTTGAGCTTCAAGAGCCTAATTCTTGGAAAAAGCTTGTTGAAGCTAGATCATTTCAATTTCTCGAAGGGATTTCACTTGAAAGCTTCAAGGATGACTTGTGTAGACCTAACACACGTCCTCGTAAGCTTTTGGCTAAATTCCTCAATCCTATTTCTATGAGCTTCATCGGATCATTTTCAACACCATTCTACCCAAA
The DNA here is from genome assembly GCA_029216955.1 of Iris pallida. Classification (NCBI taxonomy): domain Eukaryota; kingdom Viridiplantae; phylum Streptophyta; class Magnoliopsida; order Asparagales; family Iridaceae; genus Iris; species Iris pallida. The sequence goes on along the minus strand of JANAVB010018993.1, from coordinate 35,857,170 downwards.
GCGGGTTCTACCGATGAAGTCACTTATTTTGAAATCTCGACCTTATACCATCTCCACTTCCATGTTTCCTTTAATCTTCCACGCACAATATTGGATTGGATGATTAACTGTAGGAAGAAACCAAGATCTTTGGTTTATGCATTATACCTTCCTATGATCTTTCGTGTGTTTCATGTACCCCTTGATGAGTGTCCATTCTTACCTGCCCCTGCCTTCCTCTCTAAGGCAAGAGGCTTCAGGCGGCCATTGGCTCACCAATAGTGTCTGAGCATTCTGATGATGAGCCAGATGCCCCGCCTCTTGGACAGGATCCTCCTCCTCCTCCTGCCACCCTCGAGTCTCTTCAGACCATGCTCCGAGATCGCTTCACTTTGGAGGACGATCGATGGACTCAGCTGGATTATCGGACCACCTTGCAGATGAGTGCTATCAGCAACTCGCTGCATGATATTCGGTATTCCATGTCTCGCCCTCCTTCTATGCCCATTCCTATGGAGCGAGATCCCGGTCGTGAGGGCTATCGTATCGATGACCCTTGGGTCATTCGCTATTTGGATCCAGATGCAGCCTTCGTGGACCCTCGTCGCTCCTTTACTGATCCATCGGATGACGCTGGGCCTTCACGCACTCGATGATGGAGATAGACTGCTCCCTGCTACTGCTACTGAGGATCATTGATTATGGTTTATGCATTTTGTTTTTAGCTGCTTTTAGGTACTTGGTTTGTATTAGAGTTATTATGGGTTGTGACTTTTGAGACTTTGGTAGTTCTATCAGTTTATGTCTTTATGCCTCTTGAGACATTTGGTCGTTATATCAGTTTATATGCAGTTTCTTCTCATATCTTTTGGTGTGTTTGCCAGTTATTACTTGCTTATCTTAGATTGCTAAATGCCAAAAGGGGGAGAAATGTATATTCTATATTCTTTTTGTCTATATATGCTTTTGGAAGAATGTTATTAACAGGCCAACAAGATTCACAACATTGTTTACGGGGGAGCTATTCTTAAGCTCGGCACTATTTATGGGGAGCTATGTCTTTACATGTATCCAGGTATGAATATTGAATATACAATTATTATTTTGTCAATTATCAATATGGGAGAGATTGTTGACACAAAGTCACAGTCAACCAAATATTGATAATATTGACTAAATAATACTTGTGATAATTCAATACGACACACGACGACCACATCCAGCTCAAGCCAGACGACAGCTCAGTTTCTGAAATGTAAGTCGTTTTTGAGTCTGTACTTTTATATTTATTGAGTCTAGACTGTTGTAAGCTGAGTTGTGCTGAGATCTTGAGACTTGACCTATAACCTATCCAAAATCCATAAAGCTCCACATCCAAAATAAGCCCATTGGACCTTAAGACCCATTCTGTGCTCTGGAGACAGAGTTCGGGCCGAACTCTGCCTCCACACAGAGTTCGGGCCGAACTCTGTCCCCTAAAAATCAGCACCCTAATTCTTAGGGTTGGCTGGTTGCTAGTTGTCCAACGGCCAAATTTTTGAAAATTTCTACCAGAATTCTGGCCGAATTCTGCCTGCTAAAACCCTATAAATAGGCCAAGAATTCTCTCATTTTTATTCATCCCATCTTCTCTTCTCTTCTCTCTAAAGCTCAATATAAGCCATACCCTTCTTTATCTACTAGCCACAAGCTTCCTAAGTCTCGAGTGCTCAGCATCTCTCAGTTAGGAGTCTTGTGCAAGAGTTCAAGAAGTCGCTTGGAAAATTCCAAGCATCGCCACTGCGATCCATTGTAAGAAGTTGACGTGCACTTCTGAAGAAAAGGCACGGGGTGTAACTACTATTTCACAAATAGTGGATTTAATCCTGAGCTAGAGTTCTCAGGCCTGGACTAGTCCTCCACGAGGAAAACCAGGTTAAAATCGGCTGTGTTTGCGTATAATTTCTTGCTCCTTATTTATTTCCGCATTTACGCTAATTAGTTTTTCTTGTGAAAGAGTTTAAATTTTTTAATTGGCTATTATCGCTATAAACTCTATTCACCCCCCTCTAGAGTTGCCATCTGCTTTTCACTCTCATATCCGATGTGGGACTAAAATACTGTCACGTCCCAGAACCAGAATACCGGCAAGTAAGGACGGACTAGGCCAGCTACGTATACCAAAGTACTCCAGTACTCCGAAACAACGTATAAGGGTATAGATGGGGGTCACTGATACAAACCAACAGTCAATCCTAGGTCACATAAGATATCTCAGTATCAGACAAGAAGTAAGGTACAAGAATATGATCATCATGCATATAAGATAATAAAGCGTCCCAAACTATAATATATAGATGATCATGAAACTAGTAATACAAAATAAAGAACTAGCAAGGCTAAGTAATACATGATCAGTTCTAGCTGCAGTCTAGAAATATAACATCATGTCTATGTTGACACAAAGTCACAGTCAACCAAATATTGACTACATTGACTAAATAATATCTGTATAAATTCAATACGACACACGACGTCTGCATCCAGTTCAGGACAGACAACAGCTCAGTTTCCGACTCTCAGTGTATTTTCGAGTCTGTACTTTTACATTTTATTGAGTCTAGAAGTATGTACTCTGAGTTATGCTGAGCTCTTGGAACTTAGTCTATAAGCCTACCCAAAATCCCAAGCTCCACCAAAACAAAAATTGCCCACAAGTCCCACTTAGGACCACTCTGTGCTCTGGAGACAGAGTTCGGGCCGAACTCTGCCTACACACAGAGTTCGGGCAGAACTCTGTCCTCTAGAAATCAGGAACCCTAATTTTAGGGTTAGCTGGTTGCTAGCTGTCCAACGGCCAAATTTTTGAATTTTCCTACCCGAATTCTGGCCGAATTCTGCCTCTAAAAACACTATAAATAGGGCATGAATTCTCTCATTTCAATTCACTCAATCTTCTCTTCTCTTCTCTCCTACAAGCTCAATAAGCCATACCCTTCCTATCTACTAGCCACAAGCCTCCTAAGTCTCGAGTGCTCAGCATCTCTCAGTTAGGATTCTTGTGCAAGAGTGAAGAAGTCGCTTGGACAATTCCAAGCAAATCGCCACTGCGATCCTCTGTTAGAAGTTGACGTGCTCTTCTGAAGAAAAGGCACGGGTTGTAAGCTACTATTTCACAAATAGTGGATTTAATCCTGAGCTAGAGTTCTCAGGCCTGGACTAGTCCTCCACGAGGGAAACCAGGTTAAAATCGTTGTGTTTGCGTATGCTCTTCTGCTCTTCATTTATTTTCCGCACTTTACTCTGATTTTTTTTGTTGGTGAAAGAGTTATTTTTAATTGGCTATTTTTCTATATAAACTCTATTCACCCCCTCTAGAGTTGCCAAACTGTTCTTCAATTGGTATCAGAGCTCTTTTCTCTTTATAAGGACTAACATCCTAAGAGCTGATCCATGGCAACCACACAATCCTTGATTTCCAATCATGGTGAAGGTCAGTCCACTCATAGGCCTCCCCTATTTGATGGGACTAACTACACATATTGGAAAACAAGGATGAGCTTCTATCTTAAATCTCTAGACTTTGACCTGTTGACTGTCGTCACTGACGGTTACAAAAAGCCCGCCAGAATAGTTGTCGATGGTGACCTCATTGAGAAACCACACGACAAATATTCTGTCGAGGAGAAGAAACAGGCAAGTCTAGATGCTAGGGCTATTAATGCTTTATTCTGTGCCATAGACAGGAATGAGTTCAACAGGGTCTCTACATGCACCACTGCTCATGAAGTATGGAGACTTCTAGAAGTGACGCATGAAGGAACCACACAGGTCAAGGAATCCAAAATAAGCCGTCTCACTCAAGAATACGAAGCCTTCAAGATGAAGCCAAGTGAGACGATCACTCAAATGATCACAAGATTCCTCGACATCATCAATCCTCTATCTTCGTTTGGAAAGCAGTACTCAAACCACGAGAAGATTCGTAAGCTGCTCAGAGGGCTACCAAAGATTTGGAACCCTAAGGTGACAGCCATCATAGAAGGAAACGATCTCACAACAATGTCAATGGAGACCTTGATGGGTAAGCTTATGACTCACGAGCTTGACCTCAAGGACTTCGAAGAGCCTGCTCCGAAGACCAGGGAGATCGCACTCAAAGCTCATCAACGAAGAGCTAATCATGATGAGACCGAAGAAGATAACTCGGATGATGAAGACCAAGCTCTCATGGTTCGCAACTTCAGGAAATTCCTTCGCTTCAATCGAAGGAAGAAGGAATCTCAAGAAAACGATGAAGAGGAACCAACTTGTTATGGTTGCAAGAAAACTGGACATGTCCGAAAAGACTGCCCATTCCTGAAGAAGAGCAACCACTATGAGAAGCCATACAAAAGGAACTCATCAAAGAAATATGCCAACACAGGCATCTGGCATAAAAGTGAAGCGAGTGACTCTGAGGAAGAAAAGGACTCTCCTCAAGATACAGCAAATGTGTGCCTGATGGCAACTTCCAACAAGGTATCTAACGAAACTCCGGATGACTTCTCTTTTGATGAACTTGGCGATGCTTTCACTGATTTACTCGATGATCATAAAAAGGTTATCGGTAAATATAAACATGCCAAGGACAAAATCAAAAGTCTAGAAGATGAGATACAAAGAATTTCTTTACTTCTTGATAATGTTAGAAACACATCACCCACTAATGACACTGATGAAGTATCCAAGCTTAAATTAAGCTTACATGATGCTGAAGCACGTATTGAGCAGCAAACTCAAGAAATTACTACTCTCAACACGTTGCTTGCTGAAGAAAAGAGTAGACACAAGATTTCCATGACTAAGATTTATGGCTTAAATATTAAGGTTGATGAACTGCAAGCTGTTTCTAAAAGATTAGAAACCAAATTGGGTAAACAGGTTGTCCAACCTCAAACCCAATCACATGGGCACAATACCACTCATGCTAGTCAATCACGTCATTCTCATGCAGCACATAACCATGCATTTATATACACAAACTTTCACAAACCACATGCACGTAAGAACAATTCTCACTCAGTACACACTCATCATGCACAAAGACACAATCAACATCACTCCACACATAAAAATCATCATGCCATGCCATATAGACAAAATCATCATGCAATGCCATATAGACAAGGTTCTCATATACCATATAGACAAAATCATCATGCCATGCCATCTAGACAATATCGGCATGTCACACATCATAGACAATACCATCATTCTATGCCTCATAGACACCATCAACATGCCACTTATTCCATGCATAATCATCTTCACCATGCTAACTCTTCACATCATGTCCATCCTCATCCTGTTGCTTATAGATATTATTCTCATGCTCCTAGTATAAATAAGAATGCTATCTGTACTTATTGTGGATTACATGGACACATCTCACCACAGTGCAGAGTTAGAAGACTTGTAGATAAAAGGATATATGCTTAGTTCCCAAAGACTAACTTTTCAGGACCCTCAAGAACTCGGGTACCAAAGGTCACATCTACTCTTGATGTAGGTGGACCTTCCCTCCTCAACTGAAAGTAAGTGGATTCTCGATAGTGGATGCTCGCGACATATGACGGGAGACGCAAATCTTTTTGCATCACTATCGATGAAGAGAGAAGGATACGTATCCTTCGGTAACAATCTCAAAGGGCACATTATAGGTAATGGTATCATTGGTCATCCTCCTTCTCCTGTAATAAAGGGTGTCTGCCTAGTGACCGAGTTAAAGCATAACCTGCTCAGCATTAGTCATCTTGCTGATCATGGATATGATATTAACTTTGGACAAAACAGTTGCTACATCTATGATAGGTCAACAGGAGACATTGCTTTTGAAGGGAAAAGAGAGGACAATATCTACATTTTCTATCTTTCTATAAATACTAACAATGCAGGTAGATGTCTATATGCCCACAAAGACGAACGACTACTTTGGCACCAGCGTCTTGGTCATGCCAACATGGATGCTATATCCAGGCTTTCCACCAAGAAGCTAGTGAGAGGATTGTCTGACATCACGTTCAAAAAGGACACGGTATGTGCCGAATGTGAACTAAACAAGGCAACTAAATCCTCATTTCATTCTATCAACTCTGTAAGTACTACTAGACCCTTGCAACTACTTCATATGGATTTATTTGGTCCTAGTAGAATAGCTAGCCTTGGAGGCAAACTTTATACATTTGTTATTATTGATGATTTTTCGAGATTTACATGGGTTTTCTTTCTCGCTAATAAGAGCGATGCTATTTCTGCTTTCAAAATTTTTGTAAAGAAAGTTCAAAACGAAAAAGGCTACATGATTACTCGAATCCGAAGTGATCATGGAGGCGAATTCGTAAATTATGATTTTGAAAGTTTTTGTAATGCAAATGGTTTTGATCATGAATTTTCTTGTCCTAGAACTCCTCAACAAAATGGTGTTGTGGAGCGGAAGAATAGGACTCTTGGCGATATGGCTAGAGTCATGTTAAATAAATTTTCTCTTCCGAAATATTTTTGGGCAGAGGCTGTAAGTACAGCATGCCACATTTTGAATAGGGTGCTTATTCGTCCCATTACGAAGAAAATACCCTATGAGCTTTGGTTTGGGAGAACCTCCAATGTTTCTTATTTTAAAGTTTTTGGCTGTAGATGTTTTATCCTTAACACCAAAGACAACTTAGGCAAATTTGATGCCAAAGCTGACGATGGTATCTTTCTTGGTTATGCCGCCAAGAGTAAGGGATATAGAGTTTTCAATAAACGCTCACTTATTGTGAAAGAGTCAACAAATGTGACTTTTGATGAAGACAACAGTGCAGCAAGTACTCTTGATGATGACGTTGAGCCATCAACTTCTACTCCAATGAATACTTCAACCGAAACTAATTCTCTGGAGGGTTTTCTCTTTCAAACCTTCTCATCCAGAAAATTTAGTTATAGGAGAAGTTTCACGTGGAGTAACTACTAGATCATCACTAAGAGACTCCGTTGCTAGTACTGCCTTCATTTCACAAGTAGAGCCTAAAAACATTTCTGAAGCTTTTAATGATGAATTTTGGATTTCTGCTATGCAAGAAGAACTCAACCAATTCGAGAGAAGCCAAGTATGAGAACTCGTTCCTAGACCGGTTAATCACTCGATAATTGGTACTAAATGGGTTTTTAGAAACAAAGTAAATGAAGATGGTTCAGTCACACGTAACAAAGCCCGTCTAGTAGCTCAAGGATACAATCAAGAGGAAGGTATCGACTACGATGAGACATATGCTCCTGTTGCTAGACTAGAATCTATTCGGATGCTTTGTGCTTTTGCCAATCATCAGAACTTTAAATTATTTCAAATGGATGTTAAAAGTGCTTTCTTGAATGGCTTTATTAAGGAGGAAGTTTATGTCAAACAACCCCCTGGCTTTGAAAATCACAAATTTCCCGACCACGTGTTCAAGCTGAAGAAAGTGCTTTATGGCCTTAAACAAGCCCCCAGAGCTTGGTATGAAAGGCTAAGCAGTTTCTTGCTTGAGAAAGGTTTTTCAAAAGGGAACATTGACACTACACTGTTTATTAAATCTTTCAAAGACACCATTTTATTAATTCAGATTTATGTTGATGATATTATTTTTGGGTCTACTGATGAAACTCTTTGTCAAGAATTTGCCAAGTGTATGCAGACGGAATTTGAGATGAGCTTGATGGGAAAGCTCAACTATTTTCTTGGTCTGCAAGTAAAACAACTGGCTAATGGAACTTTCATCTGCCAATCAAAGTACACCAAGGACATGCTGAAGAAGTTCGATCTTGACAACATCAAACCAATCAGCACGCCAATGGCTACTTTAACCAAACTCGAACCAGATGAGAGTGGCAAACCTGTTGATCAACTTAAGTATCGAGGTATGATAGGCAGCTTACTTTATTTAACTGCTAGTCGTCCCGATATCATGTTCAGTGTTTGCCTATGTGCTAGATATCAAGCTAATCCTAAGGAATCACACATGACCGCGGTTAAGCGTATCTTTAGATACCTTAAGGGTACGGTTACAGTGGGCCTATGATATCCCAAGTCAACATCATTTGATCTTATTGGTTACTCCGATGCTGACTTCGCTGGATGCAAGGTCGACCGTAAAAGTACGAGCGGCACGTGTCATTTATTAGGAAAAGCTTTAGTCTCCTGGTTTAGCAAGAAGCAGAACTCTGTTGCACTATCCACAACAGAAGCTGAATACATAACAGCTGGGCGTTGTTGTGCACAAATTCTGTGGATGAAGCAAACCCTTGAGGACTATAAGTTATCTTTCATGCATATTCCTATATTCTGTGATAATACTAGTGCAATCAATTTGACTAAGAACCCTGTCTGCCACTCACGCACTAAACACATTGAAATCAGACACCACTTTTTGCGTGATCATCAGCAAAATGGCACGATTAACTTAGAATTTATTGACACTGACCATCAGCTGGCAGATTTCTTTACTAAGCCACTATCCGAAGAGCGCTTCAATTTTCTTTGTCGTGAACTTGGAATTTTAGATGAAGCAGTTATAAATTGAAACTCACCTGCGTAAATATCGAGTATATTGTGATTCTTTTACGAAGAATTTGGTATGGGTACAAGCCGAAAGGGTCCTTCTGACAACAAGGCGTAAAAGCCTAAGCGACACGGTGCACTAGTCCTCAGGACTACCGCTAGCTGGGATCCGGCCCCTGCAGCTAACCCATGGCAAATTTTGGACTATTGAACCACAGTATATGTCCTTATTTATTATATGGCTCGTTTTCGATTTAATATTGCCTAATTGATATTTTCTAAAGTTCATTCTGTTTTCTGAGTACCTCTCTATCTATTTTTTTTTAACACTCTTTGTTGTCCTCAACTATCTTTTGTTTAACTCTTAAACATTTTCTTCATGTTCTTTGCCTGTTTTCAGTTCTGGACCATTGATCCAGAACTCGGGCCGAACTCTGCCCCTATCAGAGTTCGGGCCGAGTTCGGTTCTTAGGTTTCAGGGTCGGGATCTGGCTCTGCCGTTGGATCAATTCTAATCCAATGGTCAATATTTCACCCGACCAAAGACAAAGCCCTACTTTATGTCGGGATTCCATCTCTCTCCTTCACTACTACCACCTTTCTCACCTATACAAAATCTTTCCTTGAAACCCTAACCCTAGTTTTTGATCTAGAGTGCTCTATTTCTTCTCAAAATCAAGGGAAAGGGGTTTTTCAACATTCTCTTCAACTGTTTGATATTCTTTTCAGGTATATCTCTATTTTTCTATCATTTCCAAGATTCTCCTCTTTTTTTTAAATGGCATCTCGCTTGTCCAAACGAGGGAGAAGGACTCGACATGAGGGTGCTTCCTCTTCGGTTCCTCCTCCTCCGATTGAACAAGCAGTTGAACAACACCCCATTCATCCGTTGTTCAATCCGCCGCGTCCCGATGACCCTAACACTTACGACGACCGTTTATTTGTATCGCTAGAAGCCTCTAATGAATGGTTTAGCGATTTTAGAACTCGTCCGGTGTTTGGGGGCTATTCCATAAATTTCACTATATTTTCCCATTATGAGTCATTATTCCGTGATCTTTACTTGGATGAACTTGTTGCTTCAAATTCTGTCATCTACCATAGTGCAATTCAAATGTTTTACTGCAATTTGACTCACGATGCAACCCACATCTATTCTCGGGTTGCTGGCATTACCATTGCCTTTAATGATTCTGAGTTGGGAGATTTTCTTGCTCTCCCGGATCTTGATGTGTGGAACAAGCTTGTGGAGGCACGTCAACTTCAATTTGTTGGCGACACTTCCCTTGAAGGATTCAAGGAGGATTTATGTGCTCCTAACGTAAGTCCTCGCAAGCTAGAGGCCAAGCATCTCACCCCCTACTTTTATGAACTTCATCGCATCGTGTTTAATACTATCTTGCCCAAGGCTGGCTCCACAGATGAAGTCACTTATCTTGAGATCTCCGCCTTATATCATCTCCACTTTCGTATTCCATTCAACTTTCCACGGACTATGATGGATTGGATGATCAACTGTCGGAAGAAACCAAGAGCTTTGGTTTATCCTCTCTATCTTCCTTTAGTTTTTCGTGCTTTCATCATTCCTATCCATGATTGTCCGTTCATGCCTGCACCTGCCTTTCTATCCAAAGTACGACGCCTTCAGCCTGTCGCTGCTTCTGAGTCATCTGAGCATTCTGCTGATGAGGAGCCTGACGCCCCTCCTTTTGGTCAGGATGCACCTCCTCCTCCTGCCACTCTTGAGTCTCTTCAGACTATGCTTCGCGATCGCTTTGCTATTGAGGATGATCGCTGGACGCAGCAGGATTACCGTACCACCTTGCAGATCAGTGCCCTTGGGAACTCTCTGCATGATATGCGGTATTCACTTGCTCGTCATCCTGATCTGCATGTGCCTATTGAGCGGGATCCAGATCGCGCGGGTCATCGTATAGACGATCCGTGGGTCATGAGGTATATGGATCCTGATGATGCTTTTGTGGACCCTCGTCGCTCATTCCCTGGTCCTTCAGATGTTCCAGGACCTTCTCGTGCTCCATGATGGAGATTGGCTTGATATGCTGCTGATACTGCTGATGGTCTTAGTTGCCTTTTTGATTTTAGTTATTTCAGTTTGTTATAGATTTATGTACTGGATTTATGTCTTCAAACCCTGATGATGTGCTGGTTGGTGGATAACATTTTATGCTATTTTTCGTAGTTCTACTTTATGTCAGTGACTTGTTTTATTAGTATTATACTGTTTCTTCTCTGCCTGGTGTGGTTGGATTACTTTTCATTGTCTATACTGCTATTCCCATGCTTTTTCTTATGCAGTCTATATGATCCTTTATATTGCTAACTGCCAAAAGGGGGAGAAATATGTATATTTGTCTGTGCTTGTGTTTGCTTTTGGGAAAATATTTTTATCAGGCCACAGGTTCTATGTATTATTTACGGGGGAGAGCTATTGATTCTAGCTCGGCACCGTTCACTGATTACGGGGGAGCTATCTTATTCTAGCTCGGCATTGTTTATGGGGGAGCTGTGTTTTAACCAACTGTGTCCAGGTATGAATATTGAAATATACATTTATTATTTTGTCAATTATCAATATGGGGGAGATTGTTGACACAAAGTCACAGTCAACCAAATATTGACTACATTGACTAAATAATATCTGTATAAATTCAATACGACACACGACGTCTGCATTCAGTTCAGGACAGACAACAGCTCACTTTCCGACTCTCAGTGTATTTTCGAGTCTGTACTTTTACATTTTATTGAGTCTAGAAGTATGTACTCTGAGTTATGCTGAGCTCTTGGAACTTAGTCTATAAGCCTACCCAAAATCCCAAGCTCCACCAAAACAAAAATTGCCCACAAGTCCCACTTAGGACCACTCTGTGCTCTGGAGACAGAGTTCGGGCCGAACTCTGCCTCCACACAGAGTTCGGGCAGAACTCTGTCCCCTAGAAATCAGGAACCCTAATTTTAGGGTTAGCTGGTTGCTAGCTGTCCAACGGCCAAATTTTTGAATTTTTTTACCCGAATTCTGGCCGAATTCTGCCTCTAAAAACACTATAAATAGGGCATGAATTCTCTCATTTCAATTCACTCAATCTTCTCTTCTCTTCTCTCCTACAAGCTCAATAAGCCATACCCTTCCTATCTACTAGCCACAAGCCTCCTAAGTCTCGAGTGCTCAGCATCTCTCAGTTAGGATTCTTGTGCAAGAGTGAAGAAGTCGCTTGGACAATTCCAAGCAAATCGCCACTGCGATCCTCTGTTAGAAGTTGACGTGCTCTTCTGAAGAAAAGGCACGGGTTGTAAGCTACTATTTCACAAATAGTGGATTTAATCCTGAGCTAGAGTTCTCAGGCCTGGACTAGTCCTCCACGAGGGAAACCAGGTTAAAATCGTTGTGTTTGCGTATGCTCTTCTGCTCTTCATTTATTTTCCGCACTTTACTCTGATTTTTTTTTGTTGGTGAAAGAGTTATTTTTAATTGGCTATTTTTCTATATAAACTCTATTCACCCCCCCTCTAGAGTTGCCAAACTGTTCTTCAGTCTAAGCCCGTAGGCCAAATGTCAAGTCCAAAATACGAGCTAAACACATGCTCGGTGGCTAAATACCTCAAAAGAATATGTACACAAAAGAGTGGGTAAGAGAAAGAACACCCACTCAAGTCCTTTGGTGCTCCGGGTGGTCATCATCGAGTAGAAGGTCCGAAAGATCCTCGGGCTCCTCAACTAAATCTGGTAAATGGAAAACTAGTGCGGTCAGAACCCCAATAGCAAGTACCACAAAGGAAGCCAAAATATGAACTAAAACCAGCATGCAATTTATAACATCTCTAAGATAAAGCAGTAAACGAGGCTAGAGTAGTAAATTGGTACCATAATGTTTATGAAAGAAAACTGGAACATGCAAGAAGGATAGCAAGTGAATACATAGAATAAACTGGACATGTGAGCATATGGTGAAGCCGATCATGTAGTAGGAAGAATAGCATGTAAGGAATGACAGAAAGCTAAGTACTGCAATAAAATAAACTGGAGCAAGACTAGACTAGACATGATTGGACTCCATCCATCAATCACGACCAAGCAATGAGTACGGCTTGATACTTTAGCTAACAAGGGTTGGCACAATCCTAATTACTAACACATGCAAGTTTGAGAAATTTGATTCCAGTTACCTGCTTACTGCTACCTGAATGATCCAAGCTAAAAGAAAAACAAGTATAGCAGACACACTGTAGTAAGATATATGTGTCCTAGCGAAGTGCCCCACTCGACGGTGTGCTGGAAGAGTGCTCATCATAACAGATAGCTCCAAATCCCATGTATATATATAAGACCAAGACCAAAGGGACAACATGTAACCAGGAAAGTCTCAAATAATCTAGGTAATCAAGCGAGTTGTTTAGTCCTTAACATTTTCTTGTTGGATTCTGGGTGTGGCATTCCGCAGAATCCATCCTAGACATGAGGCATGCTAGACTGGACAAGACAAGCAATATTGTGCACTACAACAAGCCACAACAAGGCATGACAATATCAAGACAAGAGTGCGCTATGACGAGCCACTATCAAGGAGCTAGACATGTACTAGAATCAAGAGTACGCCATGACAGGCCACTATCTTGTAAGAAAGAAGGACATGTATCATGAGTGCACCACGACAGGCCACTATCTAGTAAGCAATAAGGCATGGCAACCATTGTGATAGCTTGTAAGAAAGAATCTATCAAAAGACATGATATCATGACATGTGGAAAAGAATAATTAAAGCTAAATACATTACATAGAAAAATGATTGAACATGTGCTAGTATCAAGTCTATATAGGGTGTACAATCATTCTCTAACTAAGCAAGATCATCTTATCATGTTAAGAAATCATTATAGTCGAAGAAAATATCAAAAGCGGACAAAAACGGGCGAAAACGGGCAAAAACAGACTAAAACGACATAAAACGGCATACCAGCGGTATACGGCGGCATACCGGCCTAACTACAGAAAGTTTCTGGTGCAAAAATTGGCATTCTGTCGGTATACACCGGCATACCGTCGGTATACCGATTTTTCAAACGACAACAAAATTCAGATTTTTACCAAAACTTGTTTCGGCCAAAAAAACTTTATTTTAAATCGAAATTCAGATTTTCAAAAGTCAAAATTGCAAAGAATTGAATTTCCTACAACATGAAAGTATTAGTTCTCACAAATCAAAATATTTGATAAATCAATACCTCAAAATACTCTCAAAAATAGGTCCTCGGAATACCGAAACGGGTTCCGATATCCACCAAACTCAAAATCCATGGTATACAAACTAGGTGAGGACCTCATATATGTATATGTGACAAAGATCCATGATGGTAACACTAGTATCACTCTTGATACCAAGTTTTCTACTAAGTCAATATTGGGTTTTAACAGAAAATCAAAACCTTCCTTAAACAAATTTTGGAAACATGCATATATACGAGAATCATATGGAAAAAAATATTTAACCAAATGAGCTTAAGGTAATTTTAAGCATTTAACACCAAAAAAACAAAAATGACAACAAAATAATATGGTTCATGGATTTGGCAACATGAACTTGCCTAGGTTAAGCTCCAAGCCTAATCTTCTACTCTACCACCAAGAGGGGTACGAAACCACACTCTAGACCTCAAGGCCAAGCTCTTGGCAATCTCCAAGGGAAGAGAAGGGAAGAAGAAATGAATAGAGAGTGAAGAGAATGAAAAGAAAGAGGAGAGAGAAAGTGAAATGGTATATATAGAAGGGGGAATTAATCTTAGCCGTTGGATCATGATCCATGTCAAAATCTAAGTCAATCGTGGCCACCCAAACAAAACCAAAAATCTATTGGATAATAGGGGGCATCTACACTATTTACGAAAATATCTAAACACTATTCACGAAAATATCTAAATACTATTCATAAAAATATTCGAAACACTATTCATGAAAATATCAGAAACCGAAAATATTTAAAGTGTAGAAAATATGTCAAGGCGGTATGCCGTCGGTATACACCGGTATACCGGCGGTATGCCGATCAAGGATAAAACCTATAGTTTTGGGAAAAATTTAAAGCATTCCGGAAACCAAGAAAATACGAAATACACTACAAAATACGTACCCGTATATAAATACCGATACTGTGAGACGAGCCTCACAAACACCAATAATCTAAAATAGAGTTTTATGTTTTACATCATCCCACAATCAACATAGCGAGTTCTAGCCCATGCCTTCCCCCCGAGCACTCCCGTGCATGCACGAGACAACCTGGAGTCCGTGTCGAGTCCGAGCCCGCACAACAAAAATTAACTTACGTTCTTGTTGGAATTAATTATTTTCCTTTCTAGAAAAATACTCCCACATGGCACACACTTGTGTTCCACTACACCTTATGTGCACGCCTCAACACAAGCATAGCTTTATATTGAGATACTCACCATTTGGTGTTTCCGATGTGGGACTATCTTTCTTAGTCTAATTAAGGACAAAAAAACCAACAATTCCCAACTGCATCACGAAGCACAGCTCCTACAGACATCTTCCCTTCCAAGTATGCTCCATCGAAGTTGATTTTCATGCCATTACAATTTGAAGGAGACCAACAGACATTTTCTTGAACTCTGGATGTTGATAGAACAGTTGAAGGAAGACCTTTGTTTATAGCCTCCAATTTTTCCTTCATGTTGAAAGCATCATCAAATATTCTTCTACCATTAATGGGCTGCTTCTCAAATATGAATTTATTCCTGGCCTTCCAAATATGCCACATAATATAGAAGCACATTGCAGTTCTATCCTTATCTCCTTCTTTCAGCAGGTATCTTGTGAATGAAGCAATAGTGCAATCGACTTGTATGAAGGAGTTTATTGCTGGGAAATGACTCCATATAGTACCTGTTATTAGACAATGAAAGAGAAGATGGTTAGTTGTTTCAATATGTACCTGACAGAGTGGGCAAGTGGCTTCAATGTTGCTGATGCGACGATGAATATTTCCTTTGGTAGGAAGAGAATTGGTAAGAGCTCGCCATACAAATAATACCACATTAGGACTGATATAGTTTAGGCTCCAAAATTTCTTCCAATCTGTGAATGCATCAATATTTGTGGTACTATCATTTTTTCGCAATATCTCATGAATGGTTCTATATGCTGATTTAGTAGTTATCTCCCCATCCGCAGTGTGCTTCCATATGGGAGCAGTTTGCAGAAAGTTGAATCTTCATAATTGCAGTAGCCTCTCTAGGTGGGAATAGTAAGTTAATCAAATTGGCCTTCCACATTTTCGTGTTGTTATTGATAAGATCAGATTCTTTTTGAACCCATTTATTGCTGAATTCAAACCCCTGTACTCTGTGATTAGAGATTGATGGTACCCAAGGATCATGCCAAATATTAATAAAAGATCCGTCTCCGATTGACCATATCACATTATGTAACGCCCAGTCCCAAAAATACGTAGGACTAGAACGCAATCATGCCAGATGTATACATACGAAGTATATGGACCCTCGTATATACATAAGCTGTAAAATGCAGTAACCAAGGTACTAAATCTCATCCACAAAGATAAATAATAATATAAAAGCAACTTTGAATTTGTCATGTATACAATCGTTGGGCGGAGACAAAGTCCACTACCAACCAAATTAAATATGGAAAAATATACAAGGAAAGAATTTAGCAAGCGAGAGCAATGGCGAGCCCAAGAGCAATCACCACGAAGGAAGGAATGGCCTTAGCTAGAGCACCTGCAGGAAATCATGAAACACACACATGGCGAGATAACCAGGTCCTCAGAGGGACGCAACAAGATACATCAACATGCCATATAATACTGAATATAAAATATGCCACAATCAAGGAAAGTGACAAGACACCATAAGGTAATCTAACCAACTAAAGTGAACATGCAGTGAGAACAAACCTTTCGTCGCATGAGCCTTGGCTGTAAATGGGATCTGGTATAGTTCACACTTGGGCACCAGTGACCGAGAGCATGACGTTCAAAAACGACAGTGGCCAACCTGAGAGGCTCATACCCGTATCTCCAGCGGAGCTTCCGGGTTACAAGGAAAGTGCAATAGAAGCCCATACGATAAGAAAATGTTCTCCCTACCCAATGTGCCTATCATGTCGTATCTACGACCATGTAACACTACTAACTGTCAAGTCTTCTAACATACAACTATTGACAGTTAGACCTAACGCACGTCCTATACGCATCAGTGATCAGCCAACACGCAAGTCCGTAGACTATATGCTACTCATAACTCACACATCCCGTGGCACATCAGTGTCAAAGTTTATGCAATGCACTAAGCTAGTGGTAGTCCCTTAACTCTAAGTCCATATGCAATCAAAGGTAAATAACAAGGTACAACTAATATCACTGAGCAGACATTAATCAAGACTAAAAATAAATGAACAGTGATATGTAATAAAAATGCAGACTGAATATAAACAGTATAATGGCAAGGTATCTTGCCTGTCATTACGTCTGGTGTGCGATAATCTGAAAAGTCCAGCATGGTCCAATAGCCATAGTCATACAGTAGTCCAAACCGCGAGAAAATAGGCAAGCATGATTAGTCGTGATCGGAACAATCTAGGGGGAATAATTGGAAGAAATTTTTGCAGAAGTAGAATAATATAATATTTTTGAAAATATTTTATATTACTTGAAAAATACATTGGTAAAATAATAACTTTGATGAATACATAAATATTGTGGAAAAATCATTTTTGGTCAAAACTATATTACTAAGTAAATATATATATTTCTTATATATAATTACTTGAAAACAAAATATGATAAATTTTTGGAAATTGCCTTTTATTAGTTCAAAATTATTTATACGCAAAATATTTCATGCCACACATATTCTAGGTTTGTGAAATTTTAGAATTTACAGATAGAAAAACTTTATTTAATTAGATAAATAAAAATACTAGAAGTTAGTTTATAATCAGAAAATCTACATCTTGTCTATTTAAAATTTTCTAAAATATGATAATAATCCTATAAAATAATATGTAACTATTTCTCCCAAAATATAAAATATTAATAATAACAGTAGTACACAATAATAATAATAACGATAATAATAATAATAATAGTAATAATAATAATAATAATGAAAACTTACTCCTTCAAAACTATCACAGCTATTCTCCATTTCCTTCAGTGAGAGAAAGAATAGAAATCGAGAGGAGAAGTGGGTTTACTCACCAAATGGGGGCTCAGGCCGGCGGTCGGCGCGCAGGCGCCGGTGCTCAGGCGGAGCGAGTGGCGGATCTGCGGAGGTGCGGGCGGAGGGTAGAGTCGGCGGCGGTGGCTCCGTCTCGTAGAGGCACGCCGGCGGAGATATCGGTGGAGGCGTGCGACCGGATCCAGGGAAGCGGCTGTCGGGGGAGCGCGGTGGCACGCTGCCCTGGAGGAGGCGACGGCAGTTATCCTGCGAGGGACGGCCGGCCAGGGCTTTGAGGCGGAGTGGCGGTGCCCTGGCGACGAGGAGATCGAGAGACGGAGGGTAGCTCATGCTCCGGCGGATGGATGGGCGCTGAGCCGAGCGCGGCTACGCGGAGGCGACGGATCGGAGAGGCGTTGGGTGCGGCGTTGATTCAGGTTAGGGTTTCCCCCCCTCTTTTTCTTCGCTGGGTGTTCTTGAGATGGTGGCGGAGTTGGTGTTGTTGCTTGGTTTCTTGTCGGGGGAATCGACAGGGTGGCGGGTTTGACAGGCGGCGATGGTGAAGTCAGTGGTGTCGATGGCAGTGGTGGTGCTGCCATAGGCGATAGTTGCGAGGCTGGCAATGGGGTTTTGGTGTCGATTGGGTGTACGACCGTGGAGGCAGGAGGCTGATCGGGTTGAATGAGGACACAGACACGGGGACACGATTTTTTTGTGGTGTTGGTGGTGATGGCTTGCAGGAAGGAACATGGTGATTATTGTCAAGGACGGTGGACGGAGATGATGACGTGGTGGTGTTGGGGTCTAGGATTTGGTGGCGGGTACAGATGGTAATCGGGGAGTTATCGGGAAGAACGGGGAGGACAGGGGTGGCCTGATGGTGGTCGGAACGGTGTGTCGAGACATGTCCGACACGGAGAGCAAACTGTATTTGTACAATAAAAATATAGTGGATGGAAAAGGATCACGGACACGATGCACAATTTGGGTTGTGGGTGGAAAATTGCTGGAGGAGTACCTGCCTATTTATAGGATGTGGGAATTCCCAGTTGGATAGGGATTGGGATGATTTAAATCCCAATTAGGTAAATCTCCTATTAATTTAAATAGATTTAAATCCAAATCAATTCCAATCCAAATTAATTCTATACTTAATTTTAAAATATTTCAAATACAGTCAATAAAATCTTTTGCTATTTAATTTACCATATTTAATCAAATATTAAATTTAACAAAATCTAAAATATTATTTTCATAGTTAAACAAATATGGAAATAATTAATTTCGAAAATCACTATAAATACGTAAATATTACTTATGAACTAGCTTTTATAATAACAAAATATATTAATAAGCAAATATCACATTTCGCAAATCTTTTGGAAATATTTCATAAAAACCATAATTTTTTAAATCACTACTCATTTTTAAATGACGAACTAACTAACTCTTTTTAGAAATAAAAATATTTATCACGTATTATTTTGAAAAAACTAAATTCTTCTATATATATAAAATCTCTAATAAAATGTTTTACAAATTATGTATCTCGCACATATTCGCACTCGGCGAGAAGTTACGAAACACAAATCTCGCATGCTACAAAAATGCGAATTAGTATACGACGCGCAAATACGAAGTATATAAAAAATAAATGCAATAAGAAAAAAAATTGTAGTAGAAATTTAGGGGTTTTACATCCTACCCAACTTAAAAGAATTTTGTCCTCGAAATTTAGGAAAATTTAGGATAGGTAGGGTAAAGGAGATAGAAGCAGTATAATCGATAAGAATTTGATTCATATAGAACAAAAAGGCAATCAATTGTTTAACGAGAATGAAACGATATTTCAATGGGAATATGTCATTTGATTGATTAGAACAAAATTCTGATGGTTTTAGATTACGATCATGCACATGACAATCGATCAATGACTAAGCTCGATCATCCCTAACATTAACCTCAAAAAGGGGCAACCTCACAAGTAGGTAATAAACTCCTTAGTTCTTTGATATCATCAATATTCACTTATCATAAGTCGTTCTTCCCAAGAATTACTTCCGTTCCACGTCATCTTAAACAAAACCAATATGGTTATAATTGTATTCTAACTTCCTCTATCTCGTCATAAAATTTTCAAATAGTCTCAAATTTGAATACCATAATCTTCATTATACTAGCTCACTTTATATTTATCGTCCCAAGTTAAAATTTCTTCTATAATTAAAATTCTAAAACCTTCAACCAATTGGCCCAAGTAAAAGTTAAAATCTCCTTAATGAGATTTGTATATGTTGGTCAATAAAAAATGCATCCTTAGGTATCAAAAATCCGTCCTAAATGATAAATCTCGAAAACTAGCAGTATACCTTCATAACACAATCTTCCATCATCATAATTGAAAATTTTCTAAAAATACTTATTAGTCTTTCTCTCGAAATTTTGAATTCAATAATCTCATCTTCTTGATGGTAGAAATGTAACCCACCTTAACTTTTTTATTCATAATCATCTTACAACTTAATTCTCCATGCATCAAAAATGTAAATGTTTCTTTCTTCAACAATTGGTTATCCTTGAAAATATCATCATAACGCTATATGTCATCGAAGGCAATGTCAACATTTTTCTTTATCAAAATTTTGCATCCATCAATTTAGTATATAAATTTGGTTCTTAAACCACCAACACTTTAGAAGATTTTTCACTCGATATTTAGTTACCTCAAAACAAGCTTTTGAAATTTGAGAAGTCTATTTACTCTTGAGTGTTTCATCAAAACACCGTATATCATTCCTTACTTCATTGATTCGGATTTATTGCACATTTATGTCCCACCTATAGCTTTCGTAATTATCTTAACCAACTACATTATTTATCCATGATGTGGGATCTCCAATCTAGCTTCTACTAACTCAAGATTGTCATGATCAAATTTTATTTTGCATAATGGAATCATACAAGAAACAAGGTTGCATAAACCATGGTGGAATCATAGTGAAATATAAGTAAAGCAATTTAATGAGAAGGGAAAAAGTAAGGGTTGCAATATTGAAGAGCTAAAGATGTTATGTGTCTAAGTGAATCGAGATAAGGCATGAAAATAATAACAAGGGTTAAGCAGTCAAGATAAAACACAAGGTTTAAGCATTTAACGGATTTAGTAGATCGCAATCGGGCCGAAGATTTGAGTCGAGATTGAGTCCAATTATATGTCAAAAGTATATCGGTACCATGGTATAGGTTATAGTTTAGGCCTTATGACCCGAAAGTCGTACCATAAAAATAGAGTACAAAGGGGACGTGTTTTAGTGGGACATGATATACCTACATGAAGGTGAGCTCGTCTAGGTCTTACATGTAAAATTTGTTGGAAGGAAAAGTCTAGTGTTGTGCTCCAAATGTCAAAGTCACAATAGGGAACGCCGAATAATCAAAGTAGAAAGTGGGTTTTCATAAGGTACTAATTAATGCACAAAAATAAAAGGTTAAGCACGAAATAAAGATAATTATGAAATCTCGTAGATCAAGTTAAGATAAGTTAGAGGCGCAGTTTCTAGAGAGAAAATAGTCTCACAGATAAGGGTATGGTCAAGAGAACGACTCTAACCATTTCTAAGTTTCAAATAAGTAGATGGTCACAAATAATGATCTAGATTCGAGGGAAAGTCGAGTTAGTCAAAGATAAGTTCATCGGGTTGGTCGATGACTAACTATACTTGTGTATATGCAATATTATAGTCATAGGTGGCATGGCAATCTAATGTGGAATACTTCTATCTTACTAGGGGACCTTACTTGTTTCTTGGTCCTTCACCAATATATGATTTAATCTAAGATTTCAAGTTCCTCGAAATTTTCTCAATAAAATTTCCAAGATCCTTCGCCAAAATTTCAATTATCTTAGACTGTCAACTTTAATCATAATTTAAATCTCTAATAAATCTCGAAACAACTCTTGTGTATTGCAAATCGAATAATAACCCCCTTTTTTTCAAATCTTAAACTCAACATTTAATAAGTTTATCCGTCAAAATTCATACTACAAAATGAAACATTTAAAATAACTCCCGAATTTAATTCTATATCCTTCAAATGTGTATATCTAGCTTCCAATAAGTCACAACTACTCCTTTTTTTTTCAAAATTTAAATATCCATAATCAAGATTTTAAACTCGAAATCTAAATAACTTTATATATCATAGATCATATGAGCAAATTTTAAATATTTAAATTTTTCCTTCAAGTCGATTTCATATCTTCCAAAATATTTCAAACAAAATTTTTACCATTATCTCTTCAAGCTCAAAATTAAATACTTATAATTCGTAAATCATAGAATCAATTTAAAACCTCAAGCTTTCTAATAAACCGTAAATCATAAACCCTTCATATTCTTTACAAAATCATAACTTAAAATTTTAAAACACTTTAATAAATTCGAGATAAACTTTAACATATTCAATCCCAACTTGAACTAAATCGTAATCATGGGTCACAATTTAAAGATGTTTTCCAAATCGGTTTCATATCCCAATAAATCATAATCCATTTCACAATTTGCAAAAATCATAAATCATAAATTTGTTTTCTCATTCTAGCTATTCTCTTGTGTACACCACCATATAAAAATAAAATTCCAACTATCATTTGAAAGTGGTAATACGCTACTACCCAACTTGGATTTAACTAATCCTTAAGATCATATTTTTAGGAAAAATAAATGCCTCTATAACTCAACTAAAATCTCAATGCACATTAATTGTCAATGCAATCCATCTAGCCATGTATTTAACCTATGGGCATATACTAGTGTAGTCATCTTTACTAAACACGAAACTAAGAATTTACGGTAGAAGGAGTCAAGCAAGATGCGAATCAAGGAGGTCGAACGAGAGTTCGGAATTTGAAGTCAAGGGAGGATGTCAAGTAGGTGGATGAGATTCTAAACTATAATCATATACTGCAGGTCCGTTTGGTTCAATCATGTAACCGAAACGGCAAACTAGACCTGCATGGGCCACCACAAAAATATGTAACGCCCCAGTCCCAAAAATACGTAGGACAAGAACGCAATCATGCCAGCTGTATACATACGAAGTATATGGACCCTCGTTGTCACGCCCCAGAACCAGAATACTGGAGAGCGGGGGCGGACATAGCCAGCTACGTATAATAAAATGGAATTCATCTCACTATACGGTCACGGCTGTCTAGAAATATGAGGGTTTATCTACAAGCCATCAGTCTCTTAAGGTCATAAATTATCCTATTGTCTCAATCTCAACCAACTAATAATAATTACAAGATATCAGATCACCAAATATACAATTGTAAGGCGTCCCAAACATTACATATCCAGATGATCACGAAGCTAGTCGTACAAAATGTAAGGACTAGCAAGAGTTAAGTCATACATGATCAACCTCGAGTTGCCAATCATGTTTACAGTCCGTAGGCAGACAGAAAGTAAAGTGCATCGAGCTAACAGGTGCTCGTCGGCTAAATGCCTCAAAAGAATAATGTACAATTATAGTGGGAGAACAAAAGAAACCCACTCGTTGCCAGGATTCCCTCTAGTGGTCACCATCTGGCTGGAAAGCAGGTAGATCCTTTGTTGCCGCTCCGGTATCTGGCCATACAAAACCAGCTGGGTCAGACCCCAGAAAGAGCAAGTGCCACAAAGGAGGCCACGAAATAAGAACAAAAGCCAGCAATTAGCACAATAATAATAAGGTAATAAAGATAGGAATTAAGGAAAAATATAACAGGTGATATACGATAAGATAACCATGGGACTATTCAGATAACCAGGTTACAACCCGTAAACCAAACAAGGACCGGGGTTGTAACCCTTCATCTGAACGGAACTTGGATTCTCCCACCATTTGTCGGCAAAATATAAGAAAATAATGACAGGTAGCAATTCTTGGGCAGGAAATCAAGACAAGACTAGACAGGTTACACTTCATTCAATCAATCACGGCCAAGCAGATACTACGGCTTACTACTTTAACTAACTAGTGTTATCACAGACCTAGTTACTAGCAAGATGCAATGAGAATTCTAAGTCCGGTTACCTGTTTGTTACTACCTGAGTGATCCCAGCAAGAAAAGGAAAAGATAGCAGGATATAGCAGACACACTGTAGTAAGATACATGTGTCCTAAGGTACCACACTCGACGGTGGGCTGGAAGTGCGCTCATCTCGACGGATAGCAACAAATCCCATGTATATATATATAGGCCAGGAACAAAGGGGCAACAGGTAACTGGGGATTTCTCCATGAACAATTTGATCCATCTAGTCATTAACCTAGCCAGATTCAGTATGAATCCCTGACCATGGGAAACCAGGGATTCATGTCCTAGACATGATGCGAGACAAGACTGGTGGATTTAACAAGCAAGCAAGAAAGAACTACCCACGGTGTCAAGGCAGGTCAAATTAAGTTAGCCGTCGCAACAACATTAAGTTATCAAGTCATGCTACAAGTCAGGAGTGCGCCGCCACGGCCACTATCAAGTTATCAAGTCACAAGGATTAATTACAAGTTACAAGTTAGGTGTACACCCCACTGGGTCACTAGCAAGGAGATCAGAGAATACCAGAAAATTCCGAGAGCCATATTAGTCGTAAACAATTACTTGAAAACCGTGTTAGGCCGTGTCGAGTCAAGATAGTCGTGCTGTGTTGAACAGATCTCAGAAAAACCCAATCCACAAACAAAGAAACTAAGTCAAGAAATAAAACCAATACTCCTAGAGCCAATGGGTTAAGCAAAGGGTCAGGGGAGCAGCGTACGCGAAAAGTCACGCACGCATGAGAGCTGCGTACGTGAAAAGTCACGCACGCAAGAGAGCAGCGTACGCAAAAAAGTCACGCACGTATGAGAGGTGCGTACGTGAAAAGTCACGCACGCATGAGAGCTGCATACGCAAAAAGTCACGCACGCAAGAGAGCAGCGTACGCAAAAAGTCACGCACGTATGAGAACTGCGTACGCGAAAAGTCACGCACGCAGGAGAGCTGCGTATGCGAAAAGTCACGCACGTAGGAGAGCAGTATACGCAAAAAGTCATGCACACATGAGAGCTGCGTATGTGAAAATTCACGCACGCATGAGAGGTGCGTACGCAAAAGTCACGCACGCAGGAGAGCTGCGTACGCGAAAAGTCACGCACGCATGAGAGCTGCGTACGCGAAAAGTCACGCACGCAGGAGAGTGGCGTACGCAAAAAGTCACGCACGCTAGAGAGCTGCATACGTGAAAAAGCACGTAAGCAGAGAGCTGCGTACGCGTAAAAATATGCACGCAGGGTCTGGGTCTTCTTCTCCATGGCTGAGAAGAAGCTCCAATGGCTCCAAAACTTCAAGGCATCACAACTTGGCCATCCGAACTCCAAATCCAGATTTCTAAAGTTCTAACCAGGGTGGAATTGAACTCTCTTCCACATGAAAACATCAAAACCCATAAAAATCCAACTTGAGTAGATCAAAACCATACAAAACCAAAAATAGGAAAACCTAAATCTAGAGCAATGGAGACTTCAAATCACAAAATGCTAAGTTCTAATGTTGATCACCATGTCCTAAACTAGCAAATGGACAAATAAAATGGGGTTCTCATGTGGTGGCAAGGTGCACTTGCCTATGGGTTGGTGTTGTGTAGAGGAAGAAGAAGAGTGTTGTGTTGAGGAAGGAGAAGAAGAAATTAATAGAGGTTATGAGGAGAGAGAAAAAGTTGGTGGAGTTTTAAAGAGGGTGGGATGTGGTGTATTGAGGGTGGAGTATAGGCTAAGGTGTTCCAATACACAAATAAACCGAACCAAACCAACCCAAACCAATTAAAACTGAGCCATGACAAAACCCAAAATACGAGAAATACCAAAATTCCACAAGTTGAGAAAAATAAAAAAATATATGCCAAAATTCAGATACGAGTATAAATACGAAATACGAGAAATACGGGAAACGAGGGTGACAACTCTACCCACCTTAAAAGAATTTCGTCCTCGAAATTTAATCAAGAGGCTAGAGATGTCGGGGCAGCTATACTATCGCAAGCAATCTATGCTACCAATCAATCATACAATCATACATGCAAACAAGGAATCGAAGTGCAAGGCATAAGGAAGATATTACACCTCACGAGCCAAACCGATAGGGATAACGTGATCGGATATCATCCTCATACTCCCACGTTTGACTCTCCCAAGGAGCGATGAACTCAAGCAACATGAACTAAACTGATAGTCTTGCGCTTAAGGTCTCTCTCCTTGGTCAAACAGGGACACGGGCCTCTCCTCATACGAAAAGGTTAAAGGCTATTGGTACCAACCTTTTCGAATGATCTAGGAAATGGCTCGGGCCCGGGATATACCGTTGTAATTAGGATACATGAAACATGACATGTATTCTGCATAACGACGGTGGAAAGCAAGACAATGGGACACAGATACCTCTCTGCCGATTCTGAATCTGGGCCTGGGCCAGGGAAAACTGTTGTGGCCTCTGTTGCTGGAAGGCCTGAGCCTGAGACGACAATGGACCCGGGAACGGAAGCTGCTATGGTTGGTGAACTGGAGCTGATTCTGGTGCTGGTGCTGGTCCCATAACCGAGGGACTAGTTACTGTCGACGATGATCTGTTTATGAACGGACAAGATCCTATCATGTGGTCCGGCGAACCACAAACCAAGCACAATCCCTGTGCTCTGCGGCACTCAGTGACAACATGCCCCGGCTTCCCGCAATGAGAACAACCTGTTGCGAAAGACCGCTTCTGCTTCTGCTGCTGGGGATAGGTCGGGGCAGAATGCTGTAAGGAGGTAACTGAATCTGTCCTCGTAGCTCCAATGGTCAGGGCCCTAGCTGTCGGGGTCGGTGCTGAGGATTGGTTCATCTGGTTGTGAGACCATTTTCGATCTCCGGTCCGGTCCGCTATCCTTCGGGAAGTGTACTCATGCCTCCTCGCTGCTCGCAAGACGGCATCAAAAGTTCTGTGCTCGAACTGCTCTACTGCCAATATGAACTCCAAGTGGAGCCCCTGCTGAAATTGCTCTGCTCTGTCTAGCTCGGTTGCCACCAAGGTGGGAGCGAACCGACTCAACCTTGAAAACTCGGCCGCATATCCGTCGACCGTCCTGTTCATCTGCCTGAGATTACTAAACCTGGTCTGTAGGTCATATCTAGCCACTGCGTCAAAGTACTTGGTCTGAAATATATCACTGAATACCGCCCACATGACAGGCGTACCTAAACTCGTTGCTTGCATAGCCTACCAGCTGCGGGCTAGGTCTAGTAACTGCAGGCGCACCACCGCCACCTTCTCTGCTTCAGGAGTTCTGGCTGCCTCTAAGATAACTTCAATGTCCTGTAGCCAGGCATCTGCAGCAATAGCATCCTCGCTGCCATCGAAGAAGGGAGGGTTCAGGCGCTTGAAATTGTTGACCGCACTGTTCCCTCGAGGACCAATTCCGCTCATAGAATCTTGTACTACTTGCTGCAAGACATCACCTCGACGGTCCTGAGATGCAAGCAACTCACGGATGAGCTCTATCAAGACCCCATCCTCTGACCCTGCTGGCTGAACTGGCTGGACTGGGGGCATTGGTTCTCCAGAAGGCATAGCTCGGAAGGCGGCTGCGGAGGACTGATCTTGATCTTCTTGTTGTTGCTGGTCTGCCGGCCGAACTTCTTCTGGCTGATCAACAGGAATGATGCCACTGAAGCAATAACGTCAAGAATATTAAGGAAGGACCAGGATAGAACAATAATGCAAGTATGTTATCAAGTCAGGAATCCAAGGAGATAAGAAGATACGAGTGGAGATCAAAGGCGAGTACAGATTGAGACATCTATCCGGTAAACCCTCATATTTCTTGATTGACAAGACCTGCATGGGCCACCACTTAAACCATGTCACGCCCCAGAACCAGAATACTGGAGAGCGGGGGCGGACATAGCCAGCTACGTATAATGAAATGGAATCCATCTCACTATACGGTCACGGCTGTCTAGAAATATAAGGGTTTATCTACAAGCCATCAGTCTCTTAAGGTCATAAATTATCCTATTGTCTCAATCTCAACCAACTAATAATAATTACAAGATATCATATCACCAAATATGCAATTGTAAGGCGTCCCAAACATTACATATCCAGATGATCACGAAGCTAGTCGTACAAAATGTAAGGACTAGCAAAAGTTAAGTCATACATGATCAACCTCGAGTTGTCAATCATGTTTACAGCCCGTAGGCAGACAGAAAGTAAAGTGCATCGAGCTAACAGGTGCTCGTCGGCTAAATGCCTCAAAAGAATAATGTACAATTACAGTGGGAGAACAAAAGAAACCCATTCGTTGCCAGGATTCCCTCTAGTAGTCACCATCTGGCTGGAAAGTAGGTAGATCCTTTGCTGCCGCTCCGGTATCTGGCCATACAAAACCAGCTGGGTCAGACCCCAGAAAGAGCAAGTGCCACAAAGGAGGCCACGAAATAAGAACAAAAGCCAGCAATTAGCACAATAATAATAAGGTAATAAAGACAGGAATTAAGAAAAAACATAACAGGTGATATACGATGAGATAACCATAGGAATATTCAGATAACCAGGTTACAACCCGTAAACTAAATAAGGACCGGGGTTGTAACCCTTCGTCTGAACGGAACTTGGATTCTTCCACCATTTATCGGCAAAATATAAGAAAATCATGACAGGTAGCAATTCTTGGGCAGGAAATCAAGACAAGACTAGACAGGTTATACTTCATTCAATCAATCACGGCCAAGAAGATACTACGGCTTACTACTTTAACTAACTAGGGTTATCACAGGCCTAGTTACTAGCAAGATGCAATAAGAATTCTAAGTCCGATTACCTGTTTGTTACTACCTGAGTGATCCCAGCAAGAAAAGGAAAAGATAGCAGGATATAGCAGACACACTGTAGTAAGATATATGTGTCCTAAGGTACCACACTCGACGGCGGGCTAGAAGTGCGCTCATCTCGACGGATAGCAACAAATCACATGTATATATATAAGGCCGGGAACAAAGGGGCAATAGGTAACTGGGGATTTTTTCATGAACTATTTGGTCCATCTAGTCATTAACCTAGCCAGATTCAGTATGAATCCCTGACCGTGGAAAACCAGGGATTCATGTCCTAGACATGATGCGAGATAAGACTGGTAGATTTAACAAGCAAGCAAGAAAGAACTACCCACGGTGTCAAGGCAGGTCAAATTAAGTTAGCCGTCGCAACAGCGTTAAGTTATCAAGTCATGCTACAAGTCAGGAGTGCGCCGCCACGGGCCACTATCAAGTTATCAAGTCACAAGGATTAATTACAAGTTACAAGTTAGGTGTGCACCCCACTGGGTCACTAGCAAGGAGATCAGAGAATACCAGAAAATCCCGAGAGCCGTTTTAGTCGTAAACAATTACTTGAAAACCGTGTTAGGCCGTGTCGAGTCAAGATAGTCGTGCTGTGTTGAACAGATCTCAGGAAAACCCAATCCACAAACAAAGAAACTAAGTCAAGAAATAAAAACAATACTCCTAGAGCCAATAGGTTAAGCAAGGGGTCAGGGGAGCAGCATACGCAAAAAGTCACGCACGCATGAGAGCTGCGTACGTGAAAAGTCACGCACGCAGGAGAGCTGCGTACGCGAAAAGTTACGCACGCCAGAGAGCTTCATACGTGGAAAAGCACGTAAGCAGAGAGCTGCGTACGCGTAAAAACACGCACGCAGGGTCTGGGTCTTCTTCTCCATGGCTGAGAAGAAGCTCCAATGGCTCCAAAACTTCAAGGCATCACAACTTGGCCATCCGAACTCCAAATCCAGATTTCCAAAGTTCTAACCAGGGTGGAATTAAACTCTCTTCCACATGAAAACGTCAAAACCCATAAAAATCCAACTTGAGTAGATCAAAATCATACAAAACCAAAAATAGGAAAACCTAGATCTAGAGCAATGGCGACTCCAATCACAAAATGCTAAGTTATAATGTTGATCACCATGTCCTAAACTAGCAAATGGACAAATAAAATGGGGTTCTCATGTGGTGGCAAGGTGCACTTGCCTATGGGTTGGTGTTGTGTAGAGGAAGGAGAAGAGTGTTGTGTTGAGGAAGGAGAAGAAGAAATTAATGGAGGTTATGAGGAGAGAGAAAAAGTTGGTGGAGTTTTAAAGAGGATGGAATGTGGTGCGTTGAGGGTGGAGTATAGGCTAAGGTGTTCCAATACACAAATAAATCGAACCAAACCAACCCAAACCAATTAAAACCGAGCCATGACAAAACCCAAAATACGATAAATACCGAAATTCTACAAGTTGAGAAAAATAAAAAAATACATGCCAAAATCCAGATACGAGTATAAATACGAAATACGGGAAATACGGGAAATGAGGGTGACACTCGTATATATACATAAGCTGTAAAATACAGTAACCAAGGTACTAAATCTCATCCACAAAGATAAATAATAATATAAAAGCAACTTTGAATTTGTCATGTATACAATCGTTGGACGGAGACAAAGTCCACTACCAACCAAATTAAATATGGAAAAATATGCAAGGAAGGAATTTAGCAAGCTAGAGCAATGGCGAGTCCAAGAGCAATCACCACGAAGGAAGGAATGGCCTTAGCTAGAGCACCTGCAGGAAATCACGAAACACACACCTGGCGAGATAACCAGGTCCTCAGAGGGACGTAACAAGATACATCAATATGCCATATAATACTGAATATAAAATATGCCACAATCAAGGAAAGTGACAAGACACTATAAGGTAATCTAACCAACTAAAGTGAACATGTAGTGAGAACAAACCTTTCGTCGCATGAGCCCTGGCTGTAAATGGGATCTGGTATAGTCCCCACTTGGGCACCAGTGACCGAGAGCATGATGTTCAAAAACGACAGTGGCCAACCTGAGAGGCTCATACCCGTATCTCCAACGGAGCTTCCGGGTTATAAGGGAAGTGCAATAGAAGCCCATACGATAAGGAAATGTTCTCCCCACCCAATGTGCCTATCATGTCGTATCCACGACCATGTAACACTACTAACTGTCAAGTCTTCTAACATACAACTATTGACAGTTAGACCTAACGCACGTCCTATACGCATCAGTGATCAGCCAACACGCAAGTCCGTAGACTATATGCTACTCATAACTCACACATCCCGTGGCACATCAGTGTCAAAGTTTATGCAATGCACTAAGCTAGTGGTAGTCCCTTAACTCTAAGTCCATATGCAATCAAAGGTAAATAACAAGGTACAACTAATATCACTGAGCAGGCAGTAATCAAGACTAAAAATAAATGAACAGTGATATGTAATAAAAATGAAGACTGAATATAAACAGTATAATGGCAAGGTATCTTGCCTGTCATTACGTCTGGTGTGCGATAATCTAAAAAGTCTAGCATGGTCCAATAGCCATAGTCATACAGTGGTCCAAACCGCGAGAAAATAGGCAAGCATGATTAGTTGTGATCGGAACAATCTAGGGGGAATAATTAGAAGAAATTTTTGCAGAAGTAGAATAATATAATATTTTTGAAAATATTTTATATTACTTGAAAAATACATTGGTAAAATAATAACTTTGATGAATACATAAATATTGTGAAAAAATCGTTTTTGGTCAAAACTATATTACTAAGTAAATATATATATTTCTTATATATAATTACTTGAAAACAAAATATGATAAATTTTTGGAAATTGCCTTTTATTAGTTCAAAAGTATTTATACGCAAAATATTTCATGCCACACATATTCTAGGTTTATGAAATTTTAGAATTTACAGATAGAAAAACTTTATTTAATTAGATAAATAAAAATACTAGAAGTTAGTTTATAATCAGAAAATCTACATCTTGTATATTTAAAATTTTCCAAAATATGATAATAATCCTATAAAATAATATGTAACTATTTCTCCCAAAATATAAAATATTAATAATAACAGTAGTATACAATAATAATAATAATGATAATAATAATAATAATAATAATAATAATAATAATAATAATAATAATAATAATAATAGTAATAATAATGAAAACTTACTCCTTCAAAACTATCAGAGCTATTCCCCATTTCCTTCAGTGAGAGAGAGAATAGAAATCGAGAGGAGAAGTGGGTTTACTCACAAAATGGGGGCTCCGGCCGGCAGTCGGCGCGCAGGCGCCGGTGCTCAGGCGGAGCGGGAGGCGGATCTGCGCAGGTGCGGGCTGGTGCGGGCGGAGGGTATAGTCGGCGGCGGTGGCTCCGTGTCGTGGAGGCGCGCCGGTGGGGATATCGGTGGAGGCGCACGACCGGATCCAGAGGAGCGACTGTCGGGGGAGCGCGGTGGCGCGCTGCCCTAGAGGAGGCGGCGGCAGTTGTCCTGCGAGGGACGGCCGGCCAGGGCTTTGAGGCGGAGCGGCGCGCGGTGCCCTGGCGGCGAGGAGATCGAGAGACGGAGGGTAGCTCATGCTCCGGCAGGCGGATGGGCGCTGAGCCGAGCGCGGCTACGCGGAGGCGGCGGATCGGAGAGGCGTTGGGTGCGGCGTTGACTCAGGTTAGGGTTTCGCCCCCTCTTTTTCTTCGCTGGGTGTTCTTGAGATGGTGGCGGAGTTGGTGTTGTTGCTTGGTTTCTTGTCGGAGGAATCAACAGGGTGGCAGGTTTGACAGGCGACGATGGTGAAGTTAGTGGAGTCGATGGCAGTGGTCGTGCTGCCATAGGCGATGGTTGCGAGGCTGGCAATGGGGTTTTGGTGTCGATTGGGTGTACGGTCGTGGAGGCAGGAGTCTGATCGGGTTGAACGAGGACACAGACACGGGGACACGATTTTTTTGTGGTGTTGGTGGTGATGGCTTGCAGGGAGGAGCATGGTGATTGTGGTCGAGGACGGTGGACGGAGATGATGACGTGGTGGTGTTGGGGTCTAGGATTTGGTGGCGGGTACAGATGGTAATTGGGGAGTTATCGAAAAGAACGGAGAGGACTGGGGTGGCCTGATGGTGGTCGGAACGGTGTGTCGGGACATGTCCGACACGGAGAGCAAACTGTATTTGTACAATAAAAATATAGTGGATGAAAAAGGATCACGGACACGATGCACAATTTGGATTGTGGGTAGAAAATTGCTGGAGGAGTACCTGCCTATTTATAGGATGTGGGAATTTCCAGTTGGATAGGGATTGGGATGATTTAAATCCCAATTAGATAAATCCCCTATTAATTTAAATCGATTTAAATCCAAATCAATTCCAATCCAAATTAATTCTATACTTAATTTTAAAATATTTCAAATACAGTCAATAAAATCTTTTGCTATTGAATTTACCATATTTAATCAAATATTAAATTTAACAAAATCTAAAATATTATTTTCATATTTAAATAAATATGGAAATAATTAATTTTGAAAATCACTATAAATACGTAAATATTACTTATGAACTAGCTTTTATAATAACAAAATATATTAATAAGCAAATATCACATTTCGCAAATCTTTTGGAAATATTTCATAAAAATCACAATTTTTCAAATCACTACTCATTTTTAAATGACGAACTAACTAACTCTTTTTAGAAATAAAAATATTTATCACGTATTATTTTGAAAAAACTAAATTCTTCTATATATATAAAATCTCTAATAAAATGTTTTACAAATTATGTATCTCGCACATATTCGCACTCGGCGAGAAGTTACGAAACGCAAATCTCGTATGCTACAAAAATACGAATTAGTATACGACGCAAAAATACGAAGTCTATAAAAAAATACAATAAGAAAAAAATCGTAGTAGAAATTTAGGGGTTTTACACATTATCCTTCAGAAAGACTCTGTTGTTGAGAATACTGGACCATACGTATGAAGATGTATGTGAAGGTATTTGTCACGCCCCAGAACCAGAATACTGGAGAGCGGGGGAATGACTCAGCCAGCTACGTATTACGGGTAGATGAATACCGTATAATACGATCAATGCTGTCTAACCAGACGAGGGGGTACATACTACATGAAAGTCTTACTATGGTCACTTCACATCTATTGTCTCAATCATTTAAACAAGAAGCAAAAATAGAGAACATGTAAGATTAAGCAGTAAGACGTTCCAAACGTTTAGTCAAAATGTTCTTGAGATCTGGCTTTATAAAACATAGCCAGATGGTATAGTAACATATACACAATTGTTATCAGCTGCAGTCTGACTTAATTACAATTATGTAAAAGTAAGTGCAAGATAATCCGACTAATATGTCGGTACCAAACGGCTAAGTATGAAGTAAGTAACACAACGAACGGTGGAGTAAGGAACCCACTCGAGTCCTCCTGCGATCATTCCCCTAGTATTAACCATCTTGGAGGTGGAAGTAAGCTGAGTCCTCGGAAACCGGCTCTAAATCTGGCCATGCAAAACCAGAGAGGTTAGACCTCTAATAGCAAGTACCACAAGGGAGCACGATATGAGGAATGAAGCCAGTAAGTAAGAGAATATAATAATAGATCTCTGCTTTTCACTAGGATTCACATAACATCACGACACTTCGAACCAACCTCCCAACCAAACAAGGACAGAAGTTGGCCCGTCATGTCCTGACATTCTGATCATCTCAGTTAGGCAACAGAGTAGGTACAGTACACAAACAAATTAATTTAAATGGCCATGCAACTACTACGGCTTGCTACTGTGAGTTCCAAGTTACCTTGGAATTATGCAAATAGGGATTCCTCGGTTCTTACTATGTGCGAGCAAGGCAAGTCTATCCAGTCAATCAATTGTGCCAATCATGAATTAGACGAGTCCCAGCGGGACGCCCGTCATCAATATACAATATACAATAATAATATAAGCAAATACCGCTCCCTGTCCGTGTGGCAGGTTTACAGTATCTGTGGGAACCAGCCGGCCTGTCGGACACTACTAGTCCCAAGAGGGCTGCCATGTAAGAACTCGGGAATCCATTCTCTCCATGCCATTATTATTTTATTTAACTTAATAGTCTCTACGTTGAGCGAAATCCCATGCCGTGGATTATGGTCATTCAAATGAGTACCTTAGTACGGGGTACGATATGCGCAACTCTACAACGATACCCGTACGGCTAGGTTGTAGGTCTTACATAGCGTAATGCAACAATCAAATCTAACCACGGAGTAATCATGCCTTGACCATAAAGTACACATGCTGCTTTTTAGAAAAATAAATAAATTGAAGCCTGCACATGCTTGTATGTCAATATTCGGGATCGGCTAATCGATTACAATAGTTCATTACATGAACGTGTCTCATTCACTTAATTCAATAAGACGACTAGCCAGTCTCTTAGTTTCAACTAGGAACGCATGATCAATTTTAGTCAAGATAACCATTATTATCAATGGTGACAAGGCATGAAAGTCACTACCAAAATACATGGATTTACCGACGGCCTTATCCGCCGGTAATCCGTCGCCAAAAATAAATACCGACGGATTACCGACGGATATTTTGGTAAAACAGCCGTCGGGAATAACCTCGTCGCTAAAACATATCCGTCGCTACTCCGTCGCTCAGCGACGACTTAGCGACGGAATACCGTCGGCGCATCTAAATATATATAGCGACGGATTACCGACTAGCTTTCGTCAAAACATGTATCAGGATATAGGGTTAGCGACGGAAAACTCCGTCGCTAACCAGTAGGCAAAACCGTATCACTGATTTTCTGATACCCAATATCCGTCGCTAATCCGTCGTAACTTTGTCGGCAAAAGCGTATCAGAGATTTTCTGATACCCAATTACCGACGGACATTCCGTCGCTAAACCGTCGCTCAATGTAAAATTCTCCAGGTAGCGACGGATATTACGTCGCCAATCCGTCGATACTATCCGTCGCTGAGTGGTCGCCAGTCCGCCGTAAGTTAGTCGCCAATCCGTCGCAAAAGCTAAAATTTTTGGACATCAAACAGCATCAGGTCGACGGATCGTCCGTCGCCAATCCGTCGCTTTATTAAAATGCTCCAGGTAGCGACGGATTTTACGTCGCCACTCCGTCGCTAACCTCAGTTTCTCCAGTTAGCGACGGACTATCCGTCGCTGAGTGGTCGCCAGTCCGTCGCTAACTGCTAATTTTTGAAAAAAATACTGCAAACAGACTCTTTCCTGTTTATACAACACATCCAACACAATATCAAACATGCAAAATATCCATATACAACACCATATATCCATATCCAACACGAATATCCAACGTATCCAATATCCAACACCATATATCCATATGCAAAATATCCATATCCGACACCAATATCCAACGTATCCAATATCCAACAAAATATTACCAACACAATATATCCAATATCCAACATTAAATTATCCAAACATAAAAAAAATATCCGAACATACTCAGTATCTAAATGTCTACAAAACCAACAACATAAACAAAATCAAACCCCGTCCGTCGGATCGTCTCGTGCTCGTGCCGCCGCATCCGCTTTGCGTATGTACTCCTCCACCGTGTGTGCCGGCACTTGGGACAAGACATGGTCTGGAAGCGCGCGTAGCTGCTCTGGCGACATCATGTCAAGGAGCGTCAAGATGGTGTTATCCGATACGATACGGGCGTCCGCAGAGCAGTTAAACGAAAGCCGTCCGGGGGAAGAAGGACCAGGTCGATCCGAAGCACCGGCAGCAGCAGTAGACGGATCGGGAGCAGACGGACCGGGAGCAGACGGACCAGGAGCAGACGGATAGCGCGCCAACACTATCGCCCGCAAATCTGACACCGCGGAGGTCAGAGTCGCAAGCTGCGCCCTCACATCGTCAACCGGGGGCGCTGGGGGAGGCAGAGGCGGTGGATATCTCGGGGACGGCTGCAACGAGGGCGCCATGGAACCTAAGCCGTAGACGCGCCCTTTCCTAACGTCGCCGACGGATTCTACGAACACGTCGTCGTAGCGAGCGGCCATAGAAGAGTGCGTCTGGGTGGGCGTCGTTTTGCCGACATTCTCGGAAGGGGGCTCGATCTCAAGCCGACTAAGTGCCTCACGATACGCAGCCTATCCAATGAATGTGTTTATACTATAAGTTTTCCTAAGTTATAATCTAAATCCTATGTTTCCCTAAGTTATAGTCTGAATCCTAAGTTTATCTAATTAACTTAACAATAATTATATTTCTAACATAAATCTCATAAACGTAAGTACTTACATCAGTCTCCTCGGCCCTCGCGTCGACGAAGCTCCCGTCCTTCCGCCTCTTGTGCGTATGCACGAATACATCGTGAGCGGTGACCGTCTCCGCCTCTTTCCCCTACTTCACCGCCCGTTGGGCCTGCATACGTAGAATTTAATTAACTTCGTATATTAACAGTACGAAATTAAATAATAGAATGAATTTGAATTTGCGCTATCTCACCAAATCTATACGCGTCAATGCGTGGGGCCTTGATCCCCCCGTATGCAGACCCGCGACCTGTCGATTAGCCTTAGCTTTCTCCGATTTCAGCTTGAACTGCGGAGTATCCATCTTCTCCAACATCTGCTCATAGTACTCCGCCCGGATCCAGTCCTTCCTCGTATGCGCCGTACGAAGGTCGTACACCGCATCCCGTATCTTCTTCCCGGCGGCGGCTTTGTAGGCCCTGCGGATCGCCTCCTCGCGATGGGGGGGCCACCAGAACGTCCTCTGACATACAAATTCAAATATCACGTAATAAAAAATTTAATGATTTAAAGAATAATTAATAATTCACCGACGGATTTATACCCTCATCTCGTCGAGCCAGACGTACTTCATGTCCTGAGGCACCTCAGAAAAATTGAGGTAGGGGCCATGGTAGTTATCCCGGATAATGCGCCCTAGAATCCGGGCAGCATCCCACGGGAAAAACCTATAAAGAAGCAACGACTGGATTATTAACTTGAATAAATGAAACAAATTTAATAAATTAACTTAAATTTACTTACGATTCACCAGCGGGCCATAGCTCTCGTCGGAACTCGCCCACCAGCCTCTCTGGTGGCGTCGGGGGATCCGCGGGTCCGCGTACGTACTCCCCGGTAACAGGATGAAACTGAATCCCGGGGTACTCCGAGGCCCACCCTGCAGTAACTGCTGGGCCCCCTGCTGCATCTGCTACTGCATCCGCTGGCACATCCGGTGGCGGAACGGATCCGCTAGCGGATGGAGTCACAAGCCTCGACGACGATGTCGGTAGCACCGAGGAAGAATGACGGCGGGAAGAGCCTGTGTCCGGGCTCTCCAAGTCGGGATCGGAGGTCACATCCGGGGAATGCGGCTGGCGACCACGACCGCTACCACCACACCCACGCCCACGCCCACCACCACCACCACCACCACCACCGCCGCCGCCGCCGCCACCGCCACGACCACGGCCAGCACCACCAGTAAGGGTGCTCGCAACCAAGCCCTGTAAATAGAACACATAAACAAAATACCGACAACATAGATTTATAAATGAATATAAAACTAAACATATCCATACCAGCAGCAGGGCGATGAGTGCCGCCCAGACGAGTAGGCCTAGGAGTGCCATCTGCAAAAAGAAAAACTAAACTTGTGGATAACACGCTAGGCCTACGACGAGGCTACTTAGTATCACAATCTAACATAATTAGTATATAATCATGTAACTGGTGGATCCGCTAGCTAGTAAGCCGGATGTACTTAATATCAGAGAGTATCAGATTAGTATCAGTATATAGGTTAGGTAGACCGTATCAAACGCATATCGGAATAGTAGGCCGAATAGGAGGCCGAGATAGTCGAATGAGAAGAAGGGAAGAAAGGAGGAGCAGATGGTATACTAGACTAGTTCTGGGTCAAATTAGGAGTCCAAGTAAACTCTGTCAAAACTAACCTTAATTAGGCTAAACTTCTACCTTAGCTAATCAAATATATATACTAGACTTCACGACGTGTGTCTGTGTATATATATATATATATTATTAATAAATTACTTAAAATTATGCCTATATATATATATATATATATATATATATATATATATATATATATATATATATATATATATATTTTATATATATATCAAGGTTCAAAGTATCGGAATCGGTATCGGACTATTCCTATGAGTATTGGTATCGGCGATATCGGTAGTATCGGCGGTTTCGGATCGGAGTATCGGATTTTTTGGTATCGGGGAACAAATAATTATTAATAAATTATTTACATTTAAAAACATATATTTTATACATTTAGGCATAATTTTAAGTATTTTTAGTGTTATTTCTTAGTAGTTTTGAAATTAAATGAAATAGTAGTCACCCTTACCGATTGGTTTACAAACAATAGATGTGATTTTCTTCAATTGATGTGATTTTCTTCTTTTACATGCTTCTACAACCTTGTTATGCTTTAAACCCTTGTTGATTTGTCTTTTCTGTTTAATTTTCTTTGTCGAATTGACCGGAACAAAGACACCCAATGTCGGTATCGGTCAATACTTGGTATCGGTCGGTATCGGATCGGAACATGCCAAACCGTATCGGTATCGGCCGTATCGGATCGGTATCGGCCGATACTTTAAACCATGATATATATGTCTGAGTGTGTGTGTATCCGTATGTCTGTGTCCGTGTGTGTCCGTGTGTGTGTGTGTGTGTGTGTATCCGTGTGTGTGTGTGTCTGTGTGTGTGTGTCCGTGTGTGTGTGTGTCTGTACGTGTGTGTCCGTGTGTGTG
Organism: Iris pallida; assembly: GCA_029216955.1. Lineage (NCBI taxonomy): Eukaryota > Viridiplantae > Streptophyta > Magnoliopsida > Asparagales > Iridaceae > Iris > Iris pallida. Next base: position 35,817,702 of record JANAVB010018993.1, on the reverse strand, counting down.
TGTGTGTGTGTGCCCGTGTGTGTGTGTGTCCATGGGAGAGGAGGAGGAGGACTCCTGCGCGGGGACTCCAGAGTCCCTCCTACGCCCCCCCTCTGCCCCGACCCCCCCCCCCAACCCCTGCCCGACCCCCGCCAACCCCTGCCCGACCCCCTCTCCCACCCCACTGCCCCCCCTGTCCCGACCCCCCCCAACCCCTGCCCGACCCCCCCCAACCCCTGCCCGACCCCCTCTCCCACCCCCCTGCCCTTCCTGTCCCGACCCCCCCCCTAACCCCTGCCCGACCCTCCCCCAAACCCTGCCCGACCCCCTCTCCCACCCCCCTGTCCCCCCCTGCCCCGACCCCCCCAACCCCTGCCCGACCCTCCCCCAACCCCTGCCCGACCCCCTCTCCCACCCCCCTGCCCAGACCACCCCCCCACCCCTGCCCGACCACCTCCCCGACCCCCCCTGCCCCCTCTTCCACCCCACCCTTGCCCCGACCACCCCACCCCCTACCCGAACCCCCCCTGCCCAGACCACCCCCCACCCCTGCCCGACCCCCTCCCCGACCCCCCTGCCCCGACCACCCTACTCCACCCTTGCCCCGACCACCCCACCCCGTACCCGAAACCCTCCTGCCCCACACCCTCTCCGACCACTACGACAACCCCCCAACCCCCCAAATCGTAAAAGAGAGAGAGAGAAAGAGGGAGATAAAGAGAGAGAGAGAGAGAGGGGGGGAGAGAGAGCATACCTTAGAGAGAAAGAGGGAGATCGCCGGTCGGAGAGAGCGAGATCGTCAGAGAGAGGGAGAGGGAAGAGAGAGAGTGTTTTGGGGGGAATGAAAGTTTCCCCCCCGTCGGTTCAATTTAAGTTAGGGTACAGAAATTAGCGACGGCTTAGCGACGGATTATTCCGTCGCTAAGTAGTCAGTAAATCTCGCGCCAGAGTAGCGACGGATTATTCCGTCGCTAAGTCGTCAGTCAAATCTCGCGCCAATATTTTAGGCTTTTCCCGCCAAAATATGCGACGTTCTAGCGACGGATATAAAACCGTCGCTACATGGCCGACGACCTATCGACGGCGTAGCGACGGATATGGACATAAAAAAATAATAAAAATTGTCCACTGCTTTCCGTCGGTATTTCGTCACAAATACGTCGGTGATCCGACGGTAATAGCGACGAAAATTTTCCGTCGCTAAATGGCCGTCGCTAAAATGCTGTAATTTGGTAGTGAGTCAATTAGTCTTAAATTGGGTCGAGTCTATAACTCTCAGGGTTAAGTTCCAGTCTTACTGGGTATCCATAAACCAATCAAGACACAGGGCACGTTCTACATAACCATATGTATCAAAAATATTAACATGTTCAGATTATCGAGTTCATAATAGGAGAATTATCATGCCACCAATAAATGAATAAATTATAGAACAAATAGAAACACCCAGGTCAGGAAGTCACGCCAACAAGTCTATGCTAAGGCCAACAAGTCACGCAACAAGTCTAGCAGGTATGAGTGAGCGTATAAACAGCGTGAGCGTAAAAAGTGGTTCACGTTGGCACGCACAGCGTGAGCGTGAAGGGTAATTCACGCACTCATAATCGTGAGCGTGAAAAGTAACTCACGCACGCACAGCGTGGGCGTGAAAAGCATGATAAGAAATTTACGCACGCACGCAAAGACGTGAGCGTAACTCAAAATTTACGTTGGCACGTAAGAACGTGAACGTGACTAAAAATTCATGCACGCACGCAAAGACGTGAGCGTGACTAAAAATTTACGCTAACACGTAAAGACGTGAGCGTGACTAAAAATTCACGCTAACACGTAAGAACGTGAGCGTGACTAAAAATTCACGCTAACACGTAAAGACGTGTGCGTGACTAAAAATTCACGCTAACACGTAAGAACGTGAGCGTGACTAAAAATTCACGCTAACACGTAAGAACGTGAGCGTGACTAAAAATTCACGCTAACACGTAAAGACGTGAGCGTGACTAAAAATTCACGCTAACACGTAAAGACGTGAGCGTGACTAAAAATTCACGCTAACACGTAAAGACCTGAGCGTGACTAAATCTCCCAAACTCCAATCTTATGGAGCCTTCGTTCCAAGCCAGAGATGAGGTTCCCATGGTTCAGAATGGTGTGGAATGAGAAGCTCTGCCACATGAACTATCTATTCCGAAAAGCACGCCAGGTTGGGAGATCAAAACCCATGGACAACCGAAAACACAACAACTTAGATCTGGAAGAAACAAGCCAAAGAAATCAAAAATGATAAGTAGTAAACTCTCTTAGAATCACAAGAGGAAGACAAATGAACCATAAAAATGGGTGAAGGAGAAGCAAGATGTACTTGCCTTCTCCTGGTAGGTGGAGAGAGTGATGAGGAAGAAGAAGAAGTAATGGTGAAGGAGAAGTTATGAGGAGAGAGAAGGGGATGGAGGCTTTAAATGGGAAAGGGTGGTGGTAGGTGGGGTTCGGTTCATGTGAACCACCATGAACCCGAGAAAAACCCCCCTAGGCCGAACCTAAAAGCAAGAATAAAAGCAGAGAATAACAGCAGGAAATAAAAATACAGATAATTAATTAACATAAAATTAAAGGAATTTAAATACAGGATAATACATGATAAATATTAAATAAATATATATGAGTTGTACTTGTATAAAAATATGCATTCTGGAAACGGGGAGTAACATCTCTACCCACCTTAGAAAAATTTTGTCCTCGAAATTTCAAATCCAAACAGGTAGAAATATCGGAGCTAAACTAATACAAGCAATTCTAGTGAGCAAGCAATCATTTTTACCATATCAAAAGCAAGTACTATATATGTAAATTCATCAATCCACGATATCAAGTAGCTCTACCCATAAGGTGATAAACATGAAGAATCAGGACAATCAAGGTATACAGAAAGAGATATACCTTGTGAGTCAAACAGGTGTGGATACCGTGATCGAAAATCATCCTCATGTTCAATCGTTGACTCTCCCAAGGAGTGATGACCCCAAGCAACACGGACAAGACTAATTGTTTGGTTCTTAAGTATCTTCTCTCTTCGGTCCAAAATGGACACAGGCTGTTCCTCGTAAGACAGGTTGGTACCAACAACCAGCTCAGAATGATCGAGGATATGGCTTGGGTCCGATACATACCTACGTAATTGAGATACATGAAACACGTCATGCACCTCTCATAACGAAGGTTGGAAGGATAAACGATAAGCAACATCGCCTATCCGATCAAGTATAACAAATGGGCCCACGTACCGCGGACTCAATTTCCCGCGAACGCCAAATCTAATGACCCCACGAGTAGGTAAGGTCCGCAAGAATACGTGGTCCCCAACAGAGAACTCTAACGGCCTACGATGCTGGTCCGCCCAATGACGATGTCGGTCCTCCGTAACTCGAAGTCGCTCTCTAATTCTCTTAACCACTTCAACCGTCTGAACAATCATTTCTGGGCCTAATATCTTCCTCTCTCTGATATCATCCCATGCAAGCGACGACCTGCACTTCTTACCATATAGTGCTTCGAATGGCGCCATCTGGATACTGGCTTGATAACTATTGTTGTATGAGAACTCGACTAAGTGCAGGTGACTCTCCCAAGACCCTCCAAAATCTAGAGTGCAAGCTCGTAACATGTCTTCTAAAGTCTGAATCGTTCTTTCTGATTGCCCATCCGTCTGCGGATGGTAGGCCGTGCTAAATCTTAACTTGGTACCCAGACTATGATGTAAGCTCTTCCAGAAATATGATGTAAAGCGGGTATCTCGATCCGACACAATACTGACAGGGACTCCATGCTGCCTGACTATCTGTTGCATATACAACTCTGCCAACTTTTCTGTAGATTGTCCTAATCTGAAAGGAAAAAAGTGTGCTACCTTTGTAAGTCGGTCCACTATTACCCAAATAGCGTCCATACCACTTGGTGATCTCGGTAAACCGGTCACAAAGTCCATTATAATATGCTCCCATTTCCATTCCGGAATAGGAAGCGGTTGCAATAACCCAGCTGGCCTCTGCTGTTCTGCCTTCACTTGCTGACATACCAAGCAACGGGAAACAAATTTAGCTATCTCCCTCTTCATCCCGTTCCACCAGAAATGCTGCTTGATATCTTGGTACATCTTGGTCCCTCCAGGGTGAATAGAATACTGAGAACTGTGAGCTTCTGCCATAACCTCCTGTCTGATATCTCCACTAGGCACACATAGACGTGATCCAAACCTAAGTGTACCATCTTCATGAATTTTCATCTCTTTTCTGAGCCCTGACTCACATTCTGCCCTAAGCTTCTGAATCCTTGGGTCTTGTGCCTGAGCTGCCTTGATCCTGCCTACCAAGTCGGATTGAACTTGCATACTTGTTAGAACTCCTAAATCACTAGGAAGTATAACTTCGATGCCCATCTCCTGAAGGTCTTCTAAGATATGCCTCTGTGTTGTCAACATAAATGTGCCACCCCTCCTGCTGAGAGCGTCTGCTACTACATTAGCCTTGCCTGGATGGTACTGAAGCTCCACGTCATAATCCTTGATCAACTCCAGCCATCTTTTCTGCCTCATGTTTAGTTCCTTCTGAGTAAAGATGTACTTCAGACTTTTATGGTCTGTGTACATGTCCACTCGATCACCATATAAGTAATGCCTCCATAGCTTCAGAGCAAACACTACTGCCGCTAACTCCAAATCATAAGTTGGGTAATTCTTCCCGTGGTCCCGAAGCTGCCTAGATGCATATGCTATCACCTTTCCATGTTGCATAAGGACACATCCAAGTCCTTTACCTGACGTATCATAATATACTGTAAAACCTCCGGGTCTAACTGGTAATGTAAGAATAGGTGCTGATATCAACTTCTGCTTCAAAGTCTCGAATGATGCCTGATATTCTGCCGACCAAACGAATGGTACATCCTTCCGGGTCAAGCGGGTCATGGGTGCTGAAAGCCTTGTAAAGTCTGATACAAACCTTCTGTAATATCCTGCCAATCCCAAGAAGCTTCGCACATCTGCTACGGTCTTGGGTACTGGCCAACTTTCTACTGCTTCTATCTTCTTAGGATCTACTACTACTCCTGCTCCTGATATGATGTGACCCAAAAATGAAATGTGATCCGACCAAAACTCACACTTGCTGAGCTTGGCATACAACTGGTTCTCTCTCAGAACCTGTAACACTTTTCTGAGGTGGTCTTCAGGCTCCTCTTCACTAGCAGAGTATATGAGTATGTCGTCAAGAAACACAACGACAAACTGGTCTAAGTATGGCATAAAGATGCGATTCATCAAATCCATGAATATTGTTGGAGCATTGGTCAAACCAAACGACATTACTAAGAATTCATAATGCCCATATTTCGACCAGAATGCTGTCTTGAGAATGTCTTCCTTCCGAACCCTCACCTGATGATACCCTGAACGAAGATCTATCTTGGAGAAAACTCTAGCTTTGCTCAACTGATCAAATAAGTCGTCGATCTGGGTAATGGGTACTTGTTCTTCACTGTTGCCGCGTTAAGCTTCCTGTAGTCAATGCATAATCTGGATGACCCATCCTTCTTCCCCACAAGTACTACTGGTACTGCGCATGGTGACACGCTAGCTTGGATGAACTTCTTCTCCTTCAGTTTCTCTATATGCTGATATACCTTGGCCTGCTCTGAATCCGCCATTCTATAAACTCGATCCGATATCGGTTTAGTTCCAGGTGCCAATTCTATACTGAACTCAATATCTCTAATCGGTGGTAGATATGGAAGTTCTTCGGGAAATATGTCTAGAAATTCTTCAACTACCTTCGGAATCTGAACTTCTTCCATTGCCGTTACTACTCCCTGCTCCTGCTGAGTTGCCTCTGATCTGACTAAGGTGGACCGCTTCATGCCTGGAATATCAAAAGACACACTCTCTCTGCGACAATCTATTGTCGTATGACTGTCTTTCAGCCAGTCCATGCCTAAGATAACGTCGAAATTTCCAACAGAAAATTATATCAACCGGGCGGGTAAGGAATGCCAGCAAACTACAACGCTACATGCTAAAATAACTCTACTAACTCCTACGAGCCCATTACCAGTGAGTATATTCAACCTCCCTGGCAATGCCTCGAACTCCATTCCTAGTCGTATCGCAAATTGTGCAAATATAAATGAATAGGATGCTCCCGAATCAAACAATGCTACTGCGGGATATGAGGCGACGAGAATGTTACCTGCCACAATATCTCTCGATGCCAATGCCTCCTCCAAGGACAGAGTGAATGCTTGCCCTCGACCTCCTTGCTGGTTTCCATGCTGCGGCCTAGCCTGATGCTGTTGTTGGCCCCTTCCTTGATGATGTTGGGGTGGTCTATACTGGTGTTGCTGCATCGGCGGCCCCTGCTGCCGAAATATCTGAGCCTGCGGCATTAACGGACGCTGTGCCAACGGCCTTACTGCCATCGCTGGTCCTCGATACTGGCCTGCCCCTGGTGCTGGCAGAGCAGGAAATTGTTGCCCTGGTCCTCTTGACCTCGAATTCATGGGACATGTGGTAACCCGATGGTCTAGATTTCCACATATCAGACACAGTTCATTCAATGTCCGACACACATCTCTAGTGTGTCCTATCTTCCCATAATAAGTGTAGCCCGCCGGGGGTTGCTGGTTCTTCCTCTGTAGCTGTTGCTGCTGCCTGGGTGGTAGTACTGGTCCTCGTATCGCCACATCGTGGATACGAATGCCAGTGGATGGTGCTGTTGTTCGGGGCGCTGCTCTCCCTCCTTCTTCAACCTGACTGTGGGACCTCTTCTGACCTCCAGTCCTTGTCGCAAGCCTCTGAATGGTGATCTCATGCCTTCGAGTTGCCGTCAATACTTCATCAAAAGTTTGGTATTTGTGCCCCTCTATCAATTGCAAGAGCTCAAGATGAAACCCTTGCTGAAACCTCATGGCCCTCTGGCTCTTTGTTGCTACCATCTCTGGGGCGAATCTACTCAATCTGTAGAACTCCGCTGTATAAGCATCTACCGTCTTGCCGGCCTGCTTGAGGTTGATAAACTTCTGTTGTAGCTTAAACTGTGCCACAACTCCATAGTACTTGGTCTTGAATCTTGTAGTAAAATCGTCCCAAGCCACAGGACGTCTGATGCCCACTTCCTCTGATTTCCACCAATCACGTACGAGATCCTAAAGTAACAACTTTACTAGATCCACACGTTCTTCTACCGGTACCTTAGCTGCTGTCAGAATAGCCTCAATATCCTTAAGCCATGCATCTGCTGAGATGGCATCCTCCGTGCCCTCGAAACGGCAGGGGTTGTACTTGCAAAACCTGGCTGATGCTCCTGAATCAGTCCTCAGTCCTCTTTCCAAAGCCATCTGCAATCCTTGGTTGAGCAATACATTCTGCTCTTGTAGCTGAGTGTGCATGCACTGCTGGGCCAACATCTGATGTTGCTGAGTAGCCATCATTCCTCTCATAATCTCCAGAAAGGCTGGTGTGTCCATTTCTGCAGGGGTAGGTGGAACTGTTGGTGGTGGTGGAACATCCGGATACTGCGATCCAGCTGCTGCTTCCACTATCACTTCTTCTTGGATAGTCTCCTGAGGTGAGACTGGCCCTTGTTGCTGACCAACCTGGTCATGTTGCCCATGTTGCCCCTGCTGTTGTCCAGCTCTGACCGATGTGGACGAAGTGCCCCTAAGAAAAGGGATAAGAGAACAATCAAACAACCGGATATGAAGGATCAATGAAGTCAAAGGATACCAGAATGTCAAGCAAGGGTTGAGAATAACGAATTATGAGATCAAGGGGGGAACACGTGTGATTGAGACATCCTATAAATCAAAACACCCCACAAGTCTAAAATCAGACCTGCGTGGGCCACCACTAAAATCTTGTCATGCCCCTGAACCAGAATACTGGAGAGCGGGGGAATGACTCAGCCAGCTACGTATTACGGGTAGATGAATACCGTATAATACGATCAATGCTGTCTAACCAGACGAGGGGGTGCATACTACATGAAAGTCTTACTATGGTCACTTCACATCTATTGTCTCAATCATTTAAATAAGAAGCAAAAATAGAGAACATGTAAGATAAAGCAGTAAGGCATCCCAAACGCTAAGTCAAAATGTTCTTGAATCTGGCTTTACAAAACATAGCCAGATGGTATAGTAACATATACATAATTGTTATCAGCTGCAGTCTGACTTAATTACAATTATGTAAAAGTAAGTGCAAGACAATCCGACTAACATGTCGGTGCCAAACGGCTAAGTATGAAGTAAATAACAAAACGAACGGTGGAGTAAGGAACCCACTCGAGTCCTCCTGCGATCATTCCCCTAGTATTGACCATCTTGGAGGTGGAAGTAAGCTGAGTCCTCGGGAACCGACTCTAAATCTGGCCATGCAAAACTAGAGAGGTTAGACCTCTAATAGCAAGTACCACAAGGGAGCACGATATGAGGAATGAAGCCAGTAAGTAAGAGAATATAATAATAGATCTCTGCTTTTCACTAGGATTCACATAACATCACGACACTTCGAACCAACCTCCTAACCAAACAAGGACAGAAGTTGGCCCGTCATGTCCTGACATTCTGATCATCTCAGTTAGGCAACAGAGTAGGTACAGTACACAAACAAATCAATTTAAACGGCCATACAACTACTACGGCTTGCTATTGTGAGTTCCAAGTTACCTTGGAATTATGCAAATAGGGATTCCTCTGTTCTTACTATGTGCGAGCAAGGCTAGTCTATCCAGTCAATCAATTGCGCCAATCATGAATTAGACGAGTCCCAGCGGGACGCCCGTCATCAATATACAGTATACAATAATAATATAAGTAGATACCGCTCCCTTCCCGTGTGGCAGGTTTACAGTATCTGTGGGAACCAGCCGGCCTGTCGGGCACTACTAGTCCCAAGAGGGCTGCCATGTAAGAACTCGGGAATTCATTCTCTCCATGCCATCATTATTTTATTTAACTTAATAGTCTCTACGTTGAGCGAAATCCCATGCCGTGGATTATGGTCATTCAAATGAGTACCTTAGTACGGGGTACGATATGCGCAACTCTACAATGATACCCGTGCGGCTAGGTTGTAGGTCTTACATAGCGTAATGCAACAATCAAATCTAACCACGAAGTAATCATACATTGACCATAAAGTACACATGCTGCTTTGTAGAAAAATAAATAAATTGAAGCCTGCATATGCCTGTATGTAAATATTCGGGATCGGCTAATCGATTACAATAGTTCATTACATGAACGTGTCTCATTCATTTAATTCAATAAGACGACTAGCCAGTCTCTTAGTTCCAACTAGGAACGCATGATCAATTTTAGTCAAGATAACCATTATTATCAATGGTGACAAGGCATGAAAGTCAATTAGTATTAAATGGGGTCGAGTCTATAACTCTCAGGGTTAAGTTCCAGTCTTACTGGGTATCCATAAAGCAATCAAGACACAGGGCACGTTCTACATAACCATATGTATCAAAAATATTAATATGCTCAGATTATCGAGTTCATAATAGGAGAATTATCATGCCACCATTAAATGAATAAATTATAGAACAAATAGAAACACCCAGGTCAGGAAGTCACGCCAACAAGTCTATGCTAAGGCCAACAAGTCATGCCAACAAGTCTAGCAGGTAGGAGTGAGCGTATAAACAGCGTGAGCGTGAAAAGTGGTTCATGTTGGCACGCACAGCGTGAGCGTGAAGGGTAATTCACGCACTCATAATCGTGAGCGTGAAAAGTAACTCACGCACGCACAGCGTGGGCGTGAAAAGCGTGATAAGAAATTCACGCACGCACGCAAAGACGTGAGCGTAACTCAAAATTCACGCTGGCACGTAAGAACGTGAGCGTGACTAAAAATTCACGCACACAAAGACGTGAGCGTGACTAAAAATTCACGCTAACACGTAAAGACGTGAGCGTGACTAAAAATTCACGCTAACACGTAAGAACGTGAGCGTGACTAAAAATTCACGCTAACACGTAAAGACGTGTGCATGACTAAAAATTCACACTAACACGTAAGAACGTGAGCGTGACTAAAAATTCACGCTAACACGTAAGAACGTGAGCGTGACTAAAAATTCACGCTAACACGTAAAGACGTGAGCGTGACTAAATCTTCCGAACTCCAATCTTATGGAGCCTTCGTTCCAAGCCAGAGATGAGGTTCCCATGGTTCAGAATGGTGTGGAATGAGAAGCTCTGCCACATGAACTATCTATTCTGAAAAGCACGCCAGGTTGGGAGATCAAAACCCATGGACAACCGAAGATCTGGAAGAAACAAGCCAAAGAAATTAAAAATGCTAAGTAGTAAACTCTCTTAGAATCACAAGAGGAAGACAAATGAACCATAAAAATGGGTGAAGGAAAAACAAGATGTACTTGCCTTCTCCTGGTAGGTGGAGAGAGTGATAAGGAAGAAGAAGAAGTAATGGTGAAGGAGAAGTTATGAGGAGAGAGAAGGGGATGGAGGCTTTAAATGGAAAAGGGTGGTGGTATGTGGGGTTCGGTTCATGTGAACCACCATGAACCCGAGAAAACCCCCCTAGGCCGAACCTAAAAGCAAGACTAAAAGCAGAGAATAACAGCAGAAAATAAAAATGCAGATAATTAATTAACATGAAATTAAAGGAATTTAAATACAGGATAATACATGATAAATATTAAATAAATATATATGAGTTGTACATGTATAAAAATACGCATTCTGGGAACGGAAAGTGACAGTATTGCTGACCAGAATGATGTTGCATTAAGATATTTATTGTGAAGTAAAGTAGCCCAAGACGATTCCTGATTTGTGATAAATCTCCAACAGAGCTTAAGCAGAAGGGATAGGTTAGATATATGAGGATCCGTGATACCTAACCCACCTTGAAATTTTGGTTTGGTGAATGTACTCCAGGCATAAAAATAAAGCTTTTTCTTTTCAGTAGAGTCCCACCAAAAATTGTATTGAGCTTTGACAAGGATCTTAGAGACCTTCTTAGAAATGTGATATGATGATAGATAGTAGGTAGGGAGATATGCAAGTGTAGATTTGATGAGAATGGTTCTACCCGTATGGGAAAGACATTTTCTACGCCAACCTTGAAGTTTAGATGAACTAGCATCTAGAAGTATGGAACAAGTATTAACTATATTCTTCGATTGTAGGAGTAAATGACCAAGGTATTTATCCTTAGATTGCATAAGGTGGACTCCCAAGAGATGGATGTACAATTCGCGCATTATAGGATCTATTTTTTTGATGAAAAATAGAGGATTTGTCGAAATTAACGTGCTGACCAGATCATTTCTCAAAGGTTTTAAGAATGACCATAATTTGAGTGATATTGGAAAGAGAACTTGTGCCAAAGATTAGTAAATCATCTGCAAATGCAAGATGGGAGAAGGATATTGGATTATTACGAAATTTGAAGCTGTCATATAAAGAGTTCCTGACCATAATATTGATGAGAGTTGAAAGAATTTCCATACTCAAAATGAAGAGATAAGGAGAGAGGAGACAAACTTGTCGAATACCTCTAGCAAGAGTAAATGATTTTGAGGGATTCCATTGATGAGAATAGCGAAGGAAGGCGTAGAAACACATTGTACTATTAGATCATGAGCTTTGCCACATATGCCAAAACCTTTGAGGGATTGACTGATGACACCCCATCCTAGTCTATAATAGGCTTTAGACATATCAACTTTAAGAGAAAAAGCATTATTAGTAGGAGATAAGTTTTGAATAGAATGGAAAATTTTATGTGCCATGACCACATTATCTCCTATGTGACGACCAGGAACGAATGCATTTTGAAATGGATTTATCAATCTATGAAGGTGGTGGCGTAGCCTATTTGTAATGATTTTTTAAATGACTTTGTAGAGCACATTACAAAGTAAAATGGGTCTAAAATCCACAGGTTTAGTAGGATGTTTCACTTTTGGAATGAGAGCAATGTGAGTATGATTTAAATGATTGGGCATGATTCCAGTAATGAAGAAATTTTGGATTAGAAGGGTTACCTCTGATCCAATAGAATACCGATATTTTTGATAGAAGAGGGCGGGATATCCATCTAGACCAGGGGATTTGTATGGGCTCATGTTGTTAATGACACTTCTGATTTCCTCTTCTTGTGGTACTGCACTGATGAAATCATTATCCGCACTGGAGATTTTAGGAAGTTCTGCAAGAATATGTTCAGGCACAAGAGAAGTTTCCATAGCATTGAAGATCGAACTGAAATGAGAATTCAAGGTATCTGCGATATCTTCATGCTCTGTTGCTTGTTCACCAGATTCCTTGGTGATAATATGGATATAATTTCTTTATTTTCTGGTAGTAGCAGAAAGATGAAAGAAACGAGTATTCGTGTTGTCACGCCCCGATCCCGCAGAGTCCTTTCATCCTCGCTTCAGACTCTTTGAGACCGTTCGTCCTCGCTAAGACATAATGCCGTACAAGCCCAAGTTGCACTTGCACAAGGCCAAGACCTGAAACAAGACAAGTTAGACAAGGTTGACAATACGCAGCAAAACATATTGAAGATAATTGAAGCAGCATCGGACATATTTCAGAATAATGCATTAAACACTATGGTAACAATAAATAAATCTCTTTATTGATTTCATTTGAACAGATTACAAGCTCTCGATTCTCTTTGATACAATGTTAGATTCTCTCAGAACTTTACAGATTACAATGATCCCGTTCCCATACATTACATCCCTTTATATACAAAATTAACTCTTGCAACAGATGTCCTCTTTTGGCATCTCTTCTGATTTATGGCTCCTGAGGATGAGGCACGGGCTATCACTTCGGACTATCCTTCTCGATGCATAGTGCACCTGCATGCAGACTGATAGTGGGTCAGTATATCAGCATACTGGTGATTGTAAATAGAGAGCTACATTTGTTTGAAATGATCACTGTTCAATTAGTGAGAAAATATTTCTTCTGATGTGATCTTGCTACTTTTACCAAGATTCATTTCATGCATACAAAGTCAGATTACATTCTCTTTTGAAAACATCTTTGGAAAGCCACATATCATTTCCATAATAGCCACTTTGCCTCCCTTGGGTTCAGTTCGTCGCTAACCGTTGTAACTCGCATGGGTTCAGCTTGTCGCTAGCCGCTGTGACTCTCTTGGGTTCAACTCGTCGCTAAACGCTATGAATCGCATGGGTTCAGCTCGTCGCTAGCCGCTGTGACTCGCAAGGGTTAAGCTCATCGCTAAGTGGATACCCCAATACAAATGCAATATCAAATGAAACCATCATGCATCAATCGAGCAACTCATAAACAATTCCATCTCCTTCTCAAGCAAGCAACCGTTCTCTTTCTTAGCAGACAATGTACAGATTCTCTTATTAGCATACTCAAAGTCTAGCATCTTGTTATTAGCAATAGCATTCATTCACAAGCTCAGATTCTTATTAGGCGCAAGCGAATCATAAAATAAGACTTTGTCCACTCACCCAGATCAATCGTCTTCTGTTGCAGAGCCAGTAATCCGATCTTTCTGTCTATCTAGTGCCTTCGCAGAGCGGGGCACTCATGCCCCGATCCTGCAGAGTCCTTTCGTCCTCGCTTTGGACTCTTTGGAACCGTTCGTCCTCGCTAAGGCGTGATGCTGTACAAGCCTAAGTTGCGCTTGCACAAGGCCAATACCTGAAGCAAGACAAGATAGACAAGGTTGACAATACGCAGCGGAACGTATTGCAGATAATTCAAGCAGCAGCCGACATATTTTAAAATACATGCATTGAACACAATAGTAACAAGAATAATTCTTTTTATTGATTTCAGTTGAACAGATTACAAGCTCTCGATTCTTTCTGATACAATGTTACATTCTCTCAGAACTTTACGGATTACAATGATCCCGTTCCTATATATTACATCCCTTTATATACAAAATCAACTCTTGTAACAGATGTCATCTCTTGGTATCTCTTCTGAGTTCTGGCTCTTGAGTATGAGGCACGGGCTATCGCTTCGGACTATCCTTCTCGATGTATAGTGCACCTGCATGCAGACTGATGGTGGGTCAGTATATCAGCATACTGGTGATTGTGAACAAAGAGCTACATTTGTCTGAAACGATTACTGTTCATTTAGTGAGAAAACGTTTCTTGTGATGTGATCTTGCTACTTTTTACCTATGTTCATTTCATGCATACAGAGTCAGTTTACATTCTTTGAAAACGTCTTTGAAAAGCTAATATTTGTTTCATTTTATTTTAAGCATACAAGGGACTCTTTTGATTTCAAACACAAAGACTATTCTTTTCATGTGCAGTGTGCAGCGTGTTTCATGAGCATATTCATTTCTCTATTCAAGCAACTATTAGGGACAATGACAAGCATGATACATTATCTTTTCTTTAGTGGGACATCATTCATGGCAAAAGGTTAATCTTTGCAAGCATTTATATAGGAACTTAAGCAACACCTATGTATCACTTTTCAGTGATTCTTACCATAGCCGACCGTCCATTCCTGCACAAAACAAGGATTAGCATAAACACGATAAAACCAACATTTTTTTCTGTTCATCTCTGCATTGTTAGCTCTTAGTAAAATATTCTTTTAACTCTTATCAATATGCAGCATGACAATAACTCTTGTGGTCCATGGGCAATACCCATATTAGCAGTCGAAACTTCTTTCCCAACTACTAATAGACTGACACCCCCTCTTACTGCGGGAACTTCTAGCCCCAGGTGTCCTGTTCTCTTCTAGGCCGATCGACTCCGGGTACCCCCCGAATGGTTGAGAGACTACCACTTGTGCACAAGCCGTCTAGACCAATGCAAATGCAACTATCATATAAACAATCATGCATCGATCAAGCAACTTGCAAACATATTCATCTCTTCTTTTTCATGTAATCGAGCCAGTAGCTCTACTCTTTTCTCTATACGGACAAGTCGTATCATCTCTTTTGCACAATGTGCCATCTCTATACATCTATGTCATTTCATAGCAATAATCAAGGGACAATGAACAATCTTTATTTAAGCAAGTAGCATCAAGCAGGAACTCTACTCTTGATAGCTTACTGTTATGGACAATTGAGCATTCTCTTTTCTGTTCTTATTAAGCATGGCAACAGTGGATTCTCTTAAAGCATACTCAATGATTTACTATCTTATTATTATCAATAGCATTCAATCAAAAACTCAGATTCTTATTAGGCGTAAGCGAATCAGCAAATGAGACTTTGTCCACTCACCCAGATCAATCGTTTTCTGTTGCAGAGCCAGCAATCTGATCTTTCTGTCTATCTAGTGCCTTCGCGGAGCGGGACACTACACTTGTCCCCTTCTTTTAACCATGTTATATTGGATCTTTGTTTCCAATATAGTTCCTTTTGAAGATGTAATTTATTCAGAGGGATTTGAATTTTTCGTTCCTTGACATAGGAATCATCTGTGGGTGGGTGCGACTGAATGTTAAGAAGACAAGTTTTCTCATGCTTGATCTCTTCATCTATCTTACCAATCCGAGACTTTCCCCATTGTTTCAATTGTGGGAGTAATTTATTGAGCTTAGAAAGGAGATCCAAAGTGTCTAGATTATTCCAGGAGGAAGTCATAATTTGTTGGAAATCCTCTTCTAGCACCCATGCTGCTTCGAATCGAGGAGGTCTTCGTCTTCTGGCATTAATGTTCAGTAAAGAAGAATTGGAATATGGTCACTATTGAGACTTGGGAGGTGTAGAAGACCTGCATTTGGATGTAAAGAACGCCATTGAATATCGACCATGGCTCTGTCTAGGCGTTCAGCCACAAAACATTGAGCTTTCCTCCGATTGTTCCAAGTGTAGGCCGGTCCACAATAGACAACATCTATGGCTGCAGATCGATTGAACCACTTAATGAAAGATTTGTGATGGTTATAATTGAAATAATTACCTCCATATTTCTCCTCTGAAGAAAGGATATTGTTGCAATCACCAATACAGATCCAGGGTTCATTAATAGTTGTGATGATGGACTCCATATTACTCAAAAAGTCATGTCGACCACTAATGCCAGGGGGGCCATAAACACAGAGGAGATGCCAAATTGCCAATGTTGTGAGTATCTTGGCTGTTGAAGACTTGTGTGTATGTGATTTGCAGAAGAAGAAATGATGCATAATGGAATATCTGAATCCCAACATAATAGTAATCCGTTAGGTGGTTTTATTATTGTTGATCGAGTCCGACTAATAAATCGAGTCCGACTAATGTTGTTGATTAAAGAAAAGAAGACAGTGTAATTATTATTGTTATATTTATTATTGTTATATTCAACACTAATAAATCAAGTCTGACTAATATTGTTGATTAAAGAAAAGAAGACAGTGTAATTATTATGCCACAATTAGTTCTGAAATAACTAATTCTTCAATAAACTATGTCCAAGTTAAATAACTAATACACAATACGCAGTCACACATGCTTGATTTGCCACTTTCGAGATCCTACTTTCTTTTTCAAATGTAGAAAAAGACGAGATCCAACTTTGTTGGAGATCAGCTTTGTGTCCACATCTGCTGTGTCGTATCTTAAATTAGAGTATGTTCTAAATTGTAAAAAAGTGACCATCTATTTAAGGTCTGCTCATGAACTTTTGTCAATCACTCGCCCAAAAATTAACCAAGTAAAATTGCATGAATGCCTCTGTGCAGTAAGTAGTGACAACCATCAGTATGCATGATAGTGGTAGATGATCCTAATAAAACATACATATATAACAGGAGTTGCAACTGTGAAGTTGTTATATATATACCAGGTGCACGTGCATTACACGTGCGTGACAAAATCTTAAAAAATTGAATTTACTATGAAAAAGCTAATTAATGTTTACATATTAGATTTTTTCCCAGTTTAGAGTTTAAGTCTTAACATGTCGAATTTGAGAGTTTAAACCCTGGATTTTTATTTTGTGTTTCTTTTTTCCTATTATACTCTTCCTTCATGTTTGAAAATAAAATTTCCATATATAGGTTAGGGAAGTATAATGGGAGAAGTAAAACAAAAAATAAAACTCGAGGATCTAAACTTTCAAAGTGGACACGTAAGTGCTTAAACTTTAAACTGATATAAAATCCACGGTCTAAACTCTAATGAGTCCTATAAAAAATGTTATTTCTAGAATTTGAAATCAAACAATCAAGAAAAATGCACCTCACCTTAACCACATAATTTAAAGTTATTTAGTTATAAATATATCATACAGTACTTAAATGCTTTGTTATGTTTTTAAAAAAAAAGGAATTAGCGGAGTATTTAGGTAGTTATCTAGTTATTTTCTTATTAATCTTTTTAATTGATTTAAATGATGATATACATACGGTTTATACGGCTCATCCGTTTCTAAGCCGCATTAAAATAATACTAGTAAATTTACATGCAATTGCTTGTAATTTTTTTTTATAATATAGTTAAAACTAGTGCAAATATTTAAATATATTTGAATTTAGATTTGTCAAATAATTTAAAATATTTAAAAATATTCACTTCATATTAAATTTTAGATTTAGTTTTATAAAAAAAATTAAATTCAATTAGATATATATGTGTGTGAGTGTGTAAAAAGGAAAGGATATTAGTTTTTTTATCTGTACTTTTTAATGAAATAAAGGGTGGACGATACATAGGACTTCGACGGTATATATATATATATATATATATATATATATATATATATATATATATATATATATATACCAGCGTAGAATTTATATATATTATATACCAGTGTAGAATTTAAGCCATAACGTGTCCAATTAGAGAGTTTGAACCCTGTATATTTATTTTTTGTATCTTTTTTTCCATTATATATATATATATATATATATATATATATATATATATATATATATATATATATATATATATATAATATACCAGCGTAGAATTTATATATATTATATACCAGTGTAGAATTTAAGCCATAACGTGTCCAATTAGAGAGTTTGAACCCTGTATATTTATTTTTTGTATCTTTTTTTTCCATTATATCCTTCCTCCCCATGCATGCCCCTGAAACTTTCTATATATGTAGGGAGTGTAGTGTCCCGTCCCGCTCAGTCAATCGGAGGAATCGAAACGCCGACGGTATTTGAACTTAGCCATGCAACGACTTGCTCGAAGACTCGCTCAGGTGGGTGGCTTCGGTGAACATGCCTCAGCTTGGCCTTCACATTAATAAAACGAAAGTTTTCAAATGCACAAGTAGGCTTCATAATAAAAGAGATGCATCCACATAGCTAAGGAAATAATCCCAACTTGGGTCGGATTGTGTTAGAACATGGAAAAAGGTCCCACGGTCGGCTTATAAGTATTGCTCAGTGTGCTTTCAAAATGACACTCGGTCCTTCGTCCCGTGGTTTGGAAGAAGGAATTTGGTCTAAATTGCTAAGTTGTCACAATGCTGGAATTAACCTAAGTCATAGGCATCTCCCGTGTAAATGCTTGATAAAGCATGCACGGTCCCATCGTCCAGGGCTTGGCATTGCCTTGCTCGTCCCACGGGTTAAGTTACAGTGCACGTTGCAGTGCACGACTTGTAGCGTAAGTCTAGGCACCCAAAGAATTTGGTTTTTCAAGTCGAATGCGTGTACGACACCTTCTCTCCATGCAAGGCTTGGCATAGCCTTTGCTAGTCAAGTCGTTGCACGAATATGTTAGACAAGAGTTTGGTTGTGCTATCGAAGTCATAGAAAGTATTGTCCCCTATTATCTGCGGTTGTCAAGTCACATAGTCCCACGATCTCAAGGCTCGTCATATGAAGTATGTGACTTGAGCGATAGTGTCGCCTAGAGAACAAGGTCTGTCTAAGACACGAGCCACGGCTGGTTTAGGAAAAAGTATGCCACGGACAAAGGAACACGTTATGTTCAAGTTAAGATGGAAGACTACTTAGTAGTCGTTCCCTGGATTTCAAAGGATAGAAGTTCACGCGACTGGTTGTCGCCGAGATCGATCCCGCTACTTGGGAGTCTCGATAAGGAAGTTCCTGAGATTGGTCCCACTACTTGGGAGTCTCGATAAGGAAGTACACGAGATCGGTCCCGCTACTTGGGAGTCTCGATAAGGAAGTCCACGCGACTAGTTATCACCGAGATCGGTCCCGCTACTTGGGAGTCTCGATAGAAAGTTGGAAAGCATGGTCATGATTAGAAGATCGAGTTGAGTCTTGCAGGGTCATTGGACAACTTGCGCGAAAGGGAAGATTCTTCGAACGATCCTGGGGCACCGGGTTCGTGTCGGCCTAGAAGGAATTACAAATATTGTACGGTCTTTATCGACGGTAAGACTCGATTGAAGTGAACCGTTACAATATAGGCTGCGGGTCATTCGGTGGGAGCTCGTACCTCGCACACGAATGGTCACCGTATGCAAAGATCTAGTATAGCTTGACATTGTTAGTGACCATTCATATAGATGGATCGGCATGATAGCGGCTATCCGTGAGTATGCCTTTGGATTGCATCGAGTACTAGCAAGTTACGAGTTGGGTTAACAAGGCGTAATTATGGCAAGCTCTAACCTTCGATCAGTGCGGGTTAGGTGTCCACGGTTGCAACTGTTAGGGTTATATACTAAAAGCATCATTTTTGTAGTAACCTTATTTCCTTAAATTTTGAATGAGAATCATATGGGCAAATGTTTGCATATTGTATTTGTTGCAAGTGTTAATGCAAATGTCTGATATTCTATGTTATAGATAATATGGTGTGTGTGTCACACAGAAGATCATATTATCAGTTTCCTATGGAGTATATAAATAGTTCACAACCTAGATGGACTTGGACAATCTATTGGAAAGGTTGTAGTATAATCTGGTATTAGTCTATCTTGACTATAGGTTTACACTAGTACACTTTGTGTGTATTAAACAGGACCACTTGAGGTTGTTCTCTTTGTACTGACTACATAAGAGAACAAATACCTATGTTATTATGGATGCTTGTACTCTTAATCCGGATATAATAACGGACATGTATATGCAATGTGCATTACTTTGACTCATAAAAGAGTGAGATTCATTATGGATCAACAACCTCTATGAATTGGATAATAACATTGTATGTATGATGGGCTATTAATTATAAATAGAATCCATGTCCCGATACATCGGGTTGATGATGTCCTCTTAAGGAGCTCATAAGGATTGTCATGTAAATTCTGCAGGTGTATTATATCCGACATGACAAATAAAGTTGAGCGGTACTACTTAAGGATAAAAGATGTCGAATCAATATAGTTGTCAGTAACTTAATTTGATCGACGGACATACGATATCTTAACATGGGGAGCCAAACGAGCATATAATAAAAGGAGCCCACAAACATAATTTGGGATTACAGAGGTAGTGCAACAATAGCTCATTAGTGGACCGAGCTATTGTTAATGGGCCTGGATTGTGTGTTCGGGCTGAACACGGGATATCCAGATCCGTTAGGAGGCCTAACCCTAATTTCTCCTCATGGTCCCTGCTGTAGCCTATATATATCCTCTATTCTCTGGCCGCCAGATTAATGATTAGAAATCTGAAATTTTCTCTAAATTCGTGATTCACGTAAGGAGAGAAAGAGAGTGCTGCCAAGGAAAAGAAAAAGTTGGAAGATCGTCGCCCACACGACGTCCAACTCGAGGAAGGAATACGTGCAGAAGATCTTGGGGTCGTCCGCTCGAGATTTCCAGGAATTACTTGTCTCCTTTCCGTCGTAGGTATAATTCGTGAACCCTAGTTTCCGCCTATGAAGGGTTAGAACACGTATTAGATCTGTTTAACTTTCTATCAATCAATACGCACACCAAATGAAGGGTCCTGGGAATCCCCAGTTCCATCAGCAACAACATTCTGGAGCCTAAGATTTGGCTATAGCAAGGACACGTGCTTCGACATGAATGTGGCATCGTCATCGAGTCATCTCGAGTTAAGTCAGGAAGGGCCGTAGGGTAAGTTGGTTAAGTCTGGTTGATCCTTGGAAGACACGGCCTCGATCTTAAGGCACGATCAAGTCGATTGGCACGACCAGAACGAGTCGTCCCTTGACGTCATTGGCACGAGAATGGTCTAGAGGCACATAAAAACAAGTGAAAGTCTTGGCACCGTCGAGTTTGCATAAGTTTCTACTTGGCGAGGCACTGCCTCGAATATATTGAAGCCACGAATAGAGTATTGCACGACCCTGTCGTCGCGTTGCCACGTATAGGCCAAGGCGTCTTTGTCCTAAAATTGATCCTAAGGCAAGACTAGAAAGACAATCAAAAGGGATTAATCTGTACAAAGTAAATGAACGTGTAGGTTTTGTA
The DNA here is from genome assembly GCA_029216955.1 of Iris pallida. Classification (NCBI taxonomy): domain Eukaryota; kingdom Viridiplantae; phylum Streptophyta; class Magnoliopsida; order Asparagales; family Iridaceae; genus Iris; species Iris pallida. The sequence goes on along the minus strand of JANAVB010018993.1, from coordinate 35,796,346 downwards.
TGGGTGGGCGAGGAGCTCACTCCACCAGTACAGTTGATTACTGACACCCATACAGTTTTTATGTGCAAGAACAGGTAGAAGTCCGATGGCACGGAGCTCGTTTGGATGCGTCGAGGCACGGAGTACCTTGGCGTTTCGAGGCGTACGGCCGCATGGAGTCAAAACGTATACGGGACATAATGTATGGACATCGTCATCCCGAAGAATCTGCCACTCATCGCTGTAGCACCCCGCTTTCGATAGGCGACGGAACTTCATAATATGCTAGCGCCGAGTCAGATCGGCCGGGAACTTAGATGGTCGTCTGACTCGATCGCTAAGCTTGGTAAACGATAACGTCTTGCGGCATCGATTCAAATCGATTTGGTCGAAAGTTACGAGAATCGATCCAACTAATGGAACGACTTCTGTTGGAATAAGTCCTAGATGCAGCGGACTGCGTCTCGGCGAGTGAGCTCTCTATAAGAGTCCCTTCGACGGGACCGGACCGTTGTATGGTTTTCTTGGAGCTTTGCCGCTGGACTTGATGAAGTGCTTTCGTGTCGTTTTTATGGATGCAATTACAATTTCGATGCAAGGGGAAAAGAAGGAATTCTAACAAACCGTTGGTGCCATTGCAGGAGCTCGCATAACTAAGGATTGACGTTGCGTAGCGCTTGGACGATCGGCACGAAGCAAAGTAATCGGTGGGTGATTCGACCCTTCTTTTCTACTTTGTCCCGCAAACTTATTCCTTGTTTCAAATTCATTCAAATCGAACGATGCCAAGTTAATTGCATGCCAATCCACTAAGGTCAAGAACTCGAGAAAAACGTATTGATTTTGAGTAATCTACTCTGAAAAATACAAGTTTCTCACATAAACAGAAAAGTTTAAGGTTCTAGTAAAAAGATAGACTATTTCACGTGCTGCAAAATAATGTGAAACGTCGATCATGGTTATGATGCCTCGGACAATTTGGTGCCCACGGGACGCTAAATCGGTGTACGGCTTTGGGGAAAATGAATCGTTGCATGAGTTGCGAGAAATGATAATGTCGTTCGATACTATCCGTGCTATACGAAACTGGTTGCATATATTAAACTGTTCGCACATAGGCATGGTCATGGACAGCTTGTGCACAAGTTCGTTTTCCTCGAAACGATATCCGGGGCATCGAAACCGATTCGTCCTAGGGGGAATAATTTATCGTGCTTCAACGCGAGGCATGCGGGACCTTCAGTAAGGCTTGCAACCTAGGCTGAAAGGGTAGCGTCGCATGCCAACTTCGATTAAGTCCCTAGTGGTGCGTAGCATCAATGATCGCATATAAGATAGTTGCATGCTCACCTATTGTCTTATGCAGGTGTAAATATTATCTCTGTTTTCATGCAGGGACGAGCATGGCCGTGGTAAGAAATATGATAAACTGCGATGTTATACTGTATACTTTATTACTCAAAGACGGCTATCGAATATGAACTGAATTCATTTAGTTCAAATAGAAAGACAACTCTAAAGCATGTCTACCCTAACAATCAGAGTCGGTTTAGACGAGTTGGTTCGTCTCGTCCACTTCGCAAGTGTGCTAATCCCCTCCCCCAATTTCCCCAGGTGCGACGGGTGCTCCAACCTAAAACGAAGCTGAAGTATGGAGAGGCGTTTTGAAGCTCTTCCTATACTGAAGTATTTTGAAGCCAATTCAAGTCGACGGCTTATGTATAAAGGGGCGAATATATGGGACGGCAAGCGTAGTTTAGACAACTTGTCGAATATATTTTCTTTCTGTTTTCAATCAATGTAGCCGCAACGGCATCCAATGTAATTACGACTTGCACTTTGTTGCAAGCTATGAATAAAAAGCATTTCTATCTTCCTATACTGCATCTTAAATTCTGATATGATTTGTGAAGTTTCAACTTGGCGTATTTATATCAAATGCAACATAACGTTCTGCCTTGTACGAGTGCAATTCCAGACTCGTACGGCATCACGCCTTAGCGAGGATGATCGAATCGGCAAAATTAACATCGGGGACGAACGTTGCCGACTCGGGGCGTGACGAATTGGTATCAGTGCACAGTTATGTTTCCTCGAATTTTCGAAATATGTTTCATTGTTGGAATGTCCGTTGCGATGGCTCGATTGAAAGCTTGTCGGCATGCTGCGTGAAATACAAGTTCCATACAGGTAAGCCCGTAAATATTTTTGAAAAATACTAACGGGTTTACACTGTTTGTAGGAATGACTAAGCGAGATAAGAAAATTGTCGGCACAACAACACAAACCGTTGATAGTACGTCGAGCACAAAAAGCACTGGCCCTAGCGAGACGACTATGGAGAAGATGCTACAGTTGATGGAACTGCAGCAGCAACAGCTTCAAATGCAATTCAAAGCCCAATTTGATACGCAGCACAAGCAGATGGCCGCCCTGACTCAGATAGTGAGCAGAATGGCGGGCGATACCAAGGAAACGGACGCGGTCCTCGAGGGAAAGCACGGTGATCAAGAAGAAGACGAGGAGGAAGAAGTCTCCCCGCAAATGATAAATTCTCCTTCCATGCTCAAAGTGAAGGAGTTTTGCAAAATGAACCCGCCGAAGTTCAATGGCCGAGCAGAGCCCGACGTTATAGTAGGATGGCTCGCAGAGATGGAGGACTTCTTCGATCTCCTCTATATCGAAGGGTCCCAGAGGGTGGCCTGTGCGGCGCTGCAGTTACAACTAAGAGCACATGACTGGTGGGCGGCGAAGAAACAAGAGATCTGTGAAACCGATTCCAACAAAAAGATTTTTTGGAAAATATTCAAGACAGCCTTCCTTGAGCAGTACGTTCCTCGCGCCATCCGTCGACATAAGGGGAATAAGTTCATGATGTTGAGGCAGGGGAATATGAGTGTTGAAGATTATGATGCAAGCTTCTCGAAACTTGCAAAATTTGTCGACACCTTCCTACCCAACAAAGAAGAATGGTGCGAGCGTTTTCAGCAAGGCCTCAACGACGAACTGCGTAGGGACGTTATGAACCAACGATGCCAAACTTATCGTGAATCCTACGAAGCCGCACTTGATAGTGAGTGAATCTTTGGCCGTATGTCACAAAGGGTCGTGTCTGTCGTTCGCAACAACTTCAACAAACGTCCTAATGACGCTGGAGGATCGGGAGTACAAAAGCGCCCAAACACGTCTGAGAATCGTGGTCACTTTGCCGCAGTAAATTGCAACAGATGCGGCAAGCGTGGGCACTGAGCACCCGATTGTAGACTGAGAACATGCTTCATGTAACACCCAGTTTTTCAGATGAGGGTAATTTTGAAATTTTGTAATTATAATAATTATTTATTGATTATTATTTTATGATATGATTTTTAGTGATTTTAAATTATTTTAAAATTATTTAAATTAATGACTTGTGGTTTTGACGTTTTGCTAGTGAAACCCTAGAGACTGTTTGACCTAGAGCCTAACCATGTGATTATGATATTTTAATGTCATTTTTGGCCTAAGAATATTTTTGCATTTGACCTCTTTGAATTATTTTGATATTATTTTATTATTTATGATATTGTTTTGGGGTTATTTGAGTCGGGTTCGAATTTCAACTCAATCCGACTTGAAACGGGGACCCGGGGGTAGTTTGACTCTAGTAGGGCCCACACACTAGTTAGGCATGGCCCACATGATATTAATTTTAGTCCATATGATAGAAATATTTTAGTTAGAGGTTAGACTAATTATTATGGATAAGGTTAGTGTGATTAGAGACTTTAGAATAACTAATTTAGCCCCAACCAATTAGCCCTTTCCTAATATTAATAGAATAGGTTAGTGGGGGCATTTTGGACCTTACCATAATAGGACAAATAGCCCCATATGGCCAGCCACTTTGGGAGAGGATAGGCTCAAGTTCATTTCATTATTCTCATCACACTCTCTCTCTCTTGTTCTTCCCCAAATTTCTAGAGAGCAATTCCTAGCAATTTCCCCACCAAATCCTTCTATTTCGCCACCAAATCCTTCTATTTCGCCACCAAATTCTTCTATTTCGCCACCAAATCTTCTTTTTTCCTTCTCCATTCTAGCCAAGGAGGAAGCTACCCAAGTTTGGGAGGATTCGGAGCTCGTTCGTGTCCTTTTGGAATCTCTACATGTCGGTGTCGCTCCGGGAAGGCTTTTCTTCGATTCGATCTACCGGAAGATATAAATCCCTTCTCCTTTTTATTTCCTCATACATATAGGTCTATTTTGAACCCATAGGAATGACCCCCATGGTTGTATCTCCATTTGTGTCCATTTCGTGTCCATTTGGAGGTCATAGGAGTGTCCTTTGTGTTGTGGTTGTGTCCATGTGGGAAAATTCCAAATTTGGACACACTATGTGTTGTTGTTATGTATGAATGAATTATTACATGTTTAATCTCATATTTTGTATTGGAGATGTGTTCTATAGTGTCTCATATATATATATTAGTGTAGAGAGTGAGTTCTTGATATATTATGTTATATACTTGTGTTCTTTTGTCTCAAACTACCCAAATCCGTCATGATTTTTATCCACGTTTTTAATTTCAGCCCTAACTTAGAAATATCATAACTTCTAGCTCAAAGCTCGGTTTAAACTTTCGTTTTTTTTAAAAAGAAGCGTATTGAAGTTAGCTTTCCAAAAACATATATTAATAGGCCTAATTCTTTCTGTAACTTTCTGGAGAATTATTTGAGTGTCAGCTGTACGAAAGACAAACGCGTTCTCGGTGTTTTCGCGATTCCGGGAGTTTCCGGAAACGAAAACGCGATCCGTTTGAAGTTTCGGAAAGCTAACACATAGATCTATAACATACTTTAATCCTATATTTTAATTCATGCTGAGATGTTACAGTATTGATTATTAGTAGGAGTTACTATTCGGCATATGCATTTTGTGCACCCTTGTGTGTAATATAATGTTCTATTTAATTTTAACCCATGTTAATGTATATACATTATGTAATTAAATAGAGAATGCAAGCATGAGTAAATGTTTAAATAAATGATGTATGAGGTGTAAGTATCCTATCTAATGTAAGCATGTATAAGTATGGCTTGTAATGAATATGTAAGTTCCATAGTATGTAATGTATGGTGCATATAGTGGTGCAAGAGAATAAATGAATGATGAATGAATGCAAGCATGAATGTAATGTAATAATAGATGTAATATATGTAGCCTTGTTAGGAATAAAACTGGAATTTAGTTTTGTTTCACTAAATAAGAGATACATGAGAACTCATATATGTGAATGTTAACTTCCTATTGACACTTTGCTACACAACTGTCATGCCTCACTATCACTCCACACACAATGCACACTACACTATATAACCCTCACACCCTCACTCATTGACACTCTCACTCGCACATTGCCTAACACTCATTCCATGATAACACACACATGTTCTTGTGCACTTTCATAACACACACACACACCCATGAACACATACACATGCTCTTCTCTCTCTCTCTCTCTATATATATATATATACTATACATGGCTAAATGTGTTAATGTGGTAAATAGAGTTTTCCTATAGTTATATATACATATATGTGATATAGGGCCTAGTGTTGAATTCTCTTTTCATGTACACCTCCATGTTCATACACACATATAGCTTTACATGTTAGCTTCCTTTCTCTTATGTATGATATTGAATGTGATGGCTTGTGTTGGCTTGTATAGCCTTGTGATTGGTGTGTGACTGCTAGCCTAGGCTTGGTTAGGCCTAGTGAGACTTATTAGACTTGTTTGGGCTAGGACTTGACCTAGTTGACTAGTGTGGTTGACTAGAGTTGACCAAGTGTTGACTTTAGTCTAGTTTGACCTAGATAGCATGCAGATGCGTTATAAATTACTATTATCATCCCTTGTATACATATTGACTTGTGTTGCTCTAACTAGGAGTCAGGTACCTCATCTCGAACAGTACATTTACTTCAGACATTCAGATACGAGGCGAGTACATTCTCTGACCGTTTCATACTTGTCTTGATTTATATTCTTGCTCTAGATTACTGTACTTGATGCTGACACGATCATTATCACGGATTAGTACTATGTGGATCTTCTTCTGAGATGTTATCTCCTTGTATTCACTAAATACATATTGTGATATGCGTTTCACTTACATATTGTATTTATTGAATATCCTTATCATTGTACACTCATTGTGCATATTGTACTCTCATTATCACATTGAGCCATTGTACAAGCCATTGTACAAGCCATTGTATAAGCAATTGTACAAGCCATTGTATAAGGTAACGTAACTGAATTGGATCCTTGTGTATTGATTGGGGAGGGAGAGTAAAATTGGTTATGTGATCAATCCTATTGTATAAGAAATTGTATATGTCTATTGTACACCCACGTACAAAGGAGTCCCATTTTATTGTATAACCTAACCCGTTTACATAACCATATTGTGCTCTAAATCACATGTTGCTTACAGTTCTTACTTATTATATATAGATATTTCCCATTATCAAATCTCTGCTGTTTTCATATACATTCTTCTTTCAGCGTTTCATGTACCTTACTCTATTGCATGCTTTATATTTCCTAACATGATATGAACTGCGTGAGATGTTTTGTGCTCACTCCCGTCCTGACTGGACCTGTTGAAAATTTTACAGAGGATGATGAGGCACCCTGCACCCTTACTTGGAGTTTGCCTAGTTGACACTCGCGACCTGGACCCCAGGGGAGGTTCAGGCAGCTGCTGAGGACGATACCTTGCTTAGTATAGATAGTTTAGACTGTTTTCCTTTTATGTTTAGTTGTTGTTCTTGATTCAGAGTTTGTATATTGTAGAGATGTTGAGACTTGTATTTCATTTCTGTTGTACCTCGGTTGAGGATTCTCTTATCTATTTTATCATGCCATATTCTATCTCTAGATTGTGATTGAGTTGTACCTCTATGTTGGCCTCCTTATGGAGAGCATTCATATTATGTTAGTTATAGTTCATGACCTAGAACAGCGTTCTACCGCCGACACTGCGGCATAGGCTGGGCGTTGTTACACTCTCGTACCCTCACAGTGGGTGCGGGTCGTGACACGTTTTTAGTGGTGGCCCATGCAGGTCGAGTTTATGTAGTGGTATTCGAACTAGAGTATCACTACAGCCTGCAGTAGGATTAGAATATTTTTGGAGGTACTCAATCACATTAGGAAAAACTCTTAATCCGATTCCTTTTGTCTAAAATTGTTGCTTATTGACTTCCCTTGAATATAAACTGTTCTCCTTGAATTTTTGCTTCATTCTCAGAAATTGCTTCTTGTTTTAATCTGTCTTCATGATTGTTATGAAGACACGATCTCATCGCTTCGGTTCGGGGGATACTATCGAGAGGCTGGCCACCTCTCGTCCTGTTCATCAGGGCCTCGAGACCGCAGCTTCTGTTATGCCGACTCAGGTTGGCGTTTCTGCTATATTGGAGGTGCACCTCCGTCTGTACAGAGATTTTTCCTTCATTTTCGGTTTCTCTCAGCAGCAGCGATTCATGTAGCATCAGCATCAGAGATTTGTGCAGTATCAGCATCAGGCTGGAGAAAACCAGCAGGGCGAGCTATCGTCAGGACAGTCGAGGATGCACAGACCGTTGGAGATCTTGCTGTAAGTTCCGTTCTTCTTAATTCCATTCCCGTAATTGTCTTTTATAACTACCTTGAAATCCGATTCCATCTGTTCCTTGCTGATTTATTAAGTTTGTCATGTTGTTCTTTTGTTATGATGTTTTTCTTCAGAATCGTATGGGCTAGGTCACCTAAATCATGGGATCTAGGATCTTCGATAGTTGTGTTAGTTGGCATAGTGAGGACATGTAGTCAGATTTTAGATGTATTTCTTGGGTATGGAAATTTAAGGTTTTCGTCGTCGCATGCGACTATACAAAAATTTTAAATACCATGAACCTAGAGGTACGTACCTTAGTCAAGGACTCTGTGATTATCGTAGCCTTGCTCACTAGCATGATGAAGACTCTGGATAACATGATTTTGGACAGACGCATATGATTAGCAGATTGTATCTTGAGAATGTTTAAAACATCATACCCTTTTTGTTGTTATAAATGACTTAAGAGTAGGGATATTTAGATTGTAGAGCTTGTTCATAGGTAGTTCCTTCATAGTTTATAGATATGGTGACTTGTAGAGTGTCTGTACCCTAGAGGTGATAGTTAGCATTGGTGCTAGAATAGTAACCCATTGCAGATAATTCCCTGTTATTATGATACCAACCAGTTACGTATAGGATGTTAGTATGCCATACAACCTTGATGATTATTTATTATTTTCCTTTACCCTTCCAGTAAGGTACCCAGTAACCAGAGCCTGCCCTTGAGCATAGTTGTAGTTTCACCTAGGACTAAGAGGTCTATATATATAGATGATATACTTAGGATATATGTGATGGGTTGTTGTTCTTGAGCATATATATATATGTGGTATTTGGGATTGGTGTGCTTAGCTTGTGGGTAATTAGTTATGGGTGACTTGATAGGATTTGGAAGTTAAGAGCTAGTCTATTATAGAGTTTCTCTTTTGCTAAATTCTAGTTGCCAACACCTAGATAGCTAGCATAGGTAAAACCCTAAGAAGTTGACCAGTTGATGACCAAGTACTTGGATGTTGAGAAATAGACTAGTGATTGACCCTTGACTATGTTTGACATAGAAGGGGGTGTGATCATCTTAATTTCGAGGACGAAATTTTTATAAGGTGGGTAGGATTGTAATACCCAGTTTTTCAGATGAGGGTAATTTTAAAATTTTGTAATTATAATAATTATTTATTGATTATTATTTCATGATATAATTTTTGGTGATTTTAAATTATTTTAAAATTATTTAAATTAATGACTTGTGGTTTTGACGTTTTGCTAGTGAAACCCTAGAGACTGTTTGACCTAGAGCCTAACCATGTGATTATGATATTTTAATATCATTTTTGGCCTAAGAATATTTTTGCATTTGACCTCTTTGAATTATTTTGATATTATTTTATTATTTATGATATTGTTTTGGGGTTATTTGAGTCGGGTTCGAATTTCAACTCAATCCGACTTGAAACGGGGACCCGGGGGTAGTTTGACTCTAGTGGGGCCCACACACTAGTTAGGCATGGCCTACATGATATTAATTTTAGTCCACATGATAGAAATATTTTAGTTAGAGGTTAGACTAATTATTATGGATAAGGTTAGTGTGATTAGAGACTTTAGAATGACTAATTTAGCCCCAACCAATTAGCCCTTTCCTAATACTAATAGAATAGGTTAGTGGGGGCATTTTGGACCTTACCATAATAGGACAAATAGCCCCATATGGCCAGCCACTTTGGGAGAGGATAGGCTCAAGTTTATTTCATTATTCTCATCCACACTCTCTCTCTTGTTCTTTCCCAAATTTCTAGAGAGCAATCCCTAGCAATTTCCCCACCAAATCCTTCCATTTTGCCACCAAATTCTTCCATTTCGCCACCAAATCTTCTTCTTTCCTTCTCCATTCTAGCCAAGGAGGAAGCTACCCAAGTTTGGGAGGATTCGGAGCTCGTTCGTGTCCTTTTGGAATCTCTACGTGTCGGTGTCGCTCCGGGAAGGCTTTTCTTCGATTCGATCTACCGGGAGGTATAAATCCCTTCTCCTTTTCATTTCCTCATGCATATAGGTCTATTTTGAACCCATAGGAATGACCCCTATGGTTGTATCTCCATTTGTGTCCATTTCGTATCCATTTGGAGGTCATAGGAGTGTCATTTGTGTTGTGGTTGTGTCCATGTGGAAAAATTCCAAATTTGGACACACTATGTGTTGTTGTTATGTATGAATGAATTATTACATATTTAATCTCATATTTTGTATTGGAGATGTGTTCTATAGTGTCTCATATATATATATTAGTGTAGAGAGTGAGTTCTTGATATATTATGTTATATAATTGTGTTCTTTTGTCTCAAACTACCCAAATCCGTCATGATTTTTATCCACGTTTTTAATTTCAGTCCTAACTTAGAAATGTCATAACTTCTAGCTCAAAGCTCGGTTTAATCTTCCGTTTTTTTTAAAAGAAACGTATTGAAGTTAGCTTTCCAAAAACATATATTAATAGGCCTAATTCTTTCTATAACTTTCTGGAGAATTATTTGAGTGTCAGCTGTACGAAAGACAAACGCGTTCTCGGTGTTTTCGCGATTCCGAGAGTTTCCGAAAACGAAAACGCGATCCGTTTGAAGTTTCGGAAAGCTAACACATAGATCTATAACATACTTTAATCCTATATTTTAATTCATGCTGAGATGGTACAGTATTGATTATTAGTAGGAGTTACTATTCGACATATGCATTTTGTGCATCCTTGTGTGTAATATAATGTTCTATTTGATTTTAACCCATGTTAATGTATATATATTATGTAATTAAATAGAGAATGCAAGCATGAGTAAATGTTTAAATAAATGATGTATGAGGTGTAAGTATCCTATCTAATGTAAGCATGTATAAGTATGGCTTGTAATGAATATGTAGGTTCCATAGTATGTAATGTATGGTGCATATAGTGGTGCAAGAGAATAAATGAATGATGAATGAATGCAAGCATGAATGTAATATAATAATAGATGTAATATATGTAGCCTTGTTAGGAATAAAATTGGAATTTAGTTTTGTTTCACTAAATAAGAGATACATGAGAACTCATATATGTGAATGTTAACTTCCTATTGACACTTTGCTACACAACTGTCATGCCTCACTATCACTCCACACACAATGCACACTACACTATATAACCCTCACACCCTCACTCATTGACACTCTCACTCGCACATTGCCTAACACTCATTCCATGATAACACACACATGTTCTTGTGCACTTTCTTGACACACACACACACCCATGAACACATACACATGCTCTTCTCTCTCTCTCTCTATATATATATATACTATACATGGCTAAATGTGTTAATGTGGTAAATAGAGTTTTCCTATAGTTATATATACATATATGTGATATAGGGCCTAGTGTTGAATTCTCTTTTCATGTACACCTCCATGTTCATACACACATATAGCTTTACATGTTAGCTTCCTTTCTCTTATGTATGATATTGAATGTGATGGCTTGTGTTGGCTTGTATAGCCTTGTGATTGGTGTGTGACTGCTAGCCTAGGCTTGGTTAGGCCTAGTGAGACTTATTAGACTTGTTTGGGCTAGGACTTGACCTAGTTGACTAGTGTGGTTGACTAGAGTTGACCAAGTGTTGACTTTAGTCTAGTTTGACCTAGACAGCATGCAGATGCGTTATAGATTACTATTATCATCCCTTGTATACATCTTGACTTGTGTTGCTCTAACTAGGAGTCAGGTACCTCATCTCGGACAGTACATTTACTTCAGACATTCAGATACGAGGCGAGTACATTCTCTGACCATTTCATACTTGTCTGGATTTACATTCTTGCTCTAGATTACTGTACTTGATGCTGACACGATCATTATCACAGATTAGTACTATGTGGATCTTCTTCTGAGATGTTATCTCCTTGTATTCACTAAATACATATTGTGATGTGCGTTTCACTTACATATTGTATTTATTGAATATTCTTATCATTGTACACTCATTGTGCATATTGTACTCTCATTCTTACATTGAGCAATTGTACAAGCCATTGTACAAGCCATTGTATAAGCAATTGTACAAGCCATTGTATATGGTAACGTAACTGAATTGGATCCTTGTGTATTGATTGGGGAGGGAGAGTAAAATTGGTTATATGATCAATCCTATTGTATAAGAAATTGTATATGTCCATTGTACACCCATGTACAACGGAGTCCCATTTTATTGTATAACCTAACCCGTTTACATAACCATATTGTGCTCTAAATCACATGTTGCTTACAGTTCTTACTTATTATATATAGATATTTTCCATTATCAAATCTCTGCTGTTTTCATATACATTCTTCTTTCAGCGTTTCATGTACCTTACTGTATTGCATGCTTTATATTTCCTAACATGATATGAACTGCGTGAGATGTTTTGTGCTCGCTCTCGTCCTGACTGGACCTGTTGAAAATTTTACAGAGGATGATGAGGCACCCTGCACCCTTACTTGGAGTTTGCCTAGTTGACACTCGTGACCTGGACCCCAGGGGAGGTTCAGGCAGCTGCTGAGGACGATACCTTGCTTAGTATAGATAGTTTAGACTGTTTTCCTTTTATGTTTAGTTGTTGTTCTTGATTCAGAGTTTATATATTGTAGAGATGTTGAGACTTGTATTTCATTTCTGTTGTACCTCGGTTGAGGATTCTCTTATCTATTTTATCGTGCCATATTCTATCTCTAGATTGTGATTGATTTGTACCTCTGTGTTGGCCTCCTTATGGAGAGCATTCATATTATGTTAGTTATAGTTCATGACCTAGAACAGCGTTCTACCGTCGACACTACGGCGTAGGCTAGGCGTTGTTACGCTCTCGTACCCTCATAGTGGGTGCGGGTCGTGACACTTCAAGTGTGGCGAGCTAGGCCACTTCAGTCAATATTGTCAGGCGGGGAAGCCGAATCAACACAACCCACCAAGGAACACTCTGAATCCATATAAAGCACCTACACTACAGGGCGCAAATGCGGTGCCTGTGACCCCGCAGAATCAACGCCAGGGAGCTCAAGGCCGAGTTTATGCCTTAACTCGGGACGAGGCGTACGCGTCCGATACGGTTGTAACAGGTATATTACTCTACAAAGATATACCTGCTCGAGTCCTATTCAATTCAGGTGCGACGCATAGCTTTATATCTGCTGATTATGCGAAAGAAAATAAAATAACCATGCAATCGCTAGATATAAATATTAGCGTTAGCACTCCGTCGGGAGTCGATATGCCTGCGAACTTTATTTGTAGGGATGGCCACATTTGCGTCGGGAAAAAATATCTATCCTTGGATGCCGTCGTGCTAGACATCAAAGATTACGACATAATCCTGGGCATGAATTGGTTGGACGCTTGTCGTGCAACGATCGAGTGCACAGAGAAGAGAGTGGTGTTTCGCTTTCCTGGCGAGTGTCATATTCGTGCGGTACGGCCTCGAAGACGGCGATGATGGTATCGACAATCTCGGCAAGGCGTATGCTGCGTTCCGGCTGTGCGGGATACTTGGCATCAGTTCGAGACACGCGGACGGATAATACAAACACAATGCAGACTGATGTTGTGGCAGATTTTCCTGACGTTTTTCCTGACGAGATGCCCGGGATGCCGTCGGATCGAGAAATTGAATTCAGCATCGACAGCTTTTCGGATACACGGCCGATATCAAAGGCGCCTTACCGAATGGCTCCAGCAGAACTGAAGGAGCTGAAGGTGCAATTACAAGAGTTGCTAGACCGCAGATTTATTCGTCCTAGCGTCTCTCCGTGGGGGGCTCCTGTACTATTCGTAAAGAAGAAGGATGGGTCGTTGCGGCTATGCATCGACTATCGGGAACTCAACAAGGCGACCGTGCGAAACAAGTATCCTTTGCCGCGAATCGACGACTTGTTTGACCAACTGCAAGGCACGGCAATATTTTCAAAAATCGATCTTCGTTCAGGCTATCATCAATTGAAGATCAAGTCCGACGACATATCGAAGTCTGCCTTCCGCACTCGATATGGTCATTACGAATTCCTTGTCATGCCGTTCGGTTTGACGAATGCCCCAGCCGCGTTCATGGATCTGATGAACCGAGTCTTTCGACCTCAAATAGATAAATTTGTAGTCGTATTCATCGACGATATCCTTGTCTACTCAAAGAATCGTGAAGAACATGCGGAACATTTGAAGACGGTACTGCAGATTCTGCGTGAAAACAAATTGTACGCCAAGCAGAGTAAGTGCGAGTTCTGGATGAGTAGCGTGACATTCTTCGGGCACGTATTCTCTGCCGAAGGTGTCGCGGTGGACCCAAAGAAGATTGATGCGGTGGTGGATTGGAAAAGACCTGCCTCGGCAAGCGACATTCGGAGTTTCCTGGGCTTAGCGGGCTACTATCGTAGGTTCGTGCGAAGCTTTTCAAAACTAGCGTCGCCTCTGACTCGCCTCACCCAGAAGGGAGTAGTATTTGAATGGAGCGACGACTGTGAATCCAGCTTTCTAGAGTTGAAGCAACGGCTCGTCTCAGCTCCAATCCTTGCACTTCCAGATGGTCCAGAAGGCTTTCAGATATTCAGCGACGCATCGGGAACTGGCCTCGGGTGCGTACTCATGCAGAGAGACAAAGTCATCTCCTACGCTTCACGGCAGTTGAAGCAGCACGAGAAAAACTACCCGACGCATGACCTAGAATTGGCGGCGATCATCTTTGCGTTGAAGTTATGGCGGCACTACCTCTATGGTGTGGCATACAGATTCTACACAGATCACAAAAGCCTGAAATACTTATTTACGCAACGGAACTCAACCTACGACAGCGACGTTGGCTCGAACTCATAAAAGATTACGAGCTAACGATCGAGTATACGCCGTACAAGGGAAACATGGTGGCCGACGCACTCAACAGAATGTTTATGGGAACACTGGCCATAAACAAGGAGATACAGCGAGACCTTGAAGCGATGGGTATCGAACTCGAAATTGAGTATCGACACCTGCACCTAGCTCAGCTGATGTTAGGATCAAGCCTGCTTAGCAAGATAAAGACCGCACAGGAGGACGACTCATTCCTGAAAAAAATGTGCGAGCTGATTTCAACGGAAAGGGCGACTGACTTTGCGGAAAACAGAGACGGGACGATGCGACTAAAGGGAAGGCTTTGCGTTCCTTAAACTGTCGAACTCAGAAAAGAAATTCTGACGGAGGCACGTTATGCGAAGTACTCGTTACATCCTGGAAGCACCAAGATGTACAAGGACTTGCGCATAAACTTTTGGTGGCACGGCATGAAGAAAGACGTGGCTACGTTCGTATCTCAATGTATGGCGTGTCAGCAGGTGAAGGCGAAATACCAACGGCCAGGCGTCGAGCTGCAGAACATCGCCATTCCCGAGTGGAAGTGGGACAATATCTCGATGGATTTCATTGTAGGATTTTCGAAGACGCCGCGGGGGAATGACGCGATTTGGTTCATTATTGATCGATTGACCAAGTCGGCTCACTTCATAGCAATTAAAGTAGGATGGAGCGTCGATCGGTTAGCACAAATCTACGTCGATGAGATTGTTCGACTGCACGGGGTACCTGCCTCTATAATTTTGGACAGAGACGGGCGATTCCTATCGCGTTTCTGGACGAGCCTCCAAGCGGCGATGGGGACCAAAGTGAACTTTAGTTCGACGTACCATCCCCAAACAGACGGTCAGACGGAGAGAGTCAATCAGATCTTAGAAGATATGTTGCGTCTGTGTGCGATCGACCTAAAGACTAGTTGGGATACGCATTTACCACTTGCGGAGTTTGCGTATAACAACAGTTATCAGTCGAGCATTCAGATGGCTCCATACGAAGCGCTCTACGGAAGGAAGTGTCATTCGCCGATATGCTGGGATGAAGTCGGGGAGCGACAAGTGCTTGGACCGGAACTGGTGGAGCAGGCCCTCGAAAAGGTCCGCTTGATTCGAGATAGACTCCGTAACGTGCAAAGTCGACAAAAGAGCTACGCAGATCTTCGTCGTCAACCGCTAGAGTTCTTGGTCGGGGACCATGTGTTTTTGAAAGTAACGCCCATGCGCGGTGTGATGCGGTTCGGCATTAAGGACAAGTTGAGCCCGAGATTTGTAGGCCCCTTCGAGATCATTGAGCGAGTTACGACGGTTGCTTAGCGGATCGCACTACCTCCTGCCTTAACTGATGTGCACGATGTTTTCCACATTTCACAACTTCGAAAATACGTGCACGATCCAAGTCATGTGGTTAGCTTCGATCAGTTGGAGCTACGTACTGACTTGTCTTACTCGGATGAGCCTATTCAAATTTTGGACCGTAAGGAGAAAGTGCTACGCAATCGGTCGATGTCCTTGGTCCGCGTGCTTTGGCGGAACCATTCAGTCAAGGAGTCGACGTGGGAGATGGAGGCGGAGATGAAAGAGAAGTACCCCGCGTTGTTTGTCTAAATTAAGGTCAGACCCTTGTTCTTAAGTTTCGGGACGAAACTTTTTTTTAGTGGTATATTATGTAGCACCCCGCTTTCGATAGGCGACGGAACTTCATAATATGCTAGCGCCGAGTCAGATCGGCCGGGAACTTAGATGGTCGTCTGACTCGATCGCTAAGCTTGGTAAACGATAACGCCTTGCGGCATCGATTCAAATCGATTTGGACGAAAGTTACGAGAATCGATCCAACTAATGGAACGACTTCTGTTGGAATAAGTCCTAGATGCAGCGAGCTGCATCTCGGCGAGTTAGCTCTCTATAAGAGTCCCTTCGACGGGACCAGACCGCTATATAGTTTTCTTGGAGCTTTGCCACTGGGCTTGATGAAGTGCTTTCGCGTCATTTTTATGGATGCAATTACAATTTTGATGCAAGGAGAAAAGAAGGAATTCTAACAAAGCGTTGGTGCCATTGCAGGAGCTCGCATAACTAAGGATTGACGTTGCGTAGCGCTTGGACGATCGGCACGAAGCAAAGTAATCGGTGGGTGATTCGACCCTTCTTTTCTATTTTGTCCCGCAAATTTATTCCTTGTTTCGAATTCATTCCTCACGCGACATCACGCCTTAGCGAGGACCATCGCTCCTACGGGAGCGGGACATGACATAATGGTATCAGAGCACGGCTTTACGTCCTTGGACTTTTGATTGAATTATTTAACTCCGATGTTCTGCAAATTCTGATGTTATTTCCGCAAATCGGTATCGTTGGTGCGCTCTCTCTCAAATGTCCCACGACATGTCCATACAATAAGTCTAAATATTTTGAAAAGTATCACGAAAGAAAATTTGGTTGAACAAAAATTTCAAGTAAAAGAACGGTTGGCTAACTCGGGCTGGACATATACACCAAGAATCGTGTCGACCTTAGCAAAGTCGAGTGCGGGATTCAAATTGTGTCGGATGATAATGAGTTAGAATCGATTGAGTATACGGGATGACTATCGATAGGGGTGCCATCAGACGATGTTATCGTCAATGTGATATAGATGAACGTGCTTGGGCTCGAACGAAAATCCGAAGTATGATTCGAAACTTGTTTCGAGGATTTGTTGAATTTCATCCCTGAGCGGTGTATGGTAATATTACTATTAATTTTAATTTTAATTTTAATGTTAATGTTAATGTTAATATTAAAATTAATTTTAATTTTAATTTTAATTTGGATGGTAAATGGCATTATTTATATTTAAATTACTAGATAAATTTATTTGGTAAGTTTCTAAGCAAAGATATGGTAAGTTATTATTTATCAAATCTTTTATGAGATATTTTATTTACATCTATTTAAATTTTCTCTTCCAAGTCACTATACTTTTATTGGTCCACATGAAATTTAAGTGGGATGGCTTATATAAGAGTACGAGCCTATGGCTTATATATATATATATATATATATATATATATATATATATATATATATATATATATATATATATATATATATATATATATATATAGCTCCCTTCTTATACGGAAACACTTTACGGGATAGACCAATTTTTTTATAGAGAGAAGAGAAAACCCAAAAATATCTTGTTTCTTACGTATATGTTTCT
This sequence comes from Iris pallida, assembly GCA_029216955.1. NCBI lineage: Eukaryota > Viridiplantae > Streptophyta > Magnoliopsida > Asparagales > Iridaceae > Iris > Iris pallida. The sequence continues at coordinate 35,778,630 of JANAVB010018993.1, read as the reverse complement.
CTTCTAATTTCTTTCTATTTAAAAATTTAAATCTTTTCTTTCAAAAACAAACATATTTTTATCTTAAAAAAATAAGACTTATCTATCTATTTATTTTTTTTAAAAAAAGAGAGATATATTTATTTTTAAACAAAGAGAGATTTATCTATTTTAAAAATAGAGATAGATAAATTTTTATTTTTTATTTTTTAAGGTAGAGATAGATAAATTATTATTTTTTATTTTTTAAGGTAGAGATAGATATTTTAAAAAATAATCTAACTTTACAAACAAATATACCTTTAATGTTGCTATTAATTTTAATTTTAATTTTTAATTTTAACATTAATTTTAATTTTAATGTTAAAGTTAATGTTATTGTTAAATTTAATCTTAATCTTAATCTTATTCTTAATCTTAATCTTAATCTTAATCTTAATCTTAATCTTAATCTTACAATTAAATTTTTAATGTTGATGTTAATGTTAATGTTAAAATTAATTTTAATGTTATTATTAACATTAATTTTAATTTTAGTGTTAATTTTAATTTTAATATTAATTTTTAATTGCAATGTTAGAACTAAAATTAAGATTAAAATTAACATTAACATTATTTAAAATTAAAATTAATATAAACAATAACATTAACAGAAAAATTAACATAAGAAATAATATTAAAATGAACATTAAAATTAATATTTGTAAATATAATTTTAAAGGTATATTTATTTATAAAGATAGATTTTTTTTAAATCCATCTCTATTTTAAAAAAGATAAAATTAACTTATCTATCTCTATTTTTTAAATTTAATAAACAAATCTCTCACTATTTAAATAATAAATAGATTTATCTTTAATATAGAGATATGTATGTTTTCTAAAGGAGAGATTTAATTTTTCTAGAAAGAGATTTAGAAGAGAACTATAGGTGTATTTGTTTTTTCCGTAAATTTGTCCCGTAAGTTATTACGTACGAGAAGCTATATATATATATATATATATATATATATATATATATATATATATATATATATATATATATATTTCTCTCTCTCTCTCTCTCTCTCTCTCTCTCTCTCTCTCTCTATATATATATATATATATATATATATATATATAGAGAGAGAGAGAGAGAGAGAGAATATATATATATATATATATATATATATATATATATATATATATAGAGAGAGAGAGAGAGAGAGAGAGAGAAAATATATATATATATATATATATATAGAGAGAGAGAGAGAGAGAGAGAAAAAAAAAAAAAATATATATATATATATATATAGAGAGAGAGAGAGAGAGAGAGAGAGAGAGAGAGATCGGATATTGTCAGAACAGGAGGGACACCTGTGGCTGTTAAAAAATGACAGTACCAGCCATCTGCGAAAAAAGCCTCTCTGTTGTGGTCCTCGAAAAGGAAAAGGGACGGAGGAGATCAATAGTAGGCAAATGTTTCAAAGAGAAGAGAATTGGTAGGTGATCCGTAGTTGTTTGTGCAGCCGGTACAACGTACTTATCGACTGGTATTGCCGTTTATGGTGCCCGTAGATCCGTTATGTTTAAACTGGTACTCAATCGTTATTCCCTTTGATTACTTGTGGACCCTTTTCCGACAAATTGGGACTGGTCCAGGAGTAAATTCGACAAAATTTTGAGCTTGAATAATTCCCTTCTGCGTAGAGCAATTTTTCAGGTCCAGCGAGACCCCCAAGTGGTAGGAGTCGGAGATTGTTCTCAAGATCGGTCCATAATAAGGATAAGAGATTGCAGTCAGCTGGTAAGAAATTGATGTCAAAAAAAAAAAAAATATTCCAAAATGAACTAATTTTTTAAACGAAAATATAATAATATTTTTGTTTTCGATCGGTCACTAATAAACAAATCTCAAATCCAAGCTTATTCCATCAACCCCAGTAGTACAAAAATCCTTTGAACTATTTGTAAGTTATGTTCGAGATTCAGTACTATCATACACCATAGTGGGGTTGCGCAGAACTGGAGTACACGTGGCTTGTAGAGGTGTTGGGAACACGTATCATTTGATGAATAATATTAGGCCAATTTTTTTTATTAATTAATAAACATATTAATATTTATTTATTTTAATGTTTATGTTGTATTGATTATAGGGGATTACGATGCAACAAACAATGGATGGATTCTTTTATATATCCAATGAATTTTTTTCCTATGTCCGACGCATCGTGTACTCTTCTATCTCAAATTACCAATGTTACTGTTCTTATTAGCCATTAATGTGCCATTAGAACATTAATTTTGATTAAAAAAAATCAGTTTCCATGTCGCTTTTTTTTGTACCCACCAGTAAACTAAGACCATCTCCAACTGTGATTTCTAAAATTGAGTTCTTATCCCACTTAGAGCATCTCCAATCCTATTGTCTTATTTTGTATTGTGAATCCTACGTGGCATGAGACACAAGACAATATCTTTTCTATGTGGCAAGATGATATTCACACAAGATAATGAGATAAAAATGTGTTGCAAAAGTTTGAGAAAACAATAAAATTACTTTTTTTTTCAACTTTCAAGACAACTTTTTCACTTCTTTTTTTTTATTATATATTTTTATTCATAATTGATGATGTGGACATAAAGTCATTGTGAAGTGCATTGTATAGATCTAGACAACCAACTTCACATTCTCCTTGCCATGTCATTGTCATGTCAACTTCACAATTTATTTCACATTTGCATTGGAGAAGTACTTTTGAAAAAAATGCTCTCCAATGGTTCTCCATTTCTATCCTTTGTGTCATATAGTAAAAAGACCAATTTAATGGTGTGGGGCCCAACAATAATTGTCATGAGAGGAGAATTTCTGTGAGAGTTTCTACATGTAGAAACCCTCCTAGAAAGTTTCTATCCTACATCATTGCCACCTAGTATAGAAATAGTGATAGAAAATTACCATTGGGAGAAGTTTTTTCTAAAATGAATTTCTTCCACAGAAATAGGGAAGATAGAAACCCCCATTGGAGATGGTCTAAGACGTCGTTTAGTTTACGGAAAGAAAGGAAAAAAAAATTTCTTAACAATTTACTTTTTATTTGGAAAATTGTAATTTTTATCTTTTTTTTGGTTGTTTGGAAAGGCCAAAAAAAATTTAAAGAGTAAGTAAATCTCTAGAGTGAGAAAATGAGTCCCTAGCTGGATTGGCGGAACCACTTTCTCCCATTTTTTCCTCTCTTTTTTCAAACATTTTCTTTGATATCCAAACATAGAAAAATAATTACTTATCTTTTCTAATGCCATAATTTCGTGAACCAAACATGGCCTAAGAGTACTCATAAGCTACACAGCTAAACTAAACTAACTCAACACCCGTAACTTAAAGAAGTTGCAGTTGTAATTGTGCAGTATTTTTTACGCGTATGTACACAACGTACGTACTCCGCTGGTCCCCGGTACTACAGACTACAGTCCGTCGGCAGTTTGCCCCTGCCACTTAAATTAGCAGGCGCGAGTTTGTCAAATATGTCATTTCTTGGTCTTCGCTTTCAGCAACCAAACAGGCATTGCCGAAACAAAAAGAAAGTTTGAAAATTTAGTCTTCAGAAGTACGAAAAAAAATGCACAACACAACGTCGAGTGGAATGAGCAAAGGCTGCTTCTTTCATTACTAATAATCAGCTCACGGAAATTAAGGGCGACGCAGTCGATCGCACGCCGCTCTAAAATATAATTACACAAATCATCCAACCCCTCGGGAAAATGTAGTCCCGAAGGGCTTTGGGTCAAAAAAGTCCCTACATTGTCATCGTCCGTCGTAGAATGACAGGAGAGGAGAGCTGTCGTTGTGCCGATCAGAACCGAAGGAAGAAAAAAAAGACGGCGATTTTACTTCGCCAGTCACCGGTCCTCCTTCGTGTTCTTCTTCTTCTTCTTCTTCAACTCTTTCCCTCCAAAAAAAAAAAAAAAAAGGGGAATGCAGCAGCAGCAGGAAGCTCATCGGAGCATGGAAGTGAGCGAGCGGAACACGACTTCCTCGCAGGGGATGGTGAGGCCCATGTCGTGGTCGAAGCCGAACTCCTCCTCGGCCTGCCGGAGCAGGCTCTGGAACTCCGGGTGGGTGAGGAACGATATGGGCACGATGAACCTCCTCCTCTTCTCGCCCACGTACACTGCGAAGTGCCCCTTGGGCACGTCCAGGGGAAGCTCGGCGCCACCCCCATTGCTGCTGCCGCTGCTGTTCCTCCCGAGGCTGGAGCACCTCTTCAGTATCTGCGTGATCTTCACCGACCTAGTCCTGCTGATGATAGCCATTGTGTAATGAATATTACTAGAGAAAGAGAGAGAGAGAGATATGGTTTGCTTGATGATGGAGAGTCGGCGAGGGGGTTGTGTGTGTATATATAGGGTAGGGGGGGAGGACATGAGCATGTGATGTGGGGGTGAGGATGACAAGGACAGACCACGGGGGTGTTGGGCTGTGTGGTTGGGACCTTTGGGTGTAGAATGACACTCTGGGAGGACCCTTTAAATCCGTGGTTGTCCTTCCTAAGGACAGCCATGGCCCCTCCCTCCCCTAATTCCTTACTTAGATATATCCGTTTTGCTTAGTTTGGATTGTGTATATATGAGTAATGCTATTTCTACCTTTCAATTTATCTCTCAAAACTATTTCTTCTTTTGCGACAATTGACGTGACATGTTAAATAATATTTTTTTTTGCGACAATTGACAGATGACATAATAAATTTTAACCAAACAAATTAATTACCCATTTTTTATATTAATATTAATATAAATATTAGTATTATTATTTAATATTAATATTAATATTAATATTAATATTTATTTTAATTTTAATTTTAATTTTAATTTTAATTTTAATTTTAATTTTAAAATTTATTAAATCAGCTGTCATATCAATATATCACGTCAGCTGTTGCATAAGAATTAATATTTAAAAAGACAAATAGTATTATTATGTATATGTCTATCTATGTACATATCGAGCTTTGCTATGCCTACAACCAATGCTTACAACCCTCCTACAATCTGCCACGTGTCGGGCTTCGATTGGAGGAGGGGAGTAAGTGGTGGGGTCGGGTGGAGCCCATGTAGCAGGGAGGGTGTGAGAGGTGGTGGGACCCGGTGGGACCCATATGTAAGAGATGGGTGAGTGAGGTTGTAAGAATGTTGTAAGAATTTGGTAGTAAACTTAGCATTATTGGTACATATCTGACTGAAATTATTGCACAGGCTAGATCGTGCGTGGTCTTTTAAGTAGTTGGGGTTAGGTTCTGGTCCTCGACTGATTTTGAACCACAAGAGTACTTGGATATTTTTTTTGGGTATTTATTGTCACATAATATATATCCAGAAGATCTGGAGTCCAATATGGAAGCCCAATAGTAAAGTGGTCGCAAGTATATTTGTTGCTTGACCTGGTTCATTTTTATTAGTAAAATTTACGAACTTTAGGTTAGTCGTCAAATTTTATTATTATACGAGATTTACAAATAAAATAATCCATCAGATTTTTTTTTAGTAATAGAATCTCATGTAGGCTAACGTAGGCTAATGAATAGTAATTTCGAAACACAAATTTTAATATTGTTTATTTTCAAAATTCAACCCTAACTTTTATATATATGTTAAATTATATTACTAAATATCCCTATAATTAGTAAACTGTTTTGAATTTCAAATCCCTTGACATTGACATGAGTAGATCTCTAGACTAAGCCACGTACGTACATGACCCAGTTTTTTGGCTAGCGTTGTTTCCGCTACTTTGACTCTGCAATCGAGTTAGTTGTCCATGCTTCCCGTATCTCGATGTATCATTCAACCGTATCCGTATGACAATAGATCTCCACCCGTACGACACATCTACTCATGACTTCCTTTTGTTGAACACGGTCTCCAACTGCTCTGCTCGATCTCCCAAGTATATTCTAACATGAATATACACTGTACATTTACGCAGTATGCATATAGCTCCCAGTTCCCAAGCTAAAAAAAAAACATACATACTTTTTTCCACGTTACTAGTATTCATGAATGATGAATCCCAGGTGGTGGTGGTGGTAGGTTAGTTTCAGTTGCATCTTTACTATAAAGTATGCATAGCTCACAGTAAACTTTTTTTCAAAAAGAAGAGAGAGAGAGAGAGAGAGAGTACTGGACAGTACCACTATGGTGCTGTGAGAGAGAGTCATGGACAGTACCCCTCTGGTGCTGGTTTCATAGTTATGGCCTTGTGACTGAAAGGTCCTACAGACTCGATGGAGGCCATGTGAGCCTTGACAATTTTCTCCAGTACCGGTGCAGGTTTTCTTGTAATACTTTGATATATCCAAGTTACGTTACTAGTTCTAACTAGGTAGTACAATATACATATAACACTGATTAGTCAGTGTCAACTGTGTCCTTAATTTGTCCTCCTCTGGAGGAAATTAACGAAGTCCTTCGCGGTACTTGACCGTATTATGCACATTATGCGGATGGTTGGTGGGGTTTATTTATTAACCGGAGATATTTTTTAAAAGTAATGTTATATGTACCTCCAAAATATATTTTCTTCATGTCCCTCCGTCATTTGGCACCGCCTTATTGACCCAAGCAAATAGAAGGAGAGTTGGGGGGAAGACATAAGTGTCATGCCCCGATCCCGCAGAGTCCCTTTCGTCCTCGCTTCGGGCTCTTTGGGACCGTTCATCCTCGCTAAGGCGTGATTCCGTGCAAGCCTAAGTTGCGCTTGCACAAGGCTGAGACCTGAAGCAAGACAAGATAGACAAGTTTGACAATACGCAGCGGAACGTATCGCAGATAATTGAAGCAGCAGCGGACATATTTTCAGAATACAAACATTGAACACAATGGTAACAAGAAACAATTCTCTTTATTGATTTCATATGAACAGATTACAAGCTCTCTATTCTCTCTGATACAATATTACATTCTCTCAGAACTTTACAGACTACAATGATCCCGTTCCCATACATTACATCCTTTTATATACAAAACCAAACTCTTGCAACAGATGTCGTCTCTTGGCATCTCTTCTGATTTCTGGCTCCTGAGGATGAGGCACAGGCTATCGCTTCGGACTATCCTTCTCGATGCATAGTGCACCTGCATGCAGACTGATGGTGGGTCAGTATATCAGCATACTGGTGAATTGTGGACAAAGAAGCTACATTTTTCTGAAACGATCACTGTTCATTTAGTGAGAAAATATTATCTTGTGATGTGATCTTGCTACTCTTTACCTAGATTCATTTCATGAATGCATTAGTCAGTTTACATTCTTTTGAAAACACATCTTTTGAAAAGCCACAATCATTTCCATCTTAGCCGTTGTGCCTCCCACGGGTTCAGCTCGTCGCTAACCGCTGTGACTCGCATGGGTTCAGCTCGTCGCTAGCCGCTGTGACTCTCTTGGGTTCAGCTCATCACTAACCGCTGTGACTCGCATGGGTTCAGCTCGTCGCTAGCCGCTGTGACTCTCTAGGGTTCAGCTCGTCACTAAGTGGATTCCCCAATGCGCATGCGATATCAAATGAATCATGCATCAATCGAGCAATTCATAAACAATTCCATCTTCTTTTCAGGCAAGAAACAGTTCTCTTTCTTAGCAGACAAAGTGCGGATTCTCTTTTAAACATACTCAAGATTTCTGTCTTGTTATTAACAAAGCATTCAATCAAAAACTCTGATTCTTATTAGGCGCAAGCGAATCATAAAATAAGTCTTTGTCCACTCACCCAGATTAATCGTCTTCTGATGCAGAGCCAGCAATCCAATCTTTCTGTCTATCTAGTGCCTTCGCAGAGCGGGGCACTACATAATTACCCACCGAAAAGAAGTTTCGTCCTCGAAACTTAAGGAGAAACTTACGATATCCTTAGCAGCGATAGTCCTCATCCTTCGCCATTATAAAATATTTACGGACTTATTGTATGGAACGTTTATCTCATTATTGATATAGAGTAGGCAACGGAATTTCGATCAGAAGACATGTACAAATTCAATTGAATCAAAATTGGCCAGAGGATCGTGTTGCTCAGATACCATTCTGTCACGCCCCGATCCCGCAGAGTCCCTTTCGTCCTCGCTTCGGGCTCTTTGGGACCGTTCGTCCTCGCTAAGGCGTGATGCCGTACAAGCCTAAGTTGCGCTTGCACAAGGCCGAGACCTGAAGCAAGACAAGATAGACAAGTTTGACAATACGCAGCGAAACGTATCGCAGATAATTGAAGCAGCAGCGGACATATTTTCAGAATACAAGCATTGAACACAATGGTAACAAGAAACAATTCTCTTTATTGATTTCATTTGAACAGATTACAAGCTCTCGATTCTCTCTGATACAATATTACATTCTCTCAGAACTTTACAGATTACAATGATCCCGTTCCCATACATTACATCCTTTTATATACAAAACCAAACTCTTGCAACAGATGTCGTCTCTTGGCATCTCTTCTGATTTCTGGCTCCTGAGGATGATGCACAGGCTATCGCTTCGGACTATCCTTCTCGATGCATAGTGCACCTGCATGCAGACTGATGGTGGGTCAGTATATCAGCATACTGGTGAATTATGGACAAAGAAGCTATATTTTTCTGAAACGATCACTGTTCATTTAGTGAGAAAACATTATCTTGTGATGTGATCTTGCTACTCTTTACCTAGATTCATTTCATGAATGCATTAGTCAGTTTATATTCTTTTGAAAACACATCTTTTGAAAAGCCACAATCATTTCCATCTTAGCCGCTGTGCCTCCCACGAGTTCAGCTCGTCGCTAACCGCTGTGACTCGCATGGGTTCAGCTCGTCGCTAGCCGCTGTGACTCTATTGGGTTCAGCTCGTCACTAACCGTTGTGACTCGTATGGGTTCAGCTCGTCGCTAGCCGCTGTGACTCTCTAGGGTTCAGCTCGTCACTATGTGGATTCCCCAATGCGCATGCGATATCAAATGAATCATGCATCAATCGAGCAATTCATAAACAATTCCATCTTCTTTTCAGGCAGGAAACAGTTCTCTTTCTTAGCAGACAAAGTGCTGATTCTCTTTTAAGCATACTCAAGATTTCTGTCTTGTTATTAACAAAGCATTCAATCAAAAACTCTGATTCTTATTAGGCGCAAGCGAATCATAAAATGAGTCTTTGTCCACTCACCCAGATTAATCGTCTTCTGATGCAGAGCCAGCAATCCAATCTTTCTGTCTATCCAGTGCCTTCGCAGAGCGGGGCACTACAATAAGCCAATGGAAGAGGGCCACGTGGCGGAGGGACATGAAGGAGGTACATTTTGGAGGTACATAAAGTATATACAACTTTCTTATAACCTCTCTCTCTCTCCTCCTTACATATGGGTCTCATCCGGCCCCACATCCCTTTTAACCCCTCCTGCAATATGGATCCCACCCGGCCCTTCTTCTTCTCCCTCCTCCAATGGAAGCCGGCCACATGGCCGGTTGTAAGAGGGTAGTAAGCATTTGGTTGTAACTGTAGCACTACATATTTTTTAAGTGTGATGAACAACATTCGTATGTCAAAAAAAAGTTCAAGAAATCGAAGACAACAAAGAAGTTCTATTCGAGGTAGTGTCAAATATTTTACTGAGCAGTATCAACGTTGGTAGTACATTTACATTATACTCAAATTAGAAAAGCAAAAAATTAAAAAACTTCTCTATGATCAGAAACCACGATTTCTTTGGATTTGAAAAGGTAAGTTATATGGGCACATCAAAATTTGATCATGGCTAGCCCATTTTGAACTTTGTTTTATTTACAAATTTGTCATTGAAGAAAGTAATCATGGTTATATCACTCTTTAGTATAAAAGTCACTTTTTTTTCCTTCTTCTTCCTCAACTCATCCAAGAAGAAGAATAATAAAAAGAAGAAGTGGAAGAAAAAGAAGAAGAACAACAAAAATGTTGGATGTGTTTTCTTCTCATTTTTTCTTCTCCATCATTTTCATCCTCACTATCTCCAAGTACAATGGGGTTTAAACCATAATTTTTTACCCATTTCGAATTTTAATTTTTAATTGATGGAGAAGAAGAAAATGAGAAGAAAGCACCAAAAAATTAAACCCTAATTTTTTGTTTCATATCCAATTTTCATGGTACCCAAAAGCTCCTCATAATGTACAAACCCTAATATTGATGCAAATCTTAATATTGTTGTTCAATTATTGTAAACAATGACTGTCCAATTTTCTGGCAGTCTTACAAACTGAATGGACAGCCAGAAAACTGGACAGTCCTAGGACACATCATGTGAAACAAAGGATAACCAATTTTTCTGGCAGTTCTTACCGTATGTAGGACTGCCAGAAAACTGGACAGTCCTACATACAGTAAGGACTGCCAAAAAATTGGGCTGTCCTTTGTTTCACATGTTGTGACTTAGGGCTGCCCAGTTTTCTGGCAGTCCATTTAGTTTGTAGGACTGCAAAAAATTGAGCAGTCCTGGTCGACGCGGAGTTTTCTCTTTCGTGCATACTTGGGTTTAATTTAAATGAGTAATTTTTCACTCCGAATGTAATTCAAATGAGATACAAACGATTAAAATAAATAATATAATTTATGCTTAAATTTTTTAAATTAATTTCTAGGATTTTGGAAATAAATAGAGAAAGAATTTGGGTGTCTGTCACCCTCACTTTTCCAAGATAGGGGTAAAATAATAATTTTCCATTTTTAAACATTTTGGGATTTTTTATTTCATGAATGTTAATATTTAATGATTATAGGAGTCGGCTTCAATTTTATCTCATTCCGACTTGTTTCGGGATTCCGGAAAATTTTGACTTAAGTTGTGCTTAACACATTAATTAGCCATGGCCCACCAAACTCATCATTTAGGTCTAGAAGTTTGGTCTAATCCCACATGAGTGATTAGGCATAATTATGATTTTTATTTGGTCTTTTCAAACCCCCAAACCCTAATATCATTTAACCCTTCATAAAGTAAAGGAGAGGGGCAAACTTGTAATTATGAAATGGGACAAATATCCCCCTTATATGGCAGCCACCTCTCTCCCCCTTTTCACCCATTCACACTTCAATATTTCTCCATCTTCTTCTCCAAGTGTTCTTCAAAGAAAGAAGAGCAAATCTCTTGGAATCATCTCCAAATCAAGGTTCCCTTTCCAATATTCTTCCATCAATCTCTCCCTCTACCTCAAGTGGTGCTTCTACAAACTTTTGGGAGCAAGAGGAGAAGAGGTGTGTCCTAAATAATTCACTTTGTGTCGGAGCCGTGTCGGAGGATTTTGTATTGGGATCCATCTCCCAATAGGTACAAACTATCCTCTATTTTTCATTTTCTCATCATGTTGAATAGTTTTGACCAAGTAGGATTGATCCCATGGTTGTGTCCCTATTTGTGTCAAATTTGAGTCCATTTGGTGTGTCCTAGGAAGAATTTTGATTTGTTCTTGTGTCCTAGTGTTTTCCCCCAAGTTGGACACCCCAAGAATATTTAGTTTTGCCTCTAAGTGGTTTAGACACTTTAATATGAATATTTGTGTTAGTGTTGTGGAGTGTAATATTCATATTTAGTGTGTGTGAGAGTGAGTCTATATATATATATATATATATATATATATATATATATATATATATATATATATATATATATATGTGTGTGTGTGTGTGTGTGTGTGTGTGTGAGAGAGAGAGTGTCCATATATATATATATATATATGTGTGTGTGTGTGTGTGTGTGTGTTCCTCTCTCTCTCTCTCTCTCTCTCTCTCTCTCTCTCTCTCTCTATATATATATATATATATATATATATATATATATATATATAGAGAGAGAGAGAGAGAGAGAGAGAGAGGAACACACACATATATATATATATGGACACTCTCTCACACACACACACACACACACACACATATATATATATATATATATATATATAGGAACACACACACAAATGTGTGTGTATTTATATATAGAGAGGGGAATGGATGAGAGAATATATATATGAGTGTTTATATATATTTAGAGAGGATTTATAGAGAGAATTAGAGGAGAGAATGGAGGAGAATAGAAGGGAATTAGAGAGAAGAATAGAGGGGAGAAGAGGGGAAGAAGAGGAAGGCATAGCAGCAGCAGCTAGGGGGGGCCAAGGGGCTGCTGCCCCCCCCCCCCCCCCCACACACAGCAGCAGCAGCAGCAGCAGCAGCAAGCAGCAGGAACAGCAACAGTAGCAGCAACAAAGGCATATTTACCCCCCCCCCCCCCCCCCATTTGACCCCCCCATTTGATCCCCCGTAGACCTACATATGTATACCTATATATATATATATATATATATATATATATATATATATATATATATATATATATATATATATAGCTATATATACACCTATATATACCATCTAACTAACCCCTAAAACTAGTCCTAAGTGGAGTGGAAAAGTGAGATAGAGTGATGAGTGGTTGAGTGAATTAGAATCAAGTGAAGGGGGGATTTTGAGTTAGGAGAGTCGGAACGCATCCAAACTTGGAGGGAACTTTGTTAGTATAAAATAGAGTTTGTGGGTAGGCTCCTAGGTTGAAATCGGGATTCCGTTTGGGAATTGGAGAAGAGTATCGCGCGATATCATTGAATATCTTGAGATACTCAAGATAACGGGTAACCGACCAACATGGACCGTAAGATGGACTGGATGTCCACTCTACCTAGAGAACTTGGTAGGTAATGATTGTATAGGCTAGTATCCTACTACCCTAGGAAGCCGGGAGTAGAATTCCTAAGGGAAGGCCACTTGGCGTCAATGTTAGAGTGGTTTAAGGGTATGTGTTTTAAGGGGTAATCGGGGAAATTCAAAATGCGGGATTCGGGTATTCGGATCGACTTGAAACTTTGGTGACTTGTTAGGTACACCCTACAAATATCATATTTGAACCAATTTTGGCTCGGTTGACCCAGAGTTGACTTTTTACCCAAAAGTCAACCGTGAGTCAACACTTTGTCTAGATTTGACCAAATCCAAATTAGAGTTGACCAGTTGACCAAAAGTCAACTATTGGTCAACATTTGACCAGTTTGACCTAGGGTTGACCTAGAGTTGACCAGAGTTGACCAGGGTTGACCAGTTGACCAAAAGTCAACGGTAGGCCAACTCTTGACCCCGTTTGACTTTCTTCGACTTGTTTTGACCTGCGATGACTGGTATGACCTAGAGTTAACTTGATTTGACCTAGATTGAATTGACAGGACTTAGTGTGACTCAGTGAAACCTAGATTTCATATCATTTATTGTGAATCATTCTTAACTTTGTTAAAACCGAAATTAACATGCAATATCTCATATTTAGGTTTCTGATTACCACTCTGAGCATTGATATACCCTACAGCTCAGGACAGCAGGCGAGTACATTCTTTGATAGCAGTTACTTATTTTGATATCTTCTCTACCAGTTCAGTTATAGTGTTTACTTGATTCTCGACACATTGGTGCACGGACTAGTATTGTCGAATTCCTGTCATGAGATGTCATTCCTGGATTTCTTGGAATACGGGTACTTGATTGGTCTTGATTCTTGTATTTGTATTGACGCCGATTCCTGAAGAGGACTTGCTCCCCTCTTAGGGAATCCCGCGTCATGACGTGTTATGTCCGGATTCATGTACTATTCGGGGATGGAAAATTTTATAGATAGTGTGATCAATGCCCACCTTGAGTTACTACTTGTATCATAGCTATACCCTCATCTCACGATGGGTATAGCCTGACCTGTACTACTACTTGCTCCATAGCTTGCCATCCCGGCCGGGCCGAGTCCACGTACTTGTAGCCGGTCGACTGGAAGCCTGATTCTTGACCCATACAGATCATATTATGCTATAATATTCGAGGCACTTTTATATTTATTACATCAGTTACATGATTTACAGTTCGGCTTACTTTTCCTGCATGATTTACCTTGACATGATTTCCAGTTTACATATCCTGTTATACTTACATCTTGATATGTTCATCTTGTACTCTATTATGATTGACTGTTAGAGCATTTGTCATTACTATGAAATTTGTTGCATGCGTTGTACTCGTTCATTTTCCTGACAGGATAATGTTATGATTTATTCAGATGACATAGATGCGGACTGCTCTACCTACTATGGGTATGGTCACTACTAAAATATCATCAAATAGTGACGTATTGTAGCGACGACAAGAAATTACGTCGCCAGTAGCGACTTCTTTATAAACACGTCACAAAACGTCGCTGACTAGCGACGTTCTGCGACAGGAGTATACTACGTCGCTGAATAGCGACGTTCAGCGACATATTATAAGTATATGTCGCCATGGTTACGACGTTTAGCGACGTCAACACGTGACGTCGCTAAGTTATTTTACTTAGGGCACGCCGCTGCCTTCTTTCCCCCTCACTCTCACTCGAAAACCCAAAAATTTTAATTTCCCCCCCACCCCCCCGGCGACTCCCTCCCCCTCTGTCAGTGCCCTCCCCCCCCGGCGACCCCCTCCCCCTCCGGCGAGCTCCTCCTCCTCGAGATCCTCCTCCTCGAGCTCCACCTCCCCCAATCCGACCTCCTCCTCCTCTTCCTCAGGTAAACCCTAACCTAACTCCTCTCCTTCCTCCTCCTCCTCTCCCACGGACACACACACACACACGGACACACACGGACACGGACACACACGCACATACACAGACACAGACACACACACACACATACATACACACACGGACACACACGGACACTGACACACACACACACACAGACACACACACACATACACACACGGACACACATGGACACGGACACACACACAGACACACACAGACACAGACACATACACACACACACAGACACAGATTTATTCCTAGTTTAAATGGTTTAAATTATGATTTAAATGCTAGATTTGATTCCTAGACATGTTGTTAATCTATGTTAGTTGATATTTACATTAAGAATGGGTCGTTGCTGTGATATAGGATTCGAACATATGTGGGTTGACTTTACATGACTGATACATGATACGTTTCAAGTTTTTCCTATGTCAATCCTGTTAATCTGATTCTAACTAATGTTTTAAGTACCAATATTACTCCTACATGTGTATTAGCCTATGATAGATTGAACTTTACTTATTAAATTAAGTTTTATGATATCGGAATGGAATTTGGACTCGAGTTGGTTTCAATGGGTTGACTGATACTCATGAATCAGTTTTGATTGTCCCCTGAACTTCAATTCCAAATTTTTTTGATTTCTAATTGTTGTTCAGTTATCATTGGTTGTAACACATGTGTTAGTACCTGTTAATTCCTTTTTTCATTTCTGATTAGGCTTGTGATTTGAGAATAGGATATTGGACATAGGGTTCGATTTAAATTGGTTTGATGAAAACTCAGGAATTTGGTTTGTTGTTCTTCCTTGAACGGAATTGAACTAATTCCTTTTGATGAGTTATAATGATCCCCACATGTTCTAGTTTTTGTTTACTGCAGGATTGCTTAATTAGAATAGGCTATATGTTTGAGTATGAGAAATTGGACTGTGTGTTGTTTCTCGAAGACATGCAGGACTGGGAACTGATTTTCCTTCCTATTTTTCTGAGATGTATTCTCAGTTTCCTTGTTCACTGATTTCATGTTAGCTCACTGTTTCCCATTCCAGTTATTAGCTCACTGAATTTTCTTTCCTTTGCAACTATTAATATAATTCCAGATTTCTTAATGTTAGTTAGCTCACTGTTTGCATTGACACTTGAACACAAATGTCTACCACTGTTTCTTTTAACATTCAGTAATATTCTTGACACATATATCACTTCACTGTGTTAAACCTGAGAAATGTAGACGATGTTTTCAAAAGAAATGTAACCAATGTTAGTTAGCTCACTGTTTTCCTTTTTGTATACACTGTTTTCAAAAGAAATGTAGATTTCATTTTCCTTAAACTGTAAATAGGACTGAGATTGGTTTTCCTATTCCTGAGATAAATCCACTGAATGTGTCAACTGATTCCCTTGAATAACTGAAATTGAATTGACTGTTAACCAATAAAGATAAGGTAAAGGGTGCCAATAACGATAAGGTAAAGGGTACCAATAGCGATAAGGTAAAGGGTACCAACTTAAGGTATTGGTATTGGGATACCAATAGCGATAAGGTAAACGGTACCTTGGTAGGTAATGACTAGAAATAGGATATTTGACTTAGATTGGACTAAGAGTTGACAAAGTCAACTATAGGTCAACCCTTGACTTACTTTGACCTTGTTTGACTTTGTTTGACTTAGGTTGACCTTGTTTGACATTGTTTGACTTAGTACAACCTATTTTGACCTAGATTGCATATCATTGATATTAGTAACTGTCCGCTACTAATGTGTGTCCCTAATAAGACATAATATACGAATTTGTGCCTGTTGGATAATGTGTGTCCATCTTTGCAGAATTATTTTCAAATGGATATGAATTACTACTTGCGGAATCGTTCATGGATGTACAATCGTCGTCCTAATGATATGTGTGGTATGCGGGATGAATACATAGCGGGAGTAGAGCAGTTCCTGCAGTTTGCTAAGGCGTTCCCTCAGTACATGGACGGCACCAAAATTAAGTGTCCGTGTGTGAAATGTCATAACATGAAATATTATCCAGAAGTGAAAGTGACATATCATTTGTACTCGAGAGGTTTCACGCCTAATTACTATCAGTGGACCGCACACGGAGAACTTGTGTCTTTAGCATCAGAGCCGGAGCCTTATGTTGAGCCATATATGCATGCGGGACCTAATTTTGTTTCAGATAATCATGCATACGACGACGGGTGCGTGAACATGGTTTTCGACGCTGCGGGGCCTAGTTTCGTTCAAGATGCACCTGAGGAGGCACCGAACGCCGATGCTTCACAGTTCATGGAGTTGCTGGAGAATGCAAGGACTCCATTGTATCCTGGTTGTGAGGATCATTCACCGTTGGAGGTGGTTATAAGACTGTTGAGCATTAAATCAGATTTTAACATGTCGTAAGAATGCTACAACCGAGTGTTGGAGTTGATTATAGAGATCTTGCCGGCGGGTGCTAAGTTGCCTACAGACTTCTACCGGTCTAAGAGGATGGTGAGATCGCTCTGGATGGGATACGAAAAAATCGATTCCTGTCGCAATGGGTGCATGCCGTACTACAAAGACGACAAGGACGCAGATGTGTGCAGATTTTGTGGTGCTGATCGCTATAAGACAACTAGTACAGGAAGGTCTACCGGTACAAGAAGACCGACCGATTCAATGCACTACTTGCCTTTAACGCCGCGGTTGCAAAGATTATTTATGGTGAAAGAGACGGCCGAAAATATGAGTTGGCACATGCGAGAACAGATTGAAGGAGTGTTGGATCACCCATCCGATGGAGAAGCGTGGAAGTACTTTGATCGAGTGTATCCTGATTTTGCTTCAGATCCGCGTAATGTCAGGTTGGGACTATCTTCTGACGGTTTTACTCCTTTTGGTCTTTCGGGATCCCAGTATTCGTGCTGGCCTGTGATTGTCACTCCGTATAACCTACCGCCTTGGATGTGCATGAAGACTCAGTACATGTTTCTAACCGTTATAATTCCTGGTCCGAACAATCCCAAGAGGAACATTGACGTGTACTTACAGCCTTTGATAGATGAGTTGAATCAGTTATGGGAAGTAGGCGCTAACACGTACGATGTTTCCAGGAAGCAGAATTTTCAGATGAAGGCAACCCTTATGTGGACCATCAACGACTTTCCGGCCTATGGAATGTTATCTGGATGGAGCACTCATGGCCGTCTCTCATGTCCGTATTGCATGGACCGTAGTAAGGCTTTTTGCTTGAAACACGGAGGAAAACCGTGCTTCTTTGATTGTCATCGGCAATTTCTGCCAAAAGATCATCCGTTCAGAAGGAACAGGAATGCATTCCGTGCCGGCATTGTAGAGAAGGGTGATCCACCGCCAAGGTGGTGCAGAGCCACGATATGGGAGGAGGTTAAATATTTTCTAAGTGCTATCGAAGATCCTACAACTGGGTACAAGTGCGATGGATTTGGTAGAGATCATAACTGGACAAAGAGGAGCATATTCTGGGATCTGCCATACTGGAGTACCAATCTGATCAGACATAATCTTGATGTCATGCATATTGAGAAGAATGTGTTTGATAACATAATTAATACTGTGATGGACGTAAAGGGAAAAACAAAAGACAATCCCAAGGCCAGGTTGGACTTAGAAGAAATATGCAAACGTCCTGCGTTGCATTTGATACAGCAGAATGGAAAACAGATCCCGCCGAAGTCAATTTTCTCGCTGGACAAGGAGGATAAAGTGAGACTTTGTCGGTGGATCCAGGGCCTAAAATTTCCATACGGATATGTGTCAAATCTGAGAAGATGTGTCGATCCTAAGGAAAACAAATTGACGGGTATGAAGAGCCACGATTGTCACGTATTCATGGAGAGGTTAATTCCGATTGCATTTCGGGAATTCTTACCGTAGGCAGTTTGGGATCCATTGACGGAGCTTAGCATATTCTTCAGGGATCTTTGTTCTAAGAAATTGCTCGTTGATCGTCTAGAAAAGCAAGAGAAGGACATTGCGGTAATACTATGCAAGCTAGAGAGGGTGTTTCCTCATGGATTCTTCGACTCTATGGAGCATTTGCCGATTCATCTATCCTATGAGGCACATGTTGGTGGACCCGTCGAATATCGATGGATGTACCCGTTCGAGCGATATTTGAATCACCTAAAAAGAAAGGTGAAAAATAAGGCACGGGTCGAGGGTTCTATTTGTGAAGCCTATGTTCTCGAGGAGATTACAAACTTTTGTTCGATGTATTTCAAGTCTCATGTTGCAACTAATAGAACGAGAGCTTCCAGAAACGATGAGGGAGATCATGAAAGTAATGATACAATACTGAAGGTATTCAATGCTCCAGGAAAGCCATCGGGTAAGATGAAGAAGAGATATTTGAACGATGATGAGCTAAGGGCTGCTCAGGTGTATGTATTACTCAACTGCGACGAGGAGGAAGTAGAGAAACTAGAAGGGTAAGTAAATAATATGTCTACATTATTTTTAATAGTGTTGAGAATGATACTATTACATTAATTGCACAATGTTGTTTTCAGCATATTTAATGATGATGTGAGGTCAGATAGGCCACACATAACAGAAGAAGAACTAGAACAAGAAATGAGGCGTTATTTTCCATCATGGTTGAGTGCATATGTAAGACTTGAGAACTCTGTAATTACCTTTCTGTATATGCACTTGATTGAGAATGAGCTTAATTGCTTCTTTCGTGGTATTTAGGTCGATCGTCCATACGCAAGACTTGAGAATGAGTCTATTAGAACGCTAGCCAAGGGACCAATTTATGCTGCAAAAATATGGCCAAGCTACTGTGTTAATGGGTTTAGGTTCAAGTCAACAACTTGCCCGATCAGAGACAACTTTTTGGATCTCGACTCCACCAAAAACAGCTGTTTGTGTATCAGATCTTCGAACTACAAAGATGTTGATGCGGGCAACGATTTCTATGACGTGCTACGGGAGATCGTGGAGCTGACATATAGTTATGGAATAGAACCTGCTAAGATTGTGTTATTCAGGTGTGATTGGTTCGATCCGATTGAAGGTCAAGGTTGGAAAGTAGACAAGCACGGTCTTGTTGATATAAACTATCGGCGTCGATATCAAGCCTATGAACCATTTGTCCTATCAAGTGTCACGCCCCAGAACCAGAATACTGGAGAGCGGGGGCAGACATAGCCAGCTACGTATATTGAAATAGAATACATCTCAACTATACGGTCACGGCTGTCTAGATATGTGGGTTTACTACAAGCCAGCAGTCTCTTAAGGTCAAGCCTATTGTCTCAATCTCAAGCAATTAACAGAGTTACAAGATATTAGAGCATCAAATATATATATATAAGGCGTCCCAAATATTACATATTGGATGATCATGAAGCTAGTCGTACAAAATGATGGGACTAGCAAGAGTTCAGTCATACATGATCAACCCTAGGATTTGTTAATCATGTTTACAGCCCGTAGACAGACAGTAAGTAAATGTGCATCGAGCTAACAGGTGCTCGTCGGCTAAATGCCTCAAAAGAATAAATTTACATATAAGTGGGTGAAACAAAAAGGAAAACCCACTCTTGGCCCGGGTTCCGTCTAGTTGTCACCATTGGGCTGGAAGTTCGGTAGATCCTCGGGAGCTGCTCCAAAATCTGGCCACACAAAACCAGCTGGGTCAAACCCCAGAAAGAGCAAGTGCCACAAAGGAGGCCACAAATAAGAACAAAAGCCAGCATATCAGAACATAAGAATAAAAAAAGAGTACAAGTAGTAAAGTACACAGGGCGATAAACGACTAGGGACGTAGAACCATTCCGGGAGCCAGGTTACAATCTTTAAACCAGACATGGACCGGGGTTGTAACCCTTCGCCTGAATAGCTCACTGTCTCTACTCATTTATCGTTAAGATAAGTAAAACAAATATGCTCAGGAGATAGCAGGTACTGGAGCTAGACAAGACTTAGACAAGGCTGGACACCATTCCTTCACAATCGGCCAGACAAGTTCTACGGCTTACTACTTTAACTAACTAGGGTTATCACAAGCCTAATTACTAACAAGATGCAAGTGAGAATTCCAGTCCCAAGCCTAATTACTACTTTAACTAACTAGGGTTATCACAAGCCTAATTACTAACAAGATGCAAGTGAGAATTCCAGTCCCAAGCCCTGCAGACTATCCAGTTATCCTTCCGCGGGTTGAGAGTTATAGGTGGGTACATTGCCCGGGAGACAAATATACCCTTAGGTGACTTAGAGGATGCAACACATGACAGTGTGCTGGAAATGTGCTCTACTCGTCGGTAAGCTACAAGTCCATTAAAGCGCCCAGATAACGAGATTGTCTGTGACTGGGAATTCTCCATGTTCTAGTTTGATCTAATCATTAGCCTAATCCAATTTAGCGCGAGTCCCTGGCCGTGGTACCCAGGAAGTCACGTCCTAGACATGATGCGAAACAAGACAAGTGGATTGTACAAGCAAGCAAGCAGGAACACCCACGGTGTCAAGTTGATTATACGAGTCAAGTTACAAGTTACAAGTCAAGTCAGGAGTGCGCCGCCACGGGCCATTATCAAGTCAAGTTGGTCATGTCAGGAGTGCACCACTACGGGTCACTGTCATGTTATGCTAGTTCCTTGTCATACCAGGCCATGTACAATAGTCATTCCAAACATATTAAGTAAAATCAAGTTCATGACAAAAGGCGTAAGGATATAAAATGGGCGTAAAATATCTAATACAATATCAATATATATAGGACTATAGAAGAGCCAGGCTTAAAGAAAATAAAACCAAATCTCCAAGAGCCAATGGTTTGCGCAAGAGGTCAGGGGGTTGGATTGCGCAGGAGTCAAGTGCGCCAGGAGGCCAACTGCGCAGGGTGAGCTGCGCAGGGTACCAACTGTGCAGGAGTAAGCTGCGCAGGGTACCAACTGCGCAGGAGTGGATGGCGCAGCAGATGGATTGCGCACAGGAGGATTGCGCAGGGATAGATTGCGCAATGGTCGATTGCGCAGGAGTTACTTTGCGCATGGCTGGCTTGCGCATGGCTAGCTTGCGCCAGCGCAATCCAGCGCAGCGCAAAGCACTGGCCAAGTGATTGCACAATCGGCCATGCGCTAAGGAGCCCAGGCCGGGGGTGCACAATCGGCCATGCGCTAAAAAGTGCAAGGCAGAGGGCTGTTCTTCTTGGCCGAGAGCAGGTCCAAGAACACCAAGAATTTCAATTCTTCATAACTTTGTCAAATCAAAACCAAATCTAGATTTTCAAAGTTCTAACTTGAGTAAAATCGAATTCTCTTCCACATGGAAGCATCAAAATATACAAAAAATTAAAGTTTAATAGATCAAAACCAAGGAATTCTGAAAATAATCAAAACTTAGATCTAGAACAATGGAGACTCCAAATCACAAAATTTCAAGTTCTAATGTTGATCTACATGTCCTAATCTATCAAATGGACAAATAAAATTGGGTGCTTATTTGTTGGCAAGGTGCACTTGCCTATGGGTTGGGGAGTTGTGTGTGGAGGAAGGAGAAGAAGAAAATTAATGGAGAGTAAAGAGGAGAGAGAAAGTTTTGTGGAGATATAATGAGGGTGGTTGTGTTGTGTTGAGGGTAGAGTGTAGGTTAAAGTGTACCAATTCATATTAAACCAAACCTAATCAAACCAACCCAATTCCACAAAATAAAACCAAGCCATGGTCCAAACCCATTTACAAGAAACCAAAATCCGCAAGTCGAGAAAATTAAAATACGTGCCAAAATCAAATACGAACATAAATACGAAATACAGGAAATGGGGGTGACAACTCTACCCACATTCAAAGAATTCTGTCCTCGAAATTTAATCAAGGAGCTAGAGATTGCCACGTCAAGCTATACTAAGCACAGGCAAGCTACGTTAAGCAGTTCAATCATACAATCATACAATGCAAGCAAGGAAGGGAAAGCGTAAGGCATAAGAAAGACATTATACCTCACGAGTCAAACAGGTAGGGATATCGCGATCGGATGTCGTCCTCACACTCCCACGTTGACTCACCTAGAGAGTGATGACCCCAAGCAACACGAACTAAGTTAATAGTCTTGTTCTTGAGCGCCTTTTCCCTCCGGTCCAAAATAGACACGGGCCTCTCCTCATACGAAAGGTTGGTACCAACAACCAATTTCGAATGATCTAGGATATGGCTCGGGTCCGGGATGTACCGTCGTAATTGGGACACATAGAATACATCATGTACCTCACTTAGCGACGGCGGAAGAGCGAGACGATAGGACACATCGCCTACTCGCTCTAGAATATCGAATGGCCCTATATACCTAGGACTAAGCTTTTCCCGTACGCCAAAACGAATGACGCCGCGGGTAGGCGAGATCCTAAGGAATACATGGTCGCCGACGGCAAATTCTAAGGGATGCCGATGAGCATCGGCCCAATGGCGCTGGCGATCCTGAGCAACTCGGAGGTGATCTCTGACTTTCCTGACCACTTCAACCGTCTGAGAAATCAGTTCTGGACCGAGCATCTGCCTCTCTCCGACATCGTCCCATGCTAACGGGGATCTGCACTTCCTACCATACAGAGCCTCGAAGGGTGCCATCTGGATACTGGCCTGGAAACTATTGTTGTACGAGAATTCCACCAGGTGCAGGTGATCCTCCCACGAACCACCGAAGTCAAGGGTACATGACCGCAACATATCTTCGAGAGTTTGTATAGTACGCTCTGACTGTCCATCTGTCTGCGGATGATACGCTGAGCTGAACTTGAGACGAGTCCCCAAACTTTGATAAAGACTGCGCCAGAAGTGCGATGTGAATCTCGTATCCCTGTCTGATACTATGCTGACTGGCACTCCGTAAAGTCGGACGATCTGCCTGAGATACATCTCTGCTAGCTGCGCCGTCGACTGTCCAACTCTAAATGGAAGAAAGTGTGCCACCTTGGTAAGCCTGTCCACAATGACCCAAATAGCATCTCTGCCTGTCGGAGATCTGGGTAACCCAGTCACGAAATCCATGGTAAGGTGCTCCCATTTCCATTCTGGGATCGGTAAAGGTTGAAGAAGTCCAACTGGCCTCTGATGTTCAGCCTTGACCTGGTGGCAAACCAAACATCGAGAGACATACCGGGCTATCTCCCTCTTCATACCATTCCACCAAAAGTGTTGACGAATATCTCTGTACATCTTCGTGCCGCCTGGGTGAATGGAGTACTGCGAACTGTGAGCCTCTGCCATGACTTCCTGTCTGATATCTCCACTGGGTACACAAAGACGCGTGCCGTGTCGAAGTGTACCATCCTCATGAATACATAACTCTGGCCTTCTCCCTGCCTCGCACTCTGCTCTGAGCCGCTGAATCTTGGAATCTGCTAACTGTGCTGTCCGGATCCTCTCAACTATGGTGGACTGAATCTGTAGGCTGGCCATCAAGGCCACATTGGAAGGAAGAACCACTTCAATTCCCATCTTCTGAAGATCCGACAATAACTCTGGTTGCGCCGTCAGGAAATAAACTCCGGCTCTCCGGCTCAACGCATCTGCTACAACGTTGGCCTTCCCTGGATGATACTGCAAATCCACATCGTAGTCTACCAGTAGCTCGAGCCATCTTCTCTGCCGCATATTAAGATCCTTCTGGGTGAAAACATACTTCAGGCTCTTATGATCAGTGAATATCTCCACTCTGTCTCCGTACAAGTAGTGCCTCCATAACTTAAGTGCAAACACTACTGCTGCTAGCTCCAAGTCGTGGGTCGGGTAATTCTTCTCATGATCACGGAGTTGACGTGACGCATAAGCAATTACCTTCCCATGCTGCATCAAAACACATCCCAATCCTCTGTCTGAAGCGTCGCAATAAACTGTGAATCCTTCGGTCCCATCTGGAAGGGTGAGAATGGGAGCCGTTATCAAACCTCGCTTCAACTTCTCAAATGATTCCTGACATTCTGCTGTCCAAACGAACGGCACATCCTTGCGGGTCAACTGGGTCATCGGCGCTGAAATCCTTGCAAAATCAGAGACGAATCGCCGGTAGTAGCCGGCCAATCCAAGAAAGCTGCGAACTTCTGCCACTGAGTTGGGTACTGGCCATGCCTCGATAGCCACAATCTTCTGGGGATCCACTTCCACTCCTCCTCTGGTAATGATGTGACCCAAGTAAGATATACGATCGAGCCAGAACTCGCATTTACTGAACTTGGCGTACAACTGGTGCTCTCTGAGAATCTGGAGGACAATTCTGAGATGCTGCTCATGCTCTGCTTCACTCTTGCTGTAGACTAGGATGTCATCAAGGAACACTATCACAAACTGATCCAAGTAAGGCATGAAAATACGGTTCATGAGGTCCATGAACACTGCCGGCGCATTGGTCGCTCCAAAGGGCATAACTAGAAACTCCTAATGCCCGTACCTAGATCTGAACACCATCTTCGGGATGTCCTGCTCTCTGACTCTGATCTGGTGGTATCCTGACCGCAAGTCTATCTTCGAAAAAACTGAAGCTCCCTTGAGTTGATCAAACAAGTCATCTATCCTCGGGAGAGGGTATCTGTTCTTGATTGTCACTGAGTTCAAGGTACGATAATCAACACATAGCCTGGACGTACCATCCTTCTTTTTCACAAGAAGCATCGGGGCTCCCCAAGGCGATCCACTTGCACGAATGAATCCCTTGGTCCTGAGTTCTTCAATCATCTTGTACAAAATCTCCAACTCTGAAGGCGCCATTCTGTAGACTCGCTCTGATACTGGTACTGTCCCGGGAATCAAGTCGATGGTGAACTCGATCTCCTGCTCTGGTGGCATCCCTGAAAGTTCCTCTGGGAAGACATCTGGAAACTCTTCAACTATCCGGGGCAACTGCACTGCTGCTACTGCCATCCGCAATACTGGAGGAGATGGCTCTACTGTGCCTCTAGAAAATAAAAACTCTGGCTCTCCGGGAATACTAAAGACAACTCTGCCAACATGGCAGTCTATCCTAGCATAATGGTTCCTCAACCAATCCATGCCTAGGACTACATCATAGTCTGCCATAGGGAACTCTATGAGCCTAGCGGGAAACTCTCTACCGCTAACTACGACCCGACACGAGGAAAACACTCGATCTACTCCCACAAGACCATTACCAGTAAGTATATTGAGCCTCACTGATAATGACTCGGGCTCCAATCCTATCCGTGTCGCGAATCGTGCAGACATGAATGAATGCGATGCACCTGAATCAAATAATACAAATGCCGGAAAAGTGTTGACGAGAATAGTACCTGCCACTACCTCACCTGGTGCAACTTCTTCTTTCATGGTCATCATCATAGCCTGACCTCTAGCTGCGGGTCCCCTCTGCTGGAAACCCCTCTGTCGATTCTGTGCTGGAGCCTGGGTGAACTGCTGCTAGTTCTGCTGCTGAAAGGCCTGGGCCTGGGGCGCCAATGGCCTCGGGTACTGCTGTTGCTGCTGCTGCTGGACTGGAACTGGGGCTGGTCCTCTCACCGAAGAACTAGAAAGGTTGGATGATGATGGACCTCCCCTATTCGGGCAGGTCCCTATCTGGTGGTCTGCTCCTCCACAAGCCAGGCACAATCCCTGTGCCCTACGACACTCTGCCACTACATGGCCCGGCTTCCCGCAATGAGAACATCCTACCGCGGAAGACTGCTTCTGCTTCTGCTGCTGCGGATACGTCGGGGTCGAATGCTGAACCGACGTCACTGAGGCCGCCCGCCTCGGAGTCCCAATGGTTATACCCCTAGCTGCCGGGGCTGGAGCTGAAGATTGGTGCATCTGGTTGTGGGACCGCTTCCTGCCTCCGGTCCTGTCCATAATTCTCCGGGAGGTATACTCATGCCTCCTCGCTGCCTTCAACACTGCATCGAATGTCTGGTGCTCGAACTGCTCCACAGCCAATAATATCTCTAAATGCAGTCCCTGCTGGAACCGCTGGGCCCTATCGAATTCGGTTGCCACCAAGGTAGGGGCGAACCTACTCAGCCTGGAAAACTCGGTCGCATAGCCATCGACCGTCCTGCCTCCTTGCTTCAAGTTGGTGAACCGGGTCTGCAGGTCGTACCGTGCCACCGCATCGAAGTACTTCGTCTGGAACCTCTCTCTGAACGTCACCCAAGTGAATGGTGCTGCTAATCCCATGGCCTGAGCTGCCCACCAATCGCGAGCCAAGTCTAACAACTGTAGGCGTACCACCGCCACCTTCTCATTCTCAGGTGTCCTAGCTGCTTCTAGAACCACCTCGGTATCCTGAAGCCAAGCGTCCGCGGCAATCGCATCTTCACTGCCGTCAAAGAAGGGAGGGTTCAAGCATTTGAAACTGTTGGCCGCCTGATTCCCTTGGGGACCTCCTCGGTTTAGTGCATCATGAACTTCCTGGTGCAAGGCATCGCCTCGACGATCTTGGGATGCAAGCAGTTCTCTGATAAGCCCTACCAAAGGTCCCTCATCCTGTCTAGCTGGTTGAGCAGGCGGAGCTGCCTGAACTGGAGGTACTGAGCCTTCGGAAAGCATAACTCGGGAGGCTACTCCAGAGTGCTGAGCTTGATCTTCCTGGCGCTGGGGTGCTTGTCGAGCTTCCTCTGGCTGGTTGGCAGGTCCGGGAGTAATGCCGCTGAAGAAGACGACATAGGGAACAGTAAGGAAGGACCAGGACAGATCAATGATACAAGCGTGTGACCAGGTCAAGAATCTCAGGGATTTGAAGATACGAGCAGAGATCAAGGACGAAATATTGATTGAGACATCTATTCGGTAAACCCTCACATTTCTTGAATGTCAAGACCTGCATGGGCTACCACTTAAACCATGTCACGCCCCAGAACCAGAATACTGGAGAGCAGGGGCAGACATAGCCAGCTACGTATATTAAAATAGAATACATCTCAACTATGCGGTCACGGCTGTCTAGATATGAGGGTTTACTACAAGCCAGCAGTCTCTTAAGGTCAAGCCTATTGTCTCAATCTCAAGCAATTAACAGAGTTACAAGATATTAGAGCATCAAATATATATATATAAGGCATCCCAAATATTACATATTGGATGATCATGAAGCTAGTCGTACAAAATGATGGGACTAGCAAGAGTTCAGTCATACATGATCAACCCTAGGATTTGTTAATCATGTTTACAGCCCGTAGGCAGACAGTAAGTAAATGTGCATCGAGCTAACAGGTGCTCGTCGGCTAAACGCCTCAAAAGAATAAATTTACATATAAGTGGGTGAAACAAAAAGGAAAACCCACTCTTGGCCCGGGTTCCATCTAGTTGTCACCATTGGGCTGGAAGTTCGGTAGATCCTCGGGAGCTGCTCCGAAATCTGGCCACACAAAACCAGCTGGGTCAAACCCCAGAAAGAGCAAGTGCCACAAAGAAGGCCACAAATAAGAACAAAAGCCAGCATATCAGAACATAAGAATAAAAAAAGAGTACAAGTAGTAAAGTACACAGGGCGATAAACGACTAGGGACGTGGAACCATTCCGGGAGCCAGGTTACAATCTTTAAACCAGACAAGGACCGGGGTTATAATCCTTCGCCTGAATAGCTCACTGTCTCTACTCATTTATCGTTAAGATAAGTAAAACAAATATGCTCAGGAGATAGCAGGTACTGGAGCTAGACAAGACTTAGACAAGGCTGGACACCATTCCTTCACAATCGGCCAGGCAAGTACTACGGCTTACTACTTTAACTAACTAGGGTTATCACAAGCCTAATTACTAACAAGATGCAAGTGAGAATTCCAGTCCCAAGCCCTGCAGACTATCCAGTTATCCTTCCGCGGGTTGAGAGTTATAGGTGGGTACATTGCCCGGAAGACAAATGTACCCTTAGGTGACTTAGAGGATGCAACACATGACAGTGTGCTGGAAATGTGCTCTACTCGTCGGCAAGCTACAAGTCTATTAAAGCGCCCAGATAACGAGATTGCCTGTGACTGGGAATTCTCTATGTTCTAGTTTGATCTAATCATTAGCCTAATCTAATTTAGCGCGAGTCCCTGGCCGTGGTACCCAGGAAGTCACGTCCTAGATATGATGCGAGACAAGACAAGTGGATTGTACAAGCAAGCAAGCAGGAACACCCACGGTGTCAAGTTGATTATACGAGTCAAGTTACAAGTTACAAGTCAAGTCAGGAGTGCGCCGCCACGGGCCATTATCAAGTCAAGTTGGTCATGTCAGGAGTGCACCACTACGGGTCACTGTCATGTTATGCTAGTTCCTTGTCATACCAGGCCATGTACAATAGTCATTCCAAACATATTAAGTAAAATCAAGTTCATGACAAAAGGCGTAAGGATATAAAATGGGCGTAAAATATCTAATACAATATCAATATATATAGGACTATAGAAGAGCCAGGCTTAAAGAAAATAAAACCAAATCTCCAAGAGCCAATGGTTTGCGCAAGAGGTCAGGGGGTTGGATTGCGCAGGAGTCAAGTGCGCCAGGAGGCCAACTGCGCAGGGTGAGCTGCGCAGGGTACCAACTGTGCAGGAGTAAGCTGCGCAGGGTACCAACTGCGCAGGAGTGGATGGCGCATCAGATGGATTGCGCACAGGAGGATTGCGCAGGGATAGATTGCGCAATGGTCGATTGCGCAGGAGTTACTTTGCGCATGGCTGGCTTGCGCATGGCTAGCTTGCGCCAGCGCAATCCAGCGCAGCGCAAAGCACTGGCCAAGTGATTGCACAATCGGCCATGCGCTAAGGAGCCCAGGCCGGGGGTGCACAATCGGCCATGCGCTAAAAAGCGCAAGGCAGCAGGGGGTTGGATTGCGCAGGAGTCAAGTGCGCCAGGAGGCCAACTGCGCAGGGTGAGCTGCGCAGGGTACCAACTGCGCAGGAGTGAGCTGCGTAGGGTACCAACTGCGCAGGAGTGGATGGCGCAGCAGATGGATTGCGCACAGGAGGATTGCGCAGGGGTGGATTGCGCAATGGTCGATTGCGCAGGGGTTACTTTGCGCATGGCTGGCTTGCGCATGGCTAGCTTGCGCTAGCGCAATCCAGCGCAGCGCAAAGCACTGGCCAAGTGATTGCACAATCGGCCATGCGCTAAGGAGCCCAGGCCGGGGGTGCACAATCGGCCATGCGCTAAAAAGCGCAAGGCAGAGGGCTGTTCTTCCTGGCCGAGAGCAGGTCCAAGAACACCAAGAATTTTAATTCTTCATAACTTTGTCAAATCAAAACCAAATCTAGATTTTCAAAGTTCTAACTTGAGTAAAATCGAATTCTCTTCCACATGGAAGCATCAAAATATGCAAAAAATAAAAGTTTAATAGATCAAAACCAAAGAATTATGAAAATAATCAAAACTTAGATCTAGAACAATGGAGACTCCAAATCACAAAATTTCAAGTTCTAATGTTGATCTACATGTCCTAATCTATCAAATGGACAAATAAAATTGGGTGCTTATTTGTTGGCAAGGTGCACTTGCCTATGGGTTGGGGAGTTGTGTGTGGAGGAAGGAGAAGAAGAAAATTAATGGAGAGTAAAGAGGAGAGAGAAAGTTTGGTGGAGATATAATGAGGGTGGTTGTGTTGTGTTGAGGGTAGAGTGTAGGTTAAAGTGTACCAATTCATATTAAACCAAACCTAATCAAACCAACCCAATTCCACAAAATAAAACCAAGCCATGGTCCAAACCCATTTACAAGAAACCAAAATCCGCAAGTCGAGAAAATTAAAATACGTGCCAAAATCAAATACGAGCATAAATACGAAATACAGGAAATGGGGGTGACATCAAGTCAGGCTCAGCTCGTGTACTTCACAAGTTATCCTAAACGGAGAACAACAAGGTCGGACTGGTGGGCAGTATGCAAGACCAAAGCTAGAAATATTATAGAAGTGGACACGACGGAAGTTCCTTATTACACATCTAATTGTGTAGAAGAAGTAGAATTATCTGAAGAGTAAGATGCAGATAAAAGTGAAGATGTAGAGGAGGAAGAAGAAGAAGAAGAAGATGACACTTTAGTGACACTTTTATCTGTGACCATGATATTTTTCAAAAATCTGTGATGTCTATCATATAAATATGTATTTTTGTTTTATTGTCATATGTTATTATCAGGTATGACTAGACCATCTAGACGATGCGGAGGATTTTACATTAGCCAGTCCCGTCAGCCTCGGCGTGGGGATTGAGAGGGCAGTTCCGTACCCTCATCCTCATCTCCGAGTACGCCATTGTACCGTTCTGTTCCCGGTCCATTACCGGGACAGGACAGTTCCAGCAGGTTGCCGACTCCTCCCTCGTCGTCCAGTCTTCCTGATCCCGCGTCCAGCAGGTTGCCGACTCCTTCCTCGTCGTCCAGCCGTCCTGATCCCGCGTCCAGCATCCCTGATCCTCCGTCCAGCATTCCTCATGTCGACGGCTCTATGGGAGGAGCCGACGTCGAGCATATGGAGGACGGCGATCAGACTGATCCTGCCCAGGCAGGAGGTGAGAGCGACCCTCCATGCGCTCTCCCGGACGAGACGCGTATGGAGATTTGGACGGACGGGCCTCTGAAGTTAATTAATTAATATATATTTCTCAAATAATTATATGTACATATATATTCATGAAAAATTATTATTGTATAGATATCGGCCTTCTGCAGTACAGAGACAGCTGGAAACATTTTTGAGGCAGAACTATGGTGGGTCTTGGATTAACTACTCAGATGCTCCCGCAGATAGGAAGGCCTTTTGGTTCGCGCACTTCAAGGTAAAAAATTTGTTTAATTTTAAATTTTAATAATCATTTGTGTATATTATACAACTTTTGTATTTTACTTCTTGTAGAGGACCTATTTCTATCCACCACACCGGGCGGCGAGGATCGAGGGCCAATTTTCTGTCGTCGCAGCCAAGCTCATCCGTGATGCGATCGACGACCAGAAGCGTCGTGATCGCTCCGGAGGGCCGATCCAGGGTTGGATTACGCCAGAGCAGTGGACTGCGATGAAGGCTAGATTCAGCGAGCGCAGTTTCCAGGAGCGGTCTGAGAAGGCCAAGGTGGCGCGGTCGAGCGCCGGTAAGTGGTGTGGTGGCTCCTTTCCGATGACGGAGCATTTTCGTCGTCTGGTACATTTTCTATGACGGACATTAATTTATATATAGTTCGATAGAATGTTTAATACTAATAATAGATAATATATTTTAACAGGTAAAAAAGGGTGAGGACCCGAACATGGTGACCGTCTTCCTGGTCACCCATCGGAGGGCTGGGGAGTTCATTGACGAGAGGACGACGCAGGCATATGTACGTTCCATTCTTTATATTAATTTACTATAATTTAGAAAACAGGAAAATAGATATCAATATAGACTTTAGCAAACACTTACACGTTAGCAAACATGTTATAGGCCGAGTTTGTTCGGCTACAGAAGGAGGCGGCTGTTGCTGCTGCTAGTGCGCAAGCAGAGGGAGGGGCTGGTACTTCCTCCCAGCCGCCTACAGATCCATCGCCGGACGAGCTCTGGATGACCGCCGTTGGCGGTCTTCAGAAGGGTACGTACTACGGTACGGGATCCTACGACGCGTATTTGGCTTCGGAGTCATCCCGGGCCCTCTCTGTCAGTGCGCAGTCTCCGGCTACGCAGGCGTCGTCACGAGATGAGGATGTTCGTCGTCAGATCGAGGAGCTGTGTCGCGAGTTGCAGTAGCAGATTTCTGATGCGGTCGAGCGACGATCCGACCCTCCGATCGTCACCGAACGATTTGATACGGTCGAGAGCAGTATACAGGAGCTGATGAGTCTGCATTAGGCTACAGTTGCCAACTTACAGATGCTCACCGAGTCTACA
Source organism: Iris pallida (assembly GCA_029216955.1). NCBI lineage: Eukaryota > Viridiplantae > Streptophyta > Magnoliopsida > Asparagales > Iridaceae > Iris > Iris pallida. Next base: position 35,746,203 of record JANAVB010018993.1, on the reverse strand, counting down.
CAGCGCACAGAGCGTAGACAGGTCGAGCTGGAGGGATCGCAGAGGAGCATGTCTGCCTCACTCGTTCAGTATACTGAGAGGGTGGTGAGTACCCTTGCTGCGCATGGTGAGCGACTGCGAGAGCTGGAGCAGATACGTCCTCCCGGTCCATCGACGGTGCCGACTCCAGACACTGCACTGCCTCCGGTGCCGACTCCAGAATTGTACTGCCTCCTACTGCCCCTACGGTACAGCTCACCCAGGAGCAGTATGACTACATTCTATCCCAGTTGCGCGGCAGGGGTCCGCAGTGATTTTATTGATTTTTTTATGACTTATATGTATTGGCCCTATGGGCAAATTATTTATTCGTACACTGTTGTTTATACACTTGGTGGAAGACTTTTTATCATCTTCCATTTTTATTTGACTCTATTTGATGTTTGTGAGGATGTGTGTCTGTGATATTTACTTTGCACTGCCTCCTTTTTTATTATGATATTTACTTTATGATATCTGCGACGGGGATGACAAATATACCTACGCTGGGTTATAAGCGATGATCTGATATACAAAGGAGGTGCTGCCGAAATTTAAAAAAAAAATATTGTGTATTTTTGTTATGATGTGTGTCTGTGTTTACAGTGAATGTGAAATGCAGTGTTCGGAACCATCGACAGTTTCGATTACTGTTGTATGTGTTATCTTGGATAGAAATAGCAACAGTTCAGGGTGCAACTTCTGAGAGGTTCATTTTCACGTCCTTCACTTTCTCGGGACGTCGTAAAGGTTTCCGAGAAGGTGAAGGACTTGAAGAGGAAGCTCTGAGAAGTGCACCCTGAACTGTTGCTCTTTCTGTCCAAGATAAAACATAGAACAGTAAGCGAAACTGTCGATGGTTCGAACACTGCACTTCACACACACTGTAAACACAGACACACAGCATAATAAAAATATCAATTATATTTTTTTAAATTTTTTTTTATAATATCTGCGACGTATAGCGACGTTCTGCGACGTACTGCGACGGAACGAAGATATCGCTATACGTCTCTAAATAGCGATGTTACGTCGCTAGACGTCACTAATACACGTCGCTAAATCTGTCGGTAGCCGTCGCTAAGTTGCCACGTGGCTGCCACGCCATGTCATCATATATAAAGTTTACAGCGTCGCAAGTAGTCGCTTTACGTCGCAATTTTGGCGACGTAATTATACGTCGCTAATTGTCGCTAATTTTGCGACGTCTAGCGACAATGAACTCCGCGTCGCAACTAGCGACGTTCAGCGACTAAAATGTCATCTGCGACTTGCCTATAAGCGACGTCCATTTTTCGTCGCCAAATACGTCGTAAATTGGTTTTAGCGACGTATTTTCCTTATTTAGCGACGACTCCTGACGTCGCTAAAATGGATTATTTTAGTAGTGGGTTAGGACGTAGACTGCGACCAGTTGACACCCTTGGAGCCAGTGGATGATAGTACTTCTGTCTAGATCTTTTTAGCTAGGTTTGACTGGACTGCGATCCAGCTAGCTTTCAGACTGTAGTTTTCTATGTTTTATTTTGAGACCCTGAGATGTTATGTATATATCTGGGCTTGTGTCGGACACTGGACTTATTTCTATTTTTATCTATCATATGTCTTTCCTTCTGAGCTATCTACCTTAGTTTTATTCTGTGATTGAGACTGTATTGTTATGTCACCTCCACTCGGAGTGTATATACTGTACAGGTACCTTTATACTGTTAGTCGTAGTATTTACAGACGTTATATACAGCGTTCTACCGCCGATACTGCAGCGTAGGCTGGACGTACCCATGTGCTCGTGCCCCTCATAAGGGTGCGGGTCGTGACAATGTCGTCGTTCTTCTTGAAAAGAGGAGGATAGTAGTGGAGAAGAGAAAGATGTTGGGAATTGAGGAGTTGTGGATGAGAAGAGGAAGATGTTGGGGATTGAGGAGTTGTGGATGAGAAGAGAAAGATGTTGGGGATTGAGGAGAGGTGGAGGAGTGGTGGAAGAAGAAGAAAAGAGGGGTGAGGGTTTTGGAAGAGAGAGAAGATATTTTGCAAATGAAGGACAAAATAATAGGTTTGGGGGGGGAGGGGGGGGGGGGGGGGGGGGGGGGGAGATTTGGGATAACCGAATGATCAAAAAAATGGACTGTCCTAGTGAAAACCACAAAAAAATTGGGCTAACCACAATCCGGACTAGCTCTGATCAAAATTTGATGTGTCCATATAACTTGCCTTTGAAAATGGTGTTTATTCCACTTGTTTGTATCCGTTCCGAACAAACCGTGGTTCCTTTTGCCCGTTTTCTCCAAACTATCGTTATTATTAACATAAAAGAGGACGATTTTGCTAAAAGACATTAAGATATGTGCAATTTCTCGTTTTAATATTGTAGATATAAATTTGAATTAGATACTGCATCAAAACTCTAGAATTGAGAATTGAAATAAAACAAATTTAGATATTCTGATGGATACAACTTAAACATAGGTGATTCTGATATTATGTTAAAGACTTTACCTTCTAAGTAAAATCCTGCTTCTGAATCTTCAAATGTGATCTTCCAATTCAGTGATGATCTATCATTTCATTCGATCCATATAACTTGGAGAAACTTTCCCCACCAAACGCTACATATTTTCTCAAACTGTAATTCTTTCAGTAGAGAGTGTTGTGAGTGAAAGTCATTTTAAGGATATATCAATTTTTTGAAAATTAGTTGGGAAAGTCCAACTATATTTTTCTAATAATTGTTTTTTAATCAAGAAACGCTAGGACGTGTTTGAAATGTTCGTCTGGTTTTATTATTTATTAATTTATTTATTTTGAGAAAAAGGAGCAAACATTCTATCTGACATTTAACGCTTAAAAAAACAATTCAAATATGCCAAATCCAACGGCATTTTAGTAGTGAGCAGCAAACTATAATGATTGTTCAAAGTTGAGTTGAGATTAGAATAAACAAATGGATTAGAAGAAACTTATTAACCTTGCACTACCAAAACCCCATTTAATTTGGACGTATTTGAATTTTTGTTTTAAAGCGTTAAAATGACGGACAGTCTGATATGTTTGTTATAAAAATGTTACATTGTAACGTCACGAACATGGTATTTTTCTTCTAAATAAAATATTAGAATTTTTTAAAACTATTAAAATAAAACTATTTCTCAAATCTGAAAAGTATAATATTATATCCTTTTTCTGCTTATTTATCCCATAAACAAATTTGGTGCATTACTTGTGGACACACTAGCGATGCCATCGAGGACAAATATCATCTTCTAAACTATCATTTATTTTTGTTATATTAAGTCAATCTCCTGAACCAAATTTGGAACCAACTCTCCAGATTCAAACCCCTGAGAAGTCACACATTTGTGTTTGGCAATCGTCTGATTCTAATTAATTTGCCAAAAAGTTGTCGACAACCCTATAAAAGTGTGCTCAATTTGGACCAGACTTGATCCGTGTAGCTAGCATGTATGTCTGATAATAATCTGGATCCTATAAAAGTGTGCTCAATTTGTGCTGCTAACTCGAGTCCGAACCTTCTTATACACATACTTTTGAGGTCGCAAAAGTTCCTTTTACGTTTCTTCCTTGCGAATTCTTGAGAGGTCGGAGTCACTAAACCAAATTGTTTCGACAACATTGGGAATTCGGCTCGAACAAATTATATCAGAACTGCTTCTAATGACCTAACAATCAGTTTCACATGTAGCAGCTACAATAACAACTGAAAAAGAAGGTCGCAAGTTCAAGGTATTCATGCAGACAACCTGTAGTCATTACTAAATTAAAGTTGGATCACGCTTATACGCATTTGGAAAAGTTGCCAAATTGATATGGAAACTTTGCGAGAATATATATATATATATATATATATATATATATATATATATATATATATATATATATATATATATATATAAATTGGTAATTAGTTTCTGGAACTGTTTTCACTGAAATTCGAACTCCACCCACAAGGACCACATGCCTCCACACTAACTACTTGGACTAGAGGTCATATATATATATATATATATATATATATATATATATATGGAAATGGTAATTAGTTTTCCGAATTTCTCCTACTGGGATTGGAACTCCGTCCATAATATATATATATATATATATATATATATATATATATATATATATATATATATATATATATATTCCAAGTGGTTATGAGTGAGGCATTTTTGTCCGATGGTTGTGGTTTCGAGTCGGAGATCGCACTAGCATCGTACATGTACCTGCATCGCAACCACGCACCATCGAGATCGTACCGTACTGCTCCCATCGCACCAGTGCTTTCGGACTGTGATGTAGCATTCGAACAAAATATTCTTTTTGGACCGTATAAATTAATTCAGAATTTTGTCAAAAATTAAATAGTTATATAAGGAACTAATACGTACGACCCAAAAGATCAATATTGTTATTTTGAAAACATTCGAAAATGCTTAATAGTAGACAATCTCTCTTACAAATATATAATGGTCTGTGTAGGAAATAACAATGCCTTGTGTTTATTAATGGCGGTTGTTTACAATTTATAGTGTCTACACGTTTGAGCTTATGGACCATATTTACATTACAAATATAATCTATAATCTAACACCCCCCCTCAAGTTGGAGCATACAAGTCACAAATGTCCAACTTGGGAAGTAAAGAATCAAAAACATGCTTTCCAAGAGGCTTGGTGAAGATGTCAGCCAGTTGAGAAGAAGTAGGAACATGGGAGGCTATTACGGTGCCATCACGAATAGCATCGCGAGCAAAATGCAAATCCACCTCAATATGCTTACTGCGCTCATGAAATACCGGATTCTGAGCCAGGTGTATGGCTGACTGACTGTCACAATACACCGACATAGCAGACTCCTGGCGAACGCCCAAACACACCAATAATTCCTTCAACCATTTCAACTCACAAACAAGCGCAGCAAGAGATCGGTATTCAGCTTCAGTGGAAGATCGAAAAACAGTTGGTTGCTTCTTGGTCTTCCAAGAAATAGGAGACCCCCCCCAGAAACACCAACCAGCCTGTAACAGAGCGGCGAGTCAAGGGACAATTGGCCCAGTCGGAATCACACCAACCAGAAAGACGGAGATCACAATCAACTTTCAAAAGAATACCCTGTCCTGGTGCATGTTTGAGATATCTGACAACTCTCAAAGCAGCATGCCAATGATCTTGTCGAGGCTTCTGTAAGAATTGAGACAAGATATGCACTGCATAGGCTAAGTCAGGACGAGTAAATGATAGATAAATCAACCTCCCAACCAACCTCCGATAAGTCTCTGCATCCGCCATCTTTGGACTAGTCGATTCTGCCAGCTTATGATTGGGCTCCATGGGAAAGCCAGCAGGTCGAGACCCCATCAAGCCGCATTCTTAAATGATGTCCAAAGCATACTTCCTTTGACACAAGGAAATTCCTTCTGCACTCCGAGCCACCTCTATGCCAAGAAAGTACTTCAACACACCAAGGTCCTTCATGTGAAAGCAAGAACTAAGGTACTTTTTGAAAACATCTAAAGCACCTGAGTCATTATCATACACAATCATATCATCCACATAGATCAAAACATGTAACTCTACCTTCCTTTTAAAAAGAGAGAAAAGAAAATAATCGAAATGAGATTGAATAAATCCATAGGATAATCTATAATCTAACAGTCTGTCATTTGGCAGATATCAACAACAGACTAAGCCGAAGTCAAGTAACCCTTGTGGTTATCGAGGAAAAATATAAGACACCGGCTGAGTGGCAGAAAATAGTAGACGTATTATTCTTTCCGTTTATTAAATGACGTGAGTTAGAAGCAATGAATCCAAAAAATATACAATACAACCTGTACAAAATTCCGTACGTATTACCTGACCTCTTAAAAGAAAAACACAACAGAATAAGAAGCAGCATTACTGTTTTTCAATAATAAATCGGCATATACTGTTAGGTGTTTGCTGCTATGCATCAGAGGATCTTGTGCATAATTTGGTGATGCAACTCGAGGAGATCTAAGCTAAAACGAACCGTAATATAACCAAATGAAAGTATAAAAATAAAATACAAATTTAGAGACAACGGCATGTAGTCTAAAGTTACGACCATGTGCATAGTTATGACAGGTACTGTGAGATATGCACGTTCATGTCTCTTTGCTCTTTTGCATGATTGCATCCCAAATGTTATCACTTATCATGGTCGTGACTAACGAATAATGCGCACCAGACTTTTAACATTGGTCATGCATGCGGATGGATTTCAAGGTTCTGGTTTGAGACGTGGTCGCTAGACCCGTGTCGTCTAACTCGACGCTTGTTCGGACACAACAAATTTTTGGCTGGTCGATCGATCGGATGGCAGCATTATTAGGCTGGTAAAAACACAATGGACACTGCTATTTTGCCCGCAAGCTTCTTGACTGCCAACTCCTGCCGCCACATAAACAACTTCTCATTGGATTCGGATTTTTAGCAGACGGGGTCCGACGATAACAGGAGAATACCAATGGACGGCTGCCACGTAGCGGCAGACTAATTGACGGTTACGAAACGTGCGGACAAAATATCATTTCTGAAACACATTAGTAATTGTTCGAGCTCTCTAGCCTAGTGGTATTAGAGCGGACATCCGGAGGGGCCGGCAAGGTTCGAGCCTCCAATTGTGTGTGTGCGTGTAATTTCAAAAAAAAGAAACACATTAGTAATTTAGCATGCGTGAAGAACCATGATAATTGACTATTAATTTGAGAAAATTCGAGTTACATCTTACTTTATTTACCATAATTCAAGATGTACCCTACCGAATTACAGCAAAACCTTTCACTTTTGACGAAAAATCGGCTACGTACGATTGACGGTCAACTCTCTTTACCAATATTTTCGGACCAAGATATTCATGTTTTCTTCTTCGTCCACAGTGGGTTCTTCATGTGTCGTCGCCGACGTGTCCAGGTACGAGCACAGCCACGTGCACCGCGGTGGTCAGCCGCAATTACATGGGATTGAAGCGGATCCTCACCTCCCTCCCTCCCTCCCTCCCGCGGCTCTCGGACCCTCCGAGATCCGCATCGAGCATGCGTCCCTCGCCGAGGAGGAGAAGGCGGAGGCAGTCGTCGTGGCCATCGACCGCCGCGACGTCCCCGACTGGAAGACCCCTCTCCACCTCGCCGTCAGCCTCGCCAATTCTGTCTCCGTCGAGTTGCTCATGCTCGCCGGCACGGACTGGAGTTTCGTGCATTATGGCAATTCGGCGAGATGTACCTTGAATTATAGTAAATAAAGTGGAGTACAACTCAAATTTTCTCTGTTAAATTTGCTGGAACTCGACCGGACATGGCATGTTCTCTTCTCATAATGGCAACTATTTGTAGGTAAATGGAGGGAGAAACATGCAGTAGAGAATCTTTGGCCAGAAATGGCTCTACTTCAATCTTCTCAATAACTTGCATAGAGATCTAGCTTGTGACGAGGCCCACAATTTTGCATGGGTGGGGATCTAGTACTGGAAAAGTAGGGCAATGAGCTAGCTAGCTGCAACCTCTTTTGCGAGGGATCGAGATGATGCTGACACTCTCCCCCATCTGCATATGAAGCCCATGTTACTCCTGCATGCTCTCCTCCTGAATCCCCGTACTTCAATTCGATTCGAATTTGAAAGCAACCCGTGATTACTCTAGTGACGATCGATCGATCGATCATCGACCACTGAGCTCATAGTCCGTGGTGGTTGGCGAGCTGGCTTTATTCGAATGGCGACCATCTACCTGACCGACCGGCATTGATAGAGAACGGGAGGAGTTGGATGGAATTTCTTGGTGGTACGTAGTGATGCAAATTCTCGAGTGCTCCACGAAGTGGCGAAGTCAGTGTCAGAAGATGCTTCCTAGAATTACACAAAAAGAAAACCCCAAACAAGAGTGAGAGGAACAGTAGAACCATTTAGAAATTGATCTATAGAGCGAAGAAATTGGAAAGGGCTGGAACAGAGTCCATGTGAACTTTCTATGATAAAGCTTGTCATGTCATATTTGCAAATCCTTTAGGCCTCGTTTAGTTCACGGAATCATCGGGTTGGAACAGTAAAGTAATTAATTTTTTATGTTTGGATACCAAAGAAATTAAGGAAAAAATGAAAGTAATTTTCAATGGAAGAAAAATTAGGAGGAAAAGTGATTCCATCGATCCAAGCAAGGAATCACTTTCCACGTTGAAATATTCACTTTATTTTCCAAAATTTTTGGTATTTCTGTTGGTGCTTTATTTACATGGAGAGAGCTTGCTCTCAACATGCCTTGTAAAATTTTAGTCCCACATTGGAAAAGCACCATGAGTTATCTCAACATATATACTTGGGTGTGTTGTTGAGAGATGCACATGGGGTGGTGACCCTAAGGAGGGAACCATGTGGGTGATTTTACTAGGAGGTAAGAATAAGGCTCCAAGGATTAAGCATTAATGCTTTTGTCATTCTCTTGGATTAATTCCACTTGGAGCTAAGCCCCAAAGGGGCTTAGCGACTCGGACTCGGACTCATGAGGCGTAATGTGGCATTTTGTTGGCGCACTTTGCACTTAGCACGTCAGCAGTCATGCGGCTCATGCGGTCCAAGCGGTCCATGCGGCCCATGCTGCCCAAGCGGTCCAAGCGGGAGTCAGAACAGAGGTGACATCGAGCGTTCCACAAGTTCTTCAAACTTGCTGGTTCCTGGAAGCAGATCGTGTGGGACGAATCTTGCTTTGAGCAACGGTGTTTTGACACCCCAGCATTGTTCTTCTTCTCATCTCTCTCTAGATTATTGTAACTTGTTCTGTCCCAATTGCAACACGTTTGCAAGGAAGAACAAGAGATCTTCTCTTTGCTATTTTTTTCCTTCATATTGTAATTTGGCTATTTAGTTTTATTCGTAGATCTTGAGTTTGATCATCACAAAGTTTTGTGTGACATCTCAGATCTCGATTGCATTAGTTTTCATCTTTGATCAAGCCCCCGGGACTCACAATCTCAAAGCAAGATCCGTATAGATGGAAAACATTAATGCTTCGCTCCTCCAATCGGACTTCTGCAAGTTGGAAAAGTTCGATGGAGAGCACTATCAAGTCTGGAAGAGAAAGGTGTACCTAACTCTTCAACTGAAAGACGTTGATCATGTTCTGTTGGAGGAAGAACCCTCTATTCCAGACACTGGATCTACTGCCGCCATCAACGCGGCTACCAAACTCCAGGCCAAGTGGAGAAGGGAAAATAGCATCTGCAGACTTCTCATCCTGAATGCTATGGAGGACTCCCTGGCAGAATCCTACTCAAAGAAGGAACTTGCCAGAGACATATGGGAGTCTGTGGAAAATTTGTATGAAGAAGACAAGAACATGAGCAAAATGTTTGTGGTTGAAAAATATCACAAATTGCTCTTTGAGGACGAAAAGTCCATGTTACCACAGGTAAAAGAATTTCTGAAGCTGCGTCAGAAACTGGAAGACGAAGAGATGCCCCTTTCCGACAAGTTTGTCGTCGGAGGGATCGTCTCAAAACTTCCTGCTGGATGGAGTACCTTCTATGCAAGGATGCACAGAAAGAAGCTGGACATTAGCTTGGGAGATCTACTTCAAGAGATCCATGTTGAGGACGAGATTCGTTCTCAACAGAAGGTGGACACTCTGTCCAAACAGTTGGCTAAAGCCAATCTGGTGCAGACGAGGGATCCCAAGGGGAAGCAGGCGGCTTCTCATCCCAAGAAGAAGGACTTCACTAATCTGAAAGTGAAGGGCCCTTCATTCAAGCAGCAGAAGACTAAGTCCCACGTGACTTGTTACAATTGTGGCAAGAAAGGCCACTACAAGAGTGAATGCAGATCTAAGCCTAAACAATCAGAGAAAGGTGAGCCTAATAAGGTTTCATTAGTTTCTAACATTGTTGCTATGATCGGACAGGTCACAACTGTGGGGGTTAACTCTGACTGGTGGATAGACACTGGTGCGACTTGCCATGTCTGTTCTGACAAGGAATGGTTCGTCACGTACCAGCCGATATCTGAGAAGGTTGTCATGGCGAACCAGGCCCAAGCTGAAGTTCTGGGGATTGGGAGTGTGGAGCTGAAACTCACTTCAGGGAACACTCTGACGCTTCAAGGCGTGAAGCATGTTCCTGCGATTGCCAAGAACCTGATCTCTGGGAGCCTGCTCTGCAATACAGGCTTGAGGATGGACATTAACGCTGGTCAGATGGTTATGTCCAAGAAAGGAACATACTTCGGGAAGGCTTATCAAACCGAAGGCATGTTTAAAATTCAGCTTGTTAACCAGTTTGAAGACATCAATGCAGTTGCATTTTCTGATTATTCTCTTGAGTTGTGGCATAATAGACTAGGACATGTTCATTGTAAGAGAATTAACAAAATGTCTAGTCTAGGACTTATCTCCAAATGTGGGGGTAAGGTGGAGAAGTGTGAGGTATGTGCTCAGACGAAGATCACAAGGAAACCCTTTCATCGGGTCAATAGAAGCACAGATCTTCTGGAGTTGGTGCACTCCGATATCTGTGACTTCAAACATTTCTCCACGAAGGCCGGGATGAAGTATTTCATAACCTTCATCGACGACTTCTCAAAATACGCGTTCGTCTACTTGCTCAAGTCTAAAGACGAAGCCTTCGAGAAGTTCAGAGAGTTCAGGGCCGAAGCTGAACGGCAGACTGGACAACTCAAGAGGCTGAGAAGTGATCGAGGTGGGGAGTACAGGTCTCATGAATTCGTATCGTTCTGCAAAGAACATGGAATCATATGCGAGACTACTGCTCCATATTCTCCTCAATCCAACGGAAGTAGCAGAGAGGAAGAACCGGACATTAACAGAAATGATGAATTCCATGCTGCTCACTGTAGGTCTTCCAAAATGCTACTGGGGAGAAGCTGCATTAACGGCCACTTTCATTCTGAATAGAGTGCCATATGCAACTTCGGACGTAACTCCTCATGAACTCTGGTTTAAAGTCAGACCCAACTTGAATGTCATTCGAGTGTGGGGGTGTCTGGCGTATGCGAAGCTTCCAGATCTGAAGATTCAGAAGCTGGGGACAAGGACTACGAAGGCTATCTTCTTGGGGTATGCCGAGAAGAGTGATGCTCGGAGATTTCTTGATATTGAATCAAATCATCGAATCTCGCGATGCTGAATACTTTGAAGACAAGTTCGCAAAAGACAAAAACATTGTTCTTTCGGACATTCCGAAAAATGATGTAGGTACTAATGAGACTGAAATCTCATACGAGCCAGTAGTCCAAGAAGAAGCTGTTGTTGATGAAACAACTCTTGCACCAGAACTTGCCGAGCCGTCAGCTAAGCGAGCGAGGAGACCGAAAGATTTTGGAGATGACTTTGTCACCTATCATGTAGAAGCAGATCCGCTTACCTATGATGAGGCGATGAAGACCAGAGATGCTATCTTCTGGAAGGAGGCAGTGAATGACGAGTTTGACTCTATCACCTCCAATAACACATGGGTGTTGGTAGATCTACCTGAAGGAGAAAAGCCTATTGGATGTAAATGGATGTTCAAGAAGAAGATGAAGGCAGATGGAACTATTGACAAGTTCAAGGCCAGGCTGGTCGCCAAGGGATTTTCTCAGAAACAGGGGATAGACTACTTCGACACGTACGCTCCAGTAGCTCGGATGACCACCATCAGGATGTTAATCGCTCTAGCAGCTATACATAAGTTGGTGATACATCAGATGGATGTAAAGACAGCGTTCCTGAATGGGGAGCTGACCGAAGAGATTTACATGCAACAGCCAGATGGATTTGTCGTCAAAGGTCTTGAAGACAAAGTCTGCAAGTTGGTGAAATCATTATATGGTTTGAAGCAAGCTCCCAAGATGTGGCATGAGAAGTTTGACAAAGTTATTAGGTCAAACGGCTACAGAGTCAGCGAGACGGACAAATGTGTTTACACAAAGTTCGATGATGGAAGAGGAGTCATCGTTTGTCTATACGTGGACGACATGCTAATCCTAGGTACGGATATAGGCTGTGTCACAGAGACAAAGAAGTTCCTCTCAACCAAGTTCAGTATGAAGGACTTAGGGGATGCAGATGTCATCTTGGGCATAAAGATCATCCGGACAGACACTGGAGTAGCGCTGTCACAATCTCACTATATTGAGAAGATGCTCACACGCTATGGGTATAAGGATCTTCCAGGGATCGATACGCCATACAGGTGTGATCAGAAGCTGAAGCCAAACTCGAGGGAAAGCGTCAGGCAGCTGGAGTATTCTAGCGTTATCGGAAGTTTGATGTACGCAACCACTGCCACAAGGCCTGACATAGCTTTTGTCGTGGGAATGCTGAGTCGGTTCACAAGCAACCCAGGGGTTGAGCACTGGAAAGCTGTGAAGCGGGTGATGAGATATCTCAAGAAAACTCAGACATATGCACTGCACTACAACGGGTATCCGACAGTAGTGGAAGGCTTCAGTGATGCTAGCTGGTGTTCAGAGGTGGAAAGCGAGAGATCCACAGGTGGATATGTCTTTTCTTTGGATGGAGCTGCTATATCGTGGAAGTCGAAGAAGCAGACTATACTCTCTCGTTCCTCCATGGAATCTGAATTCTATGCACTTGAAACTGCAGCAGATGAAGCAGAATGGCTTCGGGAGCTCATGTATGATCTTCCAGTGGTTGGGGCTCAGATACCGGCGATACCGATATACTGTGACAACCAGGCGACTACGGCGGTGGCATCAAATGACCTATTCAACGGGAAGAAGAGGACTGTGCGGTTGAAGCACAGGACAGTACACGATCTTATCAAAAGAGGTGTAATTACAGTGGTTGATGTTCGGAGTCAGAGAACCTGGCAGATCCGTTCACAAAGGGCCTCAAGCGCCAGTTGGTCGATGACACAGCTTGTAAAATGGGCTTGAAGGTATTCTGATAGTGTGTCTTTGTAATCCTACCATAAAGTTTTATGCTATTAGTTCAAAGAGAAATCTACTAGGCATCTAACTTTTGGTTCAAAGGAGGATCACTGACTGGGAAACTATCAGGTAACGGTGGGTACTTGTTCTATGGAACATGGAAGGGATACGGACCCAAAACCACTGTTGTCTTCTATGTATTTTTTCTGCAGAAAAACTGATCCTGTGGAAGGTTGGCTTAAACGCCTTAATGAGTTCTCAGGCAGAGTGAATGTCTGGTGTGCTTTACAGGAAGCACGGTAGAACAGCACTACAAGGAGTGAAACTCCATGCTACAGTGGGGTGACTCCACCATGAGGTTCCCAGGTAGGGGTAATGCCTCAGCTTTGCAAGCCAAGTCATAGCGGCGTAGCACCGCAAATAGGCAGGTAGCCTAATGCTGTATGACGTAATTAAAGAGTTGTAGACAGCACTACAAAGGGGAGGATGGCCCCATGTTACAGTGGCACGACACCACGATGAGGTACCCAGGTAGGGGTAAAGCCTCGGCATTGCAAGCCATGTCGTTGCGGCGTAATACCGCTAGGAAGCCTTAGGCTTCATGCTGGGTAGTTTGGCACTACAAAGATGCTTGTGACCTCATGCTACAGTAGTATGACACTACGATGAGGTTCCCAGGTAGGGGTAATGCCTCGGCTTCAGGCCATGTCATAGCGGCGTAGCACCGCAAGGAAGCGCAAGGCTTCATGCCGTATCTCTTTAATAAAGAACTCACCTATAGTGTATGAAAAGAGATATCAGGCCGTCTCTTGAGGGTAAACTTGTAGACGCCCAAAATTATACACTGAAACCAGGCTGGCACAGGGCCTTTAATGTGCAGTCAGAAGCACACGTAACTACACTTTGTGAGTGGGAAGAATTACAATTGTGGTGCAGAATTCAAGGCGTAGTCCATTCTTGTATCACATTGTTATTTAACCCATGCGGGAAGATTCAAGTCGTCAGCGACATCTATCCTAATGCAAAATGGACAGTTACTGTGGGGAACGCTCAACCCTGGACACATATATATGTTGTGATATGTGGAGGATTGTTGGTGCTTTATTTATATGGAGAGAGCTTGCTCTCAACATGCCTTGTAAAATTTTAGTCCCACATTGGAAAAGCACCATGAGTTATCTCAACATATATACTTGGGTGTGTTGTTGAGAGATGCACATGGGGTGGTGACCCTAAGGAGGGAACCATGTGGGTGATTTTAGTAGGAGGTAAGAATAAGGCTCAAAGGATTAAGCATTAATGCTTTTGTCATTCTCTTGGATTAATTCCACTTGGAGCTAAGCCCCAAAGGGGCTTAGCGACTCGGACTCGGACTCGGACTCGGACTCGGGCTCATGGGCTCATGAGGCGTAATGTGGCGTAATGTGGCGTTTTGTTGGCGCACTTTGCACTTATTCGTTGCTATCTTTTTGTGATTTGATTCAATCTTTCCATAACTGAAGAGGCGGCTAGGGTTTCCACTCTCTCTCTATATATATACTCTCTTCTGGCCTCCTTTGTGGCTACTACGAAAAATACAAGTCAGAAAAGAGAGAAAGAGAGGGAGTTGCTGCCACCATTGCAAGTCCATCCGAGGAGTCAGAACAGAGGTGACATCGAGCGTTCCACAAGTTCTTCAAACTTGCTGGTTCCTGGAAGCAGATCGTGTGGGGCGAATCTTGCTTTGAGCAACGGTGTTTTGACACCCCAGCATTGTTCTTCTTCTCATCTCTCTCTAGATTATTGTAACTTGTTCTGTCCCAATTGCAACACGTTTGCAAGGAAGAACAAGAGATCTTCTCTTTGCTATTTTTCTCCTTCATATTGTAATTTGGCTATTTAGTTTTATTCGTAGATCTTGAGTTTGATCATCACAAAGTTTTGTGTGACATCTCAGATCTCGATTGCATTAGTTTTCATCTTTGATCAAGCTCCCGGGACTCACAATTTCTAATATCGATTTTTTTTTTAATGAAAATTATAATAATTTTCAAAGGAAAAAAATGTCAAGGAAATTGATTTCTCCCTTCCATTTCGCGAAGCAAACGAGAACTTACAGTAAGCAAAGAGTGAGTGTGTTTCTCGTTTCATACTGAGATGATAAATTTTAGCTACATAGGCTTGTAGAGTTTTAACTGCCAATAGTAACTTGATAATCTGTTTACATGTCAACAAGGTGCTCTGTGTGTGTGTGTGTGTGTGTGTGTGTGTGTGTGTGTGTGTGTGTGTGTGTGTGTGTGTGTGTGTGTGTGTGAGAAAAGGAAGTATCAGCAGGAGAGTGCTCTTAGATTAGGAGAATAGATCGACGGACAGTTTGTTAGAATCTTGATCACCAATCAAGATCAGCATGTATAAAGATTATTGTTTATACATTATATTGTCATTTCGATGGACAGTTTGTTAAATTTAGCATAAAGAATAGATCGACGGACAGTTTGTTAAATTTAGCATAAATAAAGATTATTGTTTCCGCCAGCCAAGCATCAAGGTGATCCATTATATTGTCATTTCGATCCGTTCTACCACAGAATCAAACCGACACGTTCATCTACATCACCATTGCGTGCCAACCACAACGTCTCTCGAAGCCAATCTTTTTCAAACCAATCTCTTTCAAAGAAATTAGAATTGTCCAAACCAGCGCCGTAACCTTCGGCTCTGAAATTACTTGTTGGGAATGCGGTGTGACTCGAACCGGAGTTGGTCCATGAGGTACGACATTAAATTAAACCCATATGCTTTAAAAGAGAATTCTCATGTAAGGCCTGAAACAATTCTAATTATCTATACCATATGATCCCACCTCCTATTCGATGTGGGACTAATTACCAACACCATTGTCACCCCCTTTTGAGGGTTCAACCACAAACGAGATACACTCCAACAATGATACGGGCTTCAAGTTGGATGAGACTAAATTGGTACCGATGAAGACTTTTTCAGACTCTATTTAGGTTGTGTTTGGTTGACCTTTTTTCATAGAAAATATTTTCGTCACAAAATTTCCATCAATATATAATGTTCAATAACTTATATTTTTTTATGGAATTATTTATAAAAAAAATTATCAACATCAATATTTTCATCCACAATAGTGTAAAATTAAACATGCCCAACCCAAGAAGAACAAATTCCATGAAAAAAAATTCCAAAGATTTGGGGATCTGACGATACTCTCTCTGCCGAGAATGGAGATGAGTTCTCTCTCTCTCTCTCTCTCTCTCTCTCAACCCAGCCATCCCGTGCCGTTGATGTTCCCGTACGAGATTGCCATGACGAGTGTTGCCGACAATCCCAAACCCAACGTGCTCCTCCCCTTGACGATTGTGGTAATAATAGTGCTAATTTAAAGGGACATCAAAATATGATAATATTTTGCTAACCACATGATGTGGCAGCTTATATACTGATAAGATTAATATGATAGTCCCATCGTATGACCAGTATATAGACTATAGACTGTAATATTATGTGGTCAGCAAAAAGCTGTCAGATTTTGAAACCCTTAGCCTTGTCCATTGTGGTAAGCATGCATTATAGTACGGAGTGATTTGATTTTTCAATTGTTTACATCTTCTCCAGGGGCCCTTGGATTGGTCTTACATATGTAATGGACATGGACTGGGTTGAGTCGGACCAAACAAGTTGCATAGCGTGTCCAAATATATTTTTAGTTCATTTTTTTTTTTTTTTATATCTTTACTTTAACAAAACCAAGGCCCATACCCGGTCTATCAGGCTTTCGCTGACCGGTGGATCTTTCGGGCCGTTCTCACTACATGCACGAATTTCACAGGGGTCCATGGCTCGCTAAAGCCGGACAGAGGGGCTATTTTCCGAAATGTTTATTTTTAGAATTTTTGGGCTCTCCATATACATTCTATTTTGGCAATGATTCCCAATATTACCAAACTATTTATCAAATTTTCATGTTATGCATTAGCATGATGTTCCTTTATTGTGTTCCATACAATCAAATAGGCAGGAGAATAAGTTCAGTATTAATTCGGGCCTATGGTTGGAGGGAACTTTTGTGTCCATGAGTGTTTGGATGCTCGCAAAAAGTTGTAATAGTGAAGGGCCTCCACAAAGGACGCTGGCCCATAGTTTTGGTCCATCCGTTACGGGTCGGCCTTCTATTAAAAAAATTTATGGCGACGGATCCAAACTAGGTGGGCCACTAGGCTACTGCCATGTGACCTGGCGGTCACGCCTGCAGTCACAGACAGCAGACAAAATGTCATTTTCGTACCACAAATTATTTAACTAATCAATATGAAGGTGAAATATCGATCTCAAAAAATACTACTTGTGTCTGTTGTGTCATCAAGGCCGGCTCAGGCATAAGTCTGACAAGACTTCACTTTAGTTTGGACAATCAAGAAGAGCCACAGGTTATGCTCTGTCCTGCTCATTCGGGCATTCGGGGTTGCACATACAAGAAAGGAGGAATACGCTTCGATGGAGATTAATCTTCTAGTATGTGCACCAAGAAGAATAAGGGTTGCGCTTCTGTTAAGATTAACCCCATTCTAAACTTCTTTAGGCCTTTCTGAATTTGTAATAGATGCTTTCTAGAAGAACAATATGAGTCTTTGTAATATATCCTTTGTAGAAGAACAGTATGAGTCTTTATGATCTGTAATAGATCCTTTGTAGACATATTAAATAAAGATTTTCATTCTATAACTTCTGTTTGAATTTTATTTTTCTCTGTCTGTATATTTTGTAACATCTGCGGTGTCTTCTATAATAAAATTACGGAGAATATGGCATTCTCAGTGTTAAAACACATGAGAATGTTCATTCTCCGTGTTAAATTATACGGAGTGGCATTGTCCATGATATTTAACACGAAAATTGTAATGCCCCGCTTCGCACGAGGCATTTGGTTGGCTAGTTGGATGCTATCAGGATGTTGGACCGTTACTTATGTTGGAAATCAAGAGAGTTGGGACTGATGCAGTCTCTCTGAGCTGGCTAGACGGATTAAGTATTGGAATGTGGCTCGCTGGTGGAGTTACGCTTAGGAGAAATGTGTACAACCAGAATAAGAAGACCCTTTTATGCAGGCAAGTGGAATTGTCCTCCTTCCTCCTTATTCCTGCATGCTTAATAAATGGAATAACGTGATGCTATGAATTGTCCCTAAATGTCCCATGTTTTAGTTGCTGAGTAATAGAGATGCTTATGCTAAGAATTATTGAACTGCCGAATGAATCACACTTGAACTGCTAATGCGACTTGATGCTTGAAATGAATTGATAACGTCCCTTCGGTTAATGTTGCTTAAGCAATGAATACTTGAATAATGAGATGCCTTATGAATGACAGAATAAGAAATGAACTGGCTATGCTATCGACCCAATGAACTGAATGAAATACTAGAATCATGTACCTTTTGCATAACTGTTGCTGTTGCATGTTTCCTTATAAGCAATGAAAGAAGGAATACTGTCCCTATGATATGAATGAAATGTTGCAGGTTCTATCGAGATGAATGAAATATTATTTGTTCCTCTAAGAAAGGAATGATATGAGAAATGTTGCAATGATTGATGCAATAAAAAATGATGAGACTTGGGATCATTGAGATCACCAAGTGAACAGGTGGTAATATTGGAAAGATGAGAGAATGAACTGTTACCTTTACTTATCTTATTATTTTATCATGCGACTTCGAACACGATCGAGTCGGACACGCATTCGCATGACCATAGACGTACTTGTATACAAGGATTTTCTCGAACGGTACCTGCGGCGGTGGGATCGAGTCGGCCTAGGAGGGAATTAGTACTTTGGTAGCACGGTATCTGTAGTGCCCCGTCCCTACATCGTGCCACGTTCTCCGTCCACGGGGTGCGCGAGAAAGGAACACTGTCGCTATCGACTCGGTCGGGACCGATAGGTCGGGATCGATCGAATCGATCGAACGGGAACGGTTGAATTAAGATCCATTCCACGTTATGGAATGGCTTCTTCGGAACCAAGTCCCATATTCAGCGGGTAGCGCCTCGAGGATTGACTCTGCTGCTGAGTCGGGAGAGACCTCCCATTGCTTTGTTTTTCATGCCGCTTGCGTTGGTTTTGGCTTTGGTTTTCTGAATGCGTTTTCGTGAATGTTTTCGATGGTTTTCATGGCTTACATTTCGAACTCGTATTTCTTAGCAAATTTCTTGCCTAATACAGTGTTCTAATCGGTTGCTTGTGCGATTTCAGGTGATCGCGTAGGCGACGTCTAGCACGGCCAACCAGTCTCTCGCCTCAAGTAAAAACTCAAGATGAGTGGCTGACCTCCTTCGTGTCGACCCTCTATTTCAAAATAAGAACTCGGATAATGATATCTGTAAGCCCCTGTTTTTCAAATTTTATTTTAATTAGTGTTAATTAATTTTTAATGTCAATTTTAGCCTTAAAATAATTATTTAGATTTTTAGGAATTTTTTTAGAATTTTTAAATGAGTTTTAAAATACAAAAATATTAATTTACAATTTTCTAAATTATTTTAATATCATTCTGTAATTTTTAGATTTGTTTTTATATCAGTATGCAATTAGTGAAATATTTTAAAGTGTGGAATGCAAACTATATTTTGCATTTAGCTACTGTTAGGGGCCATTGTGTAAATTTCTAAACTATGGGGGCCAAATTGCAAAACCCTAAATCCTCCCCAGCCACCCACAACCGCCCCATCTTCCCCAGTTAAAACCCGCCGCAACCCTAACTCCGGCGAACGCTCGTCCAGCCCCCACGACGAGCGCCACCGCCCGCAACCACCATCCTCCGACGCGCCTCGACGAGCTGAGTGCAGCGCCACCCGAGCGCCGCCTCGCCGACGTCTCCTCCGCCCGCCAGCACCCTCGAAATCCTCCTTCGACGACCGGACACGTGAGTAGCAGTGTTAAATCGTGTCGTGTCAGGCTCGTGTCCACATATGTTGTTCGCCGTGTCCTGGCGAGCACGAGTGTGGAACTGGACACGTGAAACTCGTGTCGTGCGTGTCGAAATCGACCCGGACACGTAGAAATCCTGTGTCCCTAACTGTCCGGACACAGGATCGATTTTATTATTTTTTTTATATATAATGTTTAAACCTAACCTAATTAAATCTAACTAAAATCCTAACCCTAACACAACCATCGGGCTGACCCCCTGGCTAGCCCGACCCGACATAAACCCCCCTGGCTCGGGTTCGAGTCCCCCTTACTGTTGTTTCTTTTTTTTTTTTTTCTTTTTTTTTCTTTTTTTTTGTTATATATATATATTTATATATATATATGTATATACATATATTTGTATACATATATATGTATTATTATACTGTATTATATATATATATATGTACTGTATTTTTATATATATATTATATAGTACTTTATTATATAATGTATATGTATGTATATGTATGTATATGTATATATGTATTTATTTTCATGTGTATATATATTATTATATATATACTTTATAATTAAGTGTTTCCTTATATATATATATATATATTTGTATATGTATATATACTTTATAATTAAGTATTTTCTTATATATATATACATATGTACTTTTAACATAGGTATGTATATATTCACTTTGTATAAACTTTACCTTATTAAAATATTAATATTTATTTGCACTTTTACCAATTTGTATTTTAGTGTATTTAAATTACTGCAGCCATTTGGTGTCCAAGCCTAGCATGGGTTTTTGGGTCCAAATGTATTTTTATACATTCAAGACCTGTACAAGTCATATTGGACTTGATTCATGGCCTTGGGTCCTGTATTTGAACTTTGGTTCAAATTATATACATGGACAAAATACGCAGATAATTAATTATTTAATTTCAGATTGTGTGCAATGCTGTTTTTAATTTTTCTAAAAATACCTAAAGCATTGTTAAAATTCTGGAAAAATAGTATTTAGAAACTATGTTAATTTAGCTAATTTATTATAATTTTTATAGTATTTAATTTACTGTTTTGCCACTAGTTTGGCATATGAAACCAAAATTCATTTTTTGTATACTTAGGAAAACTGATTTTTATAAAATACTTGTACTGGTTAATAAATTCCAGAAAAATTATAATAAATTTCTATAATTAACAAGGATCATTTTGGTACTTTACTTTATGTAAAATTAAGCTTTTTGTCTATCTCAAAAATTGTTAAAACACAACAATTATTTGATTTATTTATTGATTAATTACGACTTGTAACTTTTTGTGTTATTTTGAGTTTTAGCCGTGTTGAACCTCACCCCTCACTAGTGTAAAGATCCTAGAAAGTTAGTTAAAGTAGTGTGTCACCACACATTGGTCTCCTATGCTAAAATCATCATTTTGGCTAGGTGCCCAGTCACAAGTCGTGTTTCACCAGTTAGTGTCTTAGCGTTTTAGCTTAGTGTAAAAACTAAGTTATTGCATTTATTTCTACAGTGACGAGTTACCGGACATCAATAGCACTTTTATCGCAGCTTGTTTTGCTTTGCTTTGCTAGAGGCAAGTACTTTCTACGAACTTTACATACTGCTATAACAATAAACTGCGATTTACCAACCATGTTAAATGCTGATCCTTGGGATAGCAAGTTAGAACTTTACATGCTGTATTACTTTTACTCTCTACCATGTTTAAACAGTATCTCATATCTCTCACATGTTTAAATAACGGGTTAAGAGAAAACTGTTAGTATTGTACGTGAACATGACCCCCTTCTCCGTATGTATTTACCGCGCTCGGTGACATTCTATATGTGACCTTGCCGTATGTTCTGATCCCGCGTTTGTGTATGGATATACACCGATGCCGTTCGTGCACATATGTGCATGCCAGAAAAACTTGATATGTGTCGCTGTATATCCTATTCACCTATTGACCGATTCACGTACATGCTACAGTTTTAAACTTTTAAACTACATGTTGTTATTTCTAAAAAGAACTAATTAACCCATGATATGCCATGATTCCAGTTTATTACATTCTTGTTCATGCTTAGTATATTTAGTTTGCTAGAACCAGTACTTGCTCCCATCCTGACAGGATAACGTTGTAGGTGTCCTTACTGAGGAGGAGTTACTCTGCGACACATACTATGGAGATACTGCCGAGGACCCGGCTTTGCTTTACGAGGATGTTCCTACGGGGAACCTCGCCTAGTTGTCTTTTGTTTTTAGACTTTTGAGAGTAGTCATGTATTTAGACTACGTATTTTGTAACTGGACATGTATCCAGTTTTACATTTCAGACTTGTACTTTGGACATTTTACTATATGAGACGACTTTTGTGTTTGGAGCATTTATGACTTTTATTCACTTATAGAACTATTAGCACATTTAATCTTATCCTGTTGTCTTTAGAACAGCTTACTACGTTTTATATCAAACGTCGGCTGGGCATGACTCGGCCTGGCCCAACAATTTGGGTAGCGGGTCGTGACATATTTTTAGTGGTGGCCCATGTAGGTCCTGACTAAATTGTTTGGTTACGCTATT
>JANAVB010018993.1:35525119-35657793 GCA_029216955.1 Iris pallida | reverse complement strand
CTCAGTTTTGAGGCTGCCGATGTGACACTTCAGCCGGATCTTGCCCAGTGGCTCGCTCTTGCTAGCGTTGAAGCCACTGATGGTCGTATTGGAGGGCGCCAGCCGGTACATTGGGATCCCCAGCTTTGATAGCAGCGCCTTGGATGATGCTTAGGAAGACCCCGGATCGATCTGAATCCTGCTCACCTTTACCGAACCGATGTACCCTGTGTAATACAACGGTCGGTTATGTCGGTGATGCTTGAGCAGCATGTCTTGTTGGGTGAAAGTTATGTTTGGGATAACTTCATCCGCACAATGACAGTGTGCACAAGTAGTTGGGAGGTCTTCAGGCTGCTTGATTTGACTGAAAAGGATTCGGCATCCTTCAGAGCTTCGCAGAGAGCTTCTCGGGTCCTTGGAGACGCAGGAGCTCGAACAAAGACAAGCGTGCAGGAGTACTGGCCAGTTGCGCCAGAATGTCAAAATTGTGGGGCTTGGCTAGCCCCGAAGCATTTTCTTTCCGCAGAGGTCTGTCGAAACGGGCCTCCACTTGCTTTTGTTTATTGGCTGCTGAGGGCTTGGATGGACCCTCCTCAGGGATGGTGCCAGGAGGTACCTTCGGCGGCAGCTTCACCGGGCTGGGAGTTCTGTTGTGCACGCTCTGCACAGGAAGCGCCTCTTCCGTTGAAGAAGAGACCGTGCGGCAAGACTTGATCTTCCTGCCTTTTGCTTTGGAGGTAGGGCGTACTCCTTGAGTTACCTCGGAGACGAGGTCGGGTGAACCCAGAGGACCTCTCCTCGAGATGTGGTGAGTGGGACAAGTCCACTCACTTGTCACGGGTGGGTGGCAAGTTCACCACCTCCATTGTCGCCTTAGGGATGGGACGACGCCATCTTGTGTGGTAGTCGGCGGCAAGGTGCCGAACTGAAGTGACACCATTAGCTGACACCGTCTTCTCTTCGTAGTCGACGGAGATTACATCCGCATTGATCATGCGCTGGATGTAATTTTTGAGGACGTAGCAGTCCTTAGTCGGGTGTCCGACAAACCGATGGTAGTGACAGTACCTCGGGTTGTTTACTTCCCGACTTCATCGGCCGCTTCGGGTCCGGAAGCTTGATCTTGTCACCCTGCTTTAGTATCTCAAAGAGTTGCAGGGTGTCGTCATCATTGATGAATAAACCTCCTTGGGTCTCGGTGCCAGTAGAGGCTTTTAGTAGCGCAGATGCGCCTTTCGAGCATTAACAGTCAATGCCTGTTTCCCCTTTGTTTCTCGTCCGGAGTTGTTGATGCGGACTTTTTTCCCTTATCGTCAAGGCGGGGAAGCTAACACCCAGAAGACGTGCATTGGCCGCTTTCTTCCTGCAGCTTCAGCTTCGATGATTAGGGCTCCAGTCGGGAGGGGGAGTAGAGTTAAGCCAGAGCTTTACTGCAGGCAGCATGTTCATACTGCAAGCGGAAGAAGCGCATGCTCTGGCATGCCTGGAGGTAGCCTGAAGCAGGCCTGGCGAAGCGTTCGATGAATGCCCGAACCGTTTCCTTGTCCTTCTGGCGTATCTCAATGAGAGATGCCATCGTCATGTCCTTCCCACGTCGTAGAAGCGTCGAGGAAGGCGTGTCAGGTCGTCGAAGGACGATATGGAATTATCGGGGAGACTGCAGTACCAGTCATACGCCACCCCTTTCAGGGCCCCAACAAGATGCTGGTGAGAGCGTCCTCCTTCGGAAGATGCCCTATCTGCGACTGGAAGTACGTCAGGTACCGTCGTGGAGAGTCCTTCCCGTCATACGGCGTGAGTGTTTGGGTTTATACTTTGGGGGATAAACCACCTTGTTCCACTCAAGGGGATAAGCTGGGGAATGCCCCTTCTGGCGCTCCTCTGCCTGTTCTTGGACTCAGCGCTCCCCAGATCTTTGATCATTTCGACCACGTCCTCCGTGGAGCTAGGAGTCGGGGAAGGAGTACCACCTGGAGTGGAGCGTTTGAGGGCTCCGACGTCCGGGTGCTTCTGTGTCTGAGGGTGTCCGTTGGAGGGGCACACTCGACTCTCCATTGGCTCCTGGTCGGGACCATTTGAATGTCCTGATCAAGGCCGACCGCATCTCAAACACTGCTTGAGTCAGTGCTTGCATTGAGGCAGAGAGGTTTTTGAGTCCTTCCTCTAGCGAGTCTATGCGCTGGACAATGTCCTGTGGCGGTACATCAGTCAAGATCACCCCCGGTCATGTATACTGTCATGACACGGCCGGAAGTGGATGGATCAGTTGAGGCTTCGCTCTGCCCTCGCTCTCATGTGGGGGAGTCACTTCTCCTGGTGTTTGGCCACCCCCAGCCACATTCTGGAGTTCGTCTTCGACAGGCGCATCTGCAAGGGCCTGACTGCCCTCAGCTCTGTCTTGAAGGGCCTCTTCGTTTCCAGCACTACCCCCGGCGGTGTCCTGGAGGACATCGTCATTTTGAGGGGCTTCAGGGAGGCCATCTTCGCCTTGAAGATCCGCCGCAGCTGTGCTTTGGACATCTTCGTCTTCGGAAGGAGGCTCGACAAGGGTCTGACTACCCCAGCTTCCTTCAAGAACTTCTTCCTCGACCGAGTGCCTTCGAACACTCCAGAGGTCGAGCAGCTGCCTTGGTTTTCCTCGGCTGGCTTTTGGATGAAGACGAGGAATTGGCAGTCGTCTTCCGAACAGATGAAGTTGGAGATCACGTTGCATGAAGCAACCTTTAGCTCCTCTTCGCTGACACCTTCGTCCCAAGGCGATGTCGGAGGGGTGTCGATGATTGTAGTCGTTGGAAGACCGACTGCTTTGGCGGTACTGCCGTCTTGCAACAGCAGTTGATGGTGACCACTGCACAAGTGTGCCCCTGAGAGGCGCATCGTGCTTGTTGGTCAACTCTCCTGACCGGCGCTTGTGAGTGATCACGTTGCGCAGGTCGTTAGGAGAGTGCTACCCTCACACCCCTCTCAGTGCATGGCAGGGCCAAGCGCCGGGGTGGTCGGGTGAGTGATGCGCCCCCTGATCTAATACCAAGCAGGCATCACGTCAGTATGGGGGAACCACAGCATTTGAAGTGACTTGAACGGACCTCAAACGCACAACCAGAGGAGGCGCGGCGTTCAAGACCACTGAGTTTGCTCTCTCTCTCGGCTTGGTTGCACGCAGTGAATGGCGTCCAAGCAGATAAGGACTTTGAAGGTCGACTCTTGTCGGTGCAGAAGCACTTGAGTCAACCTTACAGCTTGCCATCGCAGCGCGCGTGATCGTAAGCGCGTGCCTCTGGCCGGCTGCTGGCATAGCACGTTGTGGCGCATGGCCCGTGCCGCCTTGGATTTCTTCGTACCAGCCCGCTGGGGCGCATAGTACTCAACATCCAAATTCTCCTTGCCATTACAGCGAGTGAGTCTGTCAAAGACAGAGGCTCTTTGTGGCGCATCAGAAGTGATGCGCGGGGCATTGGCTGCGTCCCTGCTCCGACGTATCTTCCTCGTCTGAGATGAAGATGGCTGGGGAACGTGGTCAGCCGCACGCTTCCCCGAAAGATGCGCTGCATCAGCGGGCGCACCTTGACTGCTGAGGACGTCAGCAGGAAGGGAAGGCTGGACGGGCGCATCCCCTTCAACGGTGGTGCCCGAGGCGTCGACTTTGCGCACCCAGACTGCGCGGGTCTTCGGCTTCGACAGCCGCTTCGAAGGACTCGTACTTCCTTCAGAAATGAACTCCTCGTACGCCTGTTGATTGAGGCGCACTACCAGCGTCTTGTGGGAGGAGCCCACCTTCACGTCGTCGGCCTGTGACACAACCTTCTCGGTAGAGGAGAAAGAAGTCCCCAGCAGAGTCGCCAGCTTGTTTGCCATTAAAATTGTTTTGATTGAAATCTTAATACAAACAGAACAGTGATACAATATAGGACTTAGATGTAGTCCTAGGAGTACACTTTTGTTTATGCTGGGTCCTTAGTGCCAATGGAGCGAGTGGTAATGCGTTGACTCCGTTGACCGGCTGACGACGGTTATCGGTTCTCTGAAGGTGTTGATTGCTCTGGGTGCTGGAGCTTGCTGAGAGGAGGAAGACGTTGAGTGTCTAGAACTGCCTCTCGGTGATTCTCTGTTGTCGATTCTCTTTGTGTTGTGAGTCTTCTGTTCTGAGTCTCTGTGTGTGTGAAGGAGATGATCCTTCTATTTATAGTTTTGCAGGCTGGCTGCTCATGCACGCATGCAGGATGCGCCGGTGTGGGGATGCTACGTGGCGGTTACTGATGGAGGCGCACGGATGCTGCGCCCTGATCGAGGGGGAGAACTCTTCATACTGCTGTTTTGAGCCGGCACGTAGCAGAGAGAAGATATTTTCGTTGCTGAAATCTTGGATGAGTTGAGTCAAAAGACACGTGTCGTCGACTCATGGTTCGAAGATCTCGGATTTGGTGGAGAGAAGTGATCTGGTGAGCTGCGCCTTGGATTGGGCGCAGGAGGAGGCTGCGGCTCATAACCTTTAGGAGTTACAAACCATTTGGGGCGCATGGCTTTTGAGGCGCATGCAGGCGACTTTCCTTCTGTCTTTCAGGATCAGAGAGCAGTCTGAGGCGCATGGCTTTTGAGGCGCATACTGATTTGGACGCATGGCCGTAGAGACGCATGCTGATGGTGGAGTGGCCACGTGGCAGTAGCCATCGAAATAAAGTCATGATGATGCTGACGTTGTCGACGCTTCGTCTTCTGAATAAAGCTGTCAACTGTTCAGACTTTGGGAGGCGTGCTGCCAACTCTGTCAGTTCAGCATTTAATGTTGGTGACGTTCGATGGACAGCTGAGTGGGCGCATCGGTTGGCGTTCCACTCGGTATGGGGATGTGTGAGGGCGCACCCTCTGTAATGTGCCGAGTACTGTAGGGCGCGTCTGTGTGATGCGCCTGATGCCGAAGGGCGCGTCCGTGTGATGCGCTGTCTGGCTGGCGCATCGGACATGTCTTTTAATGATGCGGCTGTCTCGCTCTTCGAGTGCTATAAATAGCCGTTTGGCTGAATTCGAGGCGTCCGGTTCATCCATTTAATGTAAATTTATTGCACGGAATTCGGAGGGCCATCCACTTGGCGCGTGGGTTTGATCTGCCCGGCCTATAAATAGTGGCATGGAGAGAAGATTTGCTTCTCATTCCCTCACGTACTTCCAACATGAACTTGAACATGCGGGTGCATTCTATTGACGAAGTGCTCCCGAGGGTGAAGATGAGACGCTGTGTTGTCTTCGATGCTCTTGAAGGTGACTGTTACATCCAAAAGACGGAGTCGAGGGCTTCCGAGGCAGGCGGAAGGTGCCTGTTGCATCCAAAGATAGGGATGCTCGGGCCTTGTCCCCGTTATTCCGGAAGAGCCGTAGATCGGAATGGCGGTGCTAGGCTCTCTCTTCCTTCAAAGTGGGGTTTCCCCACTTTGATCGTGTTGAAAGCTACTCCTTTAGTCGCGGTTTCGATCACGGTCTTCCTTCGGCTTTGGAGGCTCTTTCGAAGCCTCCCCTGGCCACAGCATTTGCGGTGCTCTTCTCTTCCTTGGTTCCAGCCAGAGGGTTAAATGCTTTGCTTGGCGAAGCACTTATCAGGTGAGCCTGGCTGGAAGAATTTGGCTGAAGGGATGCGTATAGCTGGGCTGCTGAAGGGATGCACACAACTGAGCTGGATGCACATGACTGAGCTGCTGAAGATATGGTGGAATGCGCCTGGTTGGAGGCACATGATGTCTGCTGCGCCTGACTGACAGCGCATGGTGACTGGCAGCGCATGATGACTGCTGCGCCTAACTGGAGGCACATGGTGGCCGCTGGCTGTAGACTTAGGATCTTTTTTTGTGGAAATTCTCCTTTGTACAACCTTTTCTAGACATGTAATAGACTTTTATATATAAATAAAAAGTCCTTCTTCAAATGTCCATGGTTATTGACTTTGCTGTGAAGTGTTCTGTACGAGTCCTGGCGCATGTAGTGTCTGGCGCATGGTCTTTCTGGTGTGTGAAATTCCATGCTTCTACAGACATATATGCATACTCATCTACGGGAACTAGATTAGTTTGGAAGTTTTATCTTTTTTATATGTAGACACTTAACATACAAGTCCATATCAAACTATCCACTGAATGGAGTAACCAGTTGGGGGTTTATGAAATCAGTACAATGCAGTAAAGGGAGGGATTGGCTTGGGCTCTATCATGTGGGAAAGTTAAACCTAGGATTTATAGAAGCATGGAATTTCAGAACCAGAAAGTCTATGCGCCAGACTACATGCGCCAAAGCTTGGACAAAGTGCTTCACAGCAAAAAGCAACAAATATAGACATTGAAAGAGGACTTTTTATTTAACATATAAAAGTCTATTACATGACTAAGAAAGACTGTACAAAGGAAAATTTTCACGAAGAAAAGATCCTAAGTCTACAGCCAGCAATCAATATGCGCCTTCAGCCAGGCGCATCCCAACATGCGCCCTCAGCCAGGCGTATCCCACCATGCGCCCTCAGCAAGGCGCATCCTTTTCAGCAGCTCAGTTATGTGCACCCTCAGTTATGTGCATCCCTTGGGTAGCTCGGTTATCCCCTCAGCAGTCCAGTTATGTGCCGCTCTTCCAGCCAGGCTCATCTGATAAATGCTTCGACTAATGAAGCATTTATTGAGCAAAACGAGGGTGGCAATCAACCCTCTAGCCCAGGAAGGAAAAAGAACCACAAGCCAACCTGTGGCCAGGGGAGGCTTCGAAAGAGCCTCCAAAGCCAAAGGAAGACCGTGATCGAAACCGCGGCCAAAGGAGCAGCTTTCAACACAACCAGAATAGGATACACCCATTTTGAAGGAAGAAAAAGCTACCAAAGCCGTAGCACCGCAATTCCGATCTACGGCTCTTCCTGCACAACGGAGACGAGGCTCGTACATCCCTATCTTTGGATGCAACAGGCACCTTCTGCCTGCCTCGGAAGCCCTCGACTCCGACTTTTGGATGTAACAGTCACCTTCAAGTGCATCAATGAAGACATTGCGTCGCATCTTCATCCTGGGAGCATCTCGTCAACAGAATGCATTCGAGTAAACGAATTCATATCGGAAGGACGTGAGAGAACGAGAAACAAACCCTCTCTCCATACCACTATTTATAGGTCGGGCAGATCAAACCCATGCGCCAAGTGGATGGCTCTCCGAATTTCGTGCAATGAATTTGCATTAAATGGATGAACCGGACGCTTCGAATTCAGCCAAGTCAAAACGGCTATTTAAAGCACGCGAAGAACGTAACAGTTGCACCATCAAAGACGTCTCACGAAGCGGATGCGCCAGCCAGACTGCGCATCACACAGAGCGCCCTTTAACATCAAGCGCATCACATAGACGCGCCTTCCAGTACCAAGAGCGTCACAGGGGATGCGCCCCCATGCGTCTCCATGCGCCTAGTGGAACGCCAACCGACACCCACTCAGCTGTCCATCGAATGTCACAAACATTAAATGCTGAACTGACAGAGTTGGCAGCACGCCTCCCAAAGTCTGAACAGTCGGCAGCTTTTTTAGAAGACGAAGCATCGCCAACGTCAGCATCATCATTACTCCCCTCCGACGGCTACTGCCACGTGGCCACCCAACCATCTCGCATGCGCCTCCGCGGCCATGCACCCAAATCTGCATACGCCTCAAAAGCTGTGCACCTCAGACTTTTCACTGATCCCTAAAGATAGAAGGAAAGTCACTGTTACAACTCTGCATGCGCCTCAAAAGCCATGCGCCCCAGACTTCTCCCTGATCCCAAAAGACAGGAGTAAAGTCACCGCTGAAGCCCTGCATGCGCCTCAAAAGCCATGCGCCCAGAGTGGTTCGTGACTCCTAAAGGTTACGAGCCAAAGTCTCCTCGTGCGCCCATTGGCGCATCCTACCAGATCATTCCCCCCACCAAATCCGAGATCTCCGAGCCATGGGTCGACGACACGTGTCTTTTGACTCAACTCATCCAAGATCTCAGCAACAGAAAGATCTTTTTCTCCGCTACGTGTCGGTTCACAACAGCAACATGAAGAAGTCAACCCCCTCGATCAAGGCACATCGTCCATGCGCCTCCATCAGCAATCAATACGTGGCGTCCCCGCGTACAGGCGCATCCTACATATACGCGCATGAGCAACCAGCCTGCAAAACTATAAATAGAGGGATCATTTTCTTCTTTTACACGCACACGGACCAACCTACGTGCACACATATCAACTTCCACATCAAACAGACAGAGACTTCGCACCACCAGAGAGGCAGATACAGACACTCAACGTTTTCCTCCTCTCAGCAAGCTCCAGCACCCAGAGCAATCCAGACCTTCAGAGAACCGATAGCCGTCGTCAGATCGTCAACGGAGTCAACGTATTACCACTCACTCCATTGGCACAAGGAACCCAAATTAAATAAAAGTGTACTCCTAGGACTACGCCTAAGTCCTATATTGTAACACTGTTCTGTTTGTATTGAAATTTACAATCAAAGAATTTTAATGGCAAACAGGATTCAAGTTAGGGCTTATTAACATACAAGCTGGAAGATCTCTGTCTTTGACAGACTCACTCGCTGTAGTGGCGAGGAGAATTTGGATTCTGAGTACTATGCGCCCCAGCGGCCTGGTACAAAGAAGTCCAAGGCAGCACGGGCCATACGTCCCAAACGTGCTATGCCAGCAACAAGCCAGAAGCATGCGCTCACAATCATGCGTGCTGCTGATAGTAAGTTGTACAAGGTCGACTCGAGTGGTACGGCGCCGAGGACGAGCCGACCTTCAAAGCCCTTGTCTCACTTGGGCGTATCTACTGCATGCACAACCAAGTCGAGCAGGGAAAATCCAGTGGTCTTGAACTCCCGCACCTCCTCCGGTTGTGCGTTTGAGGTCCGTTCAAGTCACTCCAAATGCTGTGGTTCCCCCACTACTGATCGGGATGCCTATTTGGTATTCGATCAGGGGGCGCAGCACTCACTTGACCACCCCGGCGCTTGGCCTTGCCCTGCGCCTGAAGGGGGTGCGAAGGTGACACTCTCCTCCAACGATCTGCGTAACGTGATTACTCACAAGCGTCGATCAGGAGAGTTGCCTGACAAGCACGATGCGCCTCTCATGGGCATACTTGTGCTGTAGTCACCATCAACTGCTGTTGCAAAGCGGCAGTCCCACCAAGACAGATGGTGTTCCAGCGGCTGCAATCATCAACACCTCTCCGACGTCGCCTCGGGAAGAAGGTGTCAACAGAAGAGGAACCAACGATTGCTTCATGCAACATGATCTTCAACTCCTCGTCAGTCCAAAAGATGACTGGCGGTCTCTCTTCCTCGTCCAAAAGCCAGCCGAGGAAAACCAAGACACCTGTCTCATCCTCCGGAGTGTTCGAAGGCACTCGAGCGAGGAAGAAGTTCTTGGAGGAAGCTGGGGGTAGTCAGGCCCTTGTCGAGCCTCCTTCCGAAGACGAGTGTATCCAAAGCACACTTGGGGTAGATCCTCGAGGTGAAGTCAGCCTCCCAGAAGCCCCTGAAGACGAGGATATCCTCCAGAACATAGCTGGGGGTAGTCTAGCATCTGCGGACCCGAGTTCCGGAGACGAAGAGGCCCTTCAAGACGGAGCTGAGGGTAATCAGGCCCTCGCAGATGCACCTGTGGTGAATGTTCTCCCGAACATAGCCGGGGGTAGCCCAGACGAAGCTTCAGGAGAGGCAACTCCCCTACAAGGGAGTGAGGCCGAGAGTGAGGCCGAGAGTGAGGCCTCAACTCATTCATCCACTCCCGGCCGCATCATGATAGTGAACGTGACTGAGGCTGATGTCGAGTCTGATGCGTCGCCAACAGATCTCGTCCGACGCATAGATACTCTGGAGGGAGGACTCAAAACCCTCTCTGCCTCCATGTAAACACTGACTCGGGTAGTGTTTGAGATACGATCAGCTTTGACCAGGACACCCTCTACCGGTCCTGATCCAGCGGCCAATGGAGAGTCGAGTGTACCCCTTCAACGGGTATCCTCGGACGCAGGTCGCCAAGAAGCACCTCGGACGTCAGAGCCCTCAAATGTTCAACATCCGGTGGTACCACCTTCCTCGACTCCCAGCTCCACGGAAGACGTAGTCGAGATGATCAGGGACCTGCACGAGCGCTTTGAGTCCAAGATGAGACAAGAGGAGCGCCAGAAAATGGGCATCCCCCAGCCTTATCCCCTTGAGTGGAACAAGGTGGTTTATCCTCCAAAGTATAAACCATAAACACTGACGCCGTACGACGGGAAGGACTCTCCTCGTCGCTCCTGACGTATTTCCAGTCTCAGACGGAATATCTTCTGAAGGAGAACGCGCTTCTTACCAGCATATTTGTTGGGGCACTGAAAGGAGTGGCATACGACTGGTACTGCAGCCTCCCCGACAATTCAATATCTTCCTTCGACGACCTGACGTGCCTCTTTCTCGACCGTTTCTACGACGGCGGGAAGGACATGACAATAACGTCCCTTATAGAGATACGCCAGAAGGAGAAGGAAACAGTTCGAGTGTTCATCGAACGCTTCCGACAGGCCTGCTTCAGACTGCCCCCGGGCATGCCAGAACATGCGCTTCTCTCCTCCTACAGCATGAACATGCTGCCTGCAGTCAAGCTCTGGCTCAACTCTACTCCTCCTCCCGACTGGAGCTCCTTGATCATTGAAGCAGAAGTCGCAGAGAAGAAGGCGGCCAACGCTCGTCTTCTGGAAGTCAGTTTCCCTGCCTTCGAGGACAAGGGAAAATGACCTGCAACCAACAACCCCACACGAGAGGCAAAAGGGAAGCAGGCATTGACTGTCAACGCCTCAAAAGGTGCATCAGCACCTACTCAGAAGCCTCCACTTGCACCAAGACCGAATGAGGTTTACTCGTTCAACGACGAAGACACCCTACAGCTCTTTGAGATACTGAAGCAGGGCGACAAGATCAAGCTTCCGGACCCTAAGCGTCCCGATGAGGTTGGGAAAGTGGACAACCCGAGGTACTGTCACTACCATCGATTTGTCGGACACCCAACCAAGGACTGCTATGTCCTCAAGAATTACATCCAGCGCATGATCAATACGGATGTAATCTCCGTCGACTACGAAGAGAAGACGGTGTCGGCCAACGTGGTGTCACTCCAGTTTGGCACCCTACCGCCGACTACAACACAGGATGGCGTTGTCCCCATCTCTAAGGCGACAATGGAGGTGGTTAACTTACCACCAAACCGTGACAATGTGAGTGGACTCATCCCACTCACCACATCTCGAGGAGAGATCCTGTGGGTTCACCCCGATCCCATCTCCGAGGTGACTCAATCGGAGGTACGCCCTACCTCCAAGTCCAAAGACAGGAAGATCAAGTCTTGCCGCATGGTCTCTTCTTCAGCGGAAGAGGTACTTCCTGTGCAGACGCGTTCACAACAGAACGCCCAACCCGACGAAGCTGCCGTCGATGTGGTGCCTCCTGGTACCGTCCCTGCTGTCTAGGACGAGGGCCCGTCTAAGCCCTCAGCAGCCAATAAACAAAAGCAGATAGAGGTCCGCTTCGATAGGCCTCTGCGAAAAGAGAATGCTTCGGGGCTAGCCAAGCCCCACAACTTCGACATACTGACGCAACTCGCCAGTACTCCTGCCCGCGTATCTCTGTTCGAGCTCCTCCGTCTTTTCAAAGACTCCCGAGAAGCTCTCTGCGAAGCTCTGAAGGATGCTGAATCCTTTCTCAGTCAGGTCAAGCAGCCGGACGATCTTCCGACTGTGTGCAAGCACTGTCACTGTACGGAGGAGGTTATCTCCAATATAACCTTCATCCAACAGGACATGTTGCTCAAACACAATCGTCACAACAGGCCGCTATATTACACAGGGTACATCGGTTCAGTCAAGGTGAAGCAGATTCAGGTTGATCCGGGGTCTTCCCTCAGCATCATCCCGAAGACGCTGCTCTCAACACTGGAGATCCCAATGTACCGACTAGCGCCCTCCAACACGACAATCAGTGGTTTTAACGCCAGCAAAAGCGAACCACTGGGCAAAATATGACTAAAGTACCACATCGGTAACCTCAGAACCGAGGTTATTTGTTATGTCGTGGATGCTGAAGTCAACTACAACATTCTGTTGGGTCGCCCATGGCTGCACGAGTACATGGTGGTGCCATCCACGCTCCACCAATGTATGAAGTACGTGTCCACCAACAATGTCATCCGTACGGAGTTCGCGGACATCGACCCCTTCAAAGGGATTGAAGCTTACTTCATCGATGCCGACTTATACAAGTCACCTGACGAGGAGGAGGCCAATGATGCTGATGACGAAGCAGAAACGACAGCAGAGCCGGACATGGAGCTTGAGGTCACTCCCGATGCTCCTTTGAAGATCCGACTAAAAGGCAAACCGTCGCAGAAGTTGCCCCCATGAGCATTAAGCTATCCGGGAGAGCACCAGCTGCTCCTGAAGCTTCCCTGAAGATACAGCTCAAGGGAAAGCCCCCCAAACATCGGCTCCCCTTGTGGCAAAACTACAGGGGAAGGCGCCAATCACCGGAGGCACAACAGAGGCACCTCTGAAGGTGCGTCTTAAGGGCAAGCCGCCGCCATCCCAGCCGTCAGAGAAGGCCCATGTAGTCCTCTCGGACTCCCAGATCAGCGCTGTGGTGGACCCTCCCGATCCTACTCCAGTGCTTACAGATGAAGAGCTGGGAGAATATATCTCGACCGATGTAGATGCCCCATCTCTCGACAATGTAATCCTAGGGATAAAATCTCGCATTTCATCAATAATAGAGTGTCTTTTAATTATTCTAGTCTTTCACATTGGAATGCCATGTATACATTAGATAACGCTCTACGGTCGTTACAAATACAAATAACGACCGTCTATCATGTAAATCGAGTAGTCCCGTCCCAAGGGGTCTGTTACATAGTCCCACCACGGAGTTGAGACGAAGAATCCATCATCTTCGGCATGGTCGAGCGTCATCAAGACCTCCCGCCACTCGAGCCAGAACCAGATGCCGGCAGAATGCAACTCTATCGGTACACGGACAAGGCAAAGTACCTCATCCAAAAGATGGGTTACGACCTAAAAAACGACAAAGGCCTGAACTACGACAAAGGTCGACGTATCCCTCTCCGGCTTCCAACACCTAAAGGAAAGCCGCAGGACTACTACAACAAAACTCGACGGGGGGTAGGCTATGTCACGCCGCCGTCAACTCCAGAGAGTTCAGACGCAGAGGAAGTTGAACATTCTTACTCGTCTGAAACATCAACGTGGGATTCCGATACCAGTATCGGATCTGTCTTCAAGAGAGTGCTGTCAGCCAACATGACATCGGCACAATCTCAAGAAGAAGAAGGCGAAGACCAAACGCCGGAATTCTCCGAAGAAGAACCCTGGGCTCAATGCCTGGGACAACAATGGGAGTCTCGTTTTGAATTACGTGAACCTCCCACCGAAGACGAAGTCGAGCAGATCGACCTTGGGGATGGATCTTCTTCCAAACCCATCTTCGTCAGCAAAAGCCTAAAAGGAGAAGACCGAGAATCTTTAATCCAGCTGGCTAAAGAATATATCGACGTCTTCGCCTGGAGCTAGATATACCGGGACTTGATCCCCAGATTGCGATGCATAGGTTGAACATCTTGCCTGATGCCAAGCCTATCAAGCAACAACAGCGGCACTTCCGTCCAGACATCATGAACGCCATCGATCAGGAGGTAGACAAACTCTTGACTAGCAGCTTCATCCGTGAAGAGCAACACCCAGATTGGGTAGCCAATGTCGTCTCCGTAACCAAGAAGAATGGGAAGATACGAGTCTGTATCGACTTCAAAGACCTCAACTCTGCTTGCCCGAAGGACGAATTCCCACTTCCAATCACCGACATGATGATCGACAAAATATGTGGCTTCGAGCGCATGTCTTTCATGGACGGGTATTCGGGCTACAACCAGATCAAGATGTTCCCCGATGACGTAAAACATACGTCATTCAGGACTCCAAAGGGCGTTTTCTGCTACACAGTGATGCCCTTCGGCTTGAAGAATGCTGGTGCGACATACCAACGTGCTATGAGCACCATTTTCCGTCAACATCTTCGCAAGACAGTCGAATGCTATGTCGACGACATCACAGTCAAGAGCCGTCTCAAAGGTGATCACCTGCAAGACCTCAAGACAGTCTTCGACCTCATGCGGGCGTATCAACTCAAGATGAACCCCGCTAAATCCTTCCTTGGGATTTCGAGCAGAAAGTTCTTGGGCTTCATCATCACGACGAAAGGCATTCATGTCGATCCCGAGAAGACCAAAGCAATTCTTAATATGGACCCTCCGAAGAATCTTCGAGAACTTCGAGGCCTACAGGGACGTCTGGCATACATCCGGAGGTTCATAGCAAACCTTTCCGGCAAATGTCAACCCTTCACCCAGATCATGAAGAAGGGAGTCTCTTACGTCAGGACAGAGGAATGCCAAAAGGCTTTCGACGACATCAAAGCCTACCTGACGAGCCCTCCAGTCCTGGTGGCACCCGTCGCCGGCAAACCATTCCTACTCTACGTCCGTGCCATGGATCATTCCTTCGGCGCCGTACTGGCTCAGAACAGCGACACAGGCTATGAGCAAGCAATCTACTACCTCAGCCGAACTCTGATCGGGGCCGAACACCGGTACAACCCCGTTGAAAAGGAGTGGTTGGCTCTGGTATTTGCCATCCAAAAGACTCGTCATTACGTCTCGGGCCAGACTATTCACGTCATTTTCCGAGTCAATCCGCTCAGGGTCCTCATGACGAAGCCAGGATCACTGAACTCTCGGCTAGCCACATGGGCGATCTTTCTAACGCCATACAACATGGTGTTCGTTCCACAGAAGGCTGTTAAGGGTCAAGCTCTGGCCGACTTCTTAGCTGCACACCCCATCCCAGAGTCCTCAAGACTCTATGAAGATATCCCGGATGAGGTCCAAGAATCAAACGTCACCGAAGAAGGCTCCGTCTGGCGGATGTTTTTCGATGGCGCTTCAAGAACAGGCCCCAAAGGCCAAATCATCGCAGGAGTGGGGGTGGTACTAGTCTCCCCCGATCAGCTGGTCATCCAGCGTGCTTACTCCCTTTCGAAGCCGTGCTCCAACAAAGTTGCCGAATACAACGCGCTCATTATGGGACTCCAGCTAGCACAACAGCTGGGGGTAATCATCTGGAAGCCTGTGGCGACTCAAGCTCGTCGTAAATCAGATCAGAGGGCAATACGAGGTTCGCCATGAAGATTTGATCCTCTACCACGAAGTTGCACTGAACATCATTTCAACCTTCACCGGGTTCTTCATCGAACACATACCTCGTCTACAAAATCTAGAAGCCGATGCTCTGGCTAGCCTCGCAGGCTCTTTGGCAGCACCCCTCGGAACTCAACACTACGTCACGGTGGTGGGTCGAGACTTGGTCTGCCCTAAAACAACATACGCTCACAAGTGGCTCACGCCATGTCAACGGGTGCCGGTGTTAACGTCCGAGATTGGAGATTTTCGTTCATCGACTTCGCTGTCTACGGAACTCTCCCAGAGGACCTGAAAGAAGTCGTCTCGGTCAGGAGACGCTCTCTTCGATTCTACTACGATACGGCTACTAAAATGCTGTACCGACGCTACGATGGACTTCTCCTTCAATTTTTGTCTAACGAAGAAGCAGCCGAAGCCCTTCGAGAAGCTCATGATGGAACCTGCGGGGCCCATCAGCCTGGTCCTAAGTTGCAGGATCGACTGCGACGCATGGGCTATTACTGGCCAACCGTGGCCGCTGACGCTGTTGAATATGCTAAGAAGTGCCATGCGTGCCAGCTTCACGCAGACTTCATTCATACACCGTCTGAACCACTACATCCTACAGTCGCCTCCTGGCCCTTCGAAGCTTGGGGAATGGACATTGTGGGACCGATCACCCCTCCTTCATCGAGAGGACATCGCTTCATCCTAGTGATCACCGACTACTTCTCCAAATGGACAAAAGCAGTTCCTCTGGCAGAAGTGAAAAGCTCCAGGGTGATCAGCTTCATCAAGCACCACGTCATCTACCGTTTCGGAGTACACCAGAGGATCATCCACGATAATGGTCCTCAGTTCATCAGCCATGTCTTCAACCGATTCTGTGACAAGAATCGCATTCAAAATGTGGCATCAACCACCTACAATCCGACAGCAAACGGATTGACAGAGGCGTTCAACAAAACTATCGTCAGGCTACTCAAAAAGGTCGTGTCATCTAACAAATGCGACTGGGATAAAAAGCTTGGCGAATGCCTTTGGGCCTACCGCACAACGGTACGGACTCCGACAGGCAACATACCATTCTCCTTGGTCTACGGGAGCGAAGCGGTACTGCCCCTCGAGATTCAGATACCCTCACTCCGCGTAGCAATCACAAACCAACTCACAGAAGAAGACAATCAACGTCGTCGTCTGCAGGAACTGGAGGCACTTGACGAAAAGCGTCTTCTAGCTCAACAACGCATCGAACTCTACCAAGCCCGTATATCACAGGCTTTCAATAAGAAGGTCAAGCAGAGGACTTTCCAAGTTGGCGACATGGTTCTGGCAGTCAGGAGGCCGATGGTGTTGACTCACAAAATACCAGGAAAGTTCGAGCCCAAATGGGAAGGACCTTTCATCATCGAGACGGTATACTCAAACGGCGCTTACCGTCTCACCAAACCCAATGGGGACTTGTTCATGATGCCCATCAATGGCAAGTTCCTAAAGAAGTACTACTCTTGACATCTTTCAGACATGTGCTTCCACCAGGGGATCTGTGGACCCAATCATCAGGGCTCACAGACAATTCCCTTCCACAAAATCATACGCTTGCGGAACCCAGCTGTTCCGTGGCATCCTCCAGTAGAAGAACAACCATGTCCACATCACCTCTGAGTTGTTCCCCTACGCCCTACAAGGCAGAATCTTACACCTCGTAAGATTACGCTATCCTTCATGTTTACCACGTCCACATTACCTCTGAGTAAACATCCGTACAGACAACCCCCGCGTTGTCGTACATCGATCGCAGAACTTCCACGTCCACATTACCTCTGAGTAGTTCCATGCATCTCCCAGAGTCATTCCTACCACGTCCATAACACCTCTGAGTAGGAAGATTCTATCATTTGAACCCCATATTTGCCACGTCCACACTACCTCTGAGCAAATACATTGGGTCCTTCAAACTTATTATCTGTATCTAAAACCAAGGTACGCAAAAGATAATAGGTCTACACAAATCATCAAAGTTCATGACAAGCAAAAATGAACACATCACAGAAAATGGTGTACTTCTTTATTTTTAGAAAAGGAGAGTAAAGGATTACACTATCCCCAGCAAGAGTTTGCAAAAAAAAAATACAAAAAGCAGAGACTACAAGCCGTAATCCCCAGGGTTGGCAGAAAGCTCTGCAATTCGGCGTTTCAAATCTGCCGCCCCAGTCTCCACATTCGCCAAGACTCGACGTTCAGCTTCTTGACGCATCGCTTCAATAGCCTCAGCAGAAGTTTTATTCTCGTGCTTCTCATCAAGCTGCTGTCTCTGCTGAGCCAGGGTAAGAGCTCGGAGAGTGAAAGCTGCTTCCTCCTTCTTGAATGCTACGTGTTCAGCCTGGACACGTTCAGCGTCCAATAGGAGTCGGGCCCGCTGATCCTCAAGGCGGCCCATCTGTGCGTCAATCTTCGTGATATTAGCGTCCAACGCAGCTCGTGTCTCCACTGTCTCCCTGTCATGACCTGCACCCTAGAGTTAGGGCACGAGAACGTAACAACGCCCAGCCTACGCCGCAGTGTCGACGGTAGAACGCTGTCCTAGGTCTCAATGCATCTAACAGTATAAGACTAAACAGTTTATACTCCCCGAATGGGGGTGACATAGCAGAATGTAAACTCAATCACATCTAGGGTAGAGCATAAAGGAAGATAGATAAAACATGAAATCGAAAAGAGATACAATAGATAGAAGTCTAAGTGTCTAAGATACAAAAACCCAGAAATACACCTCAAACTTATATACAGTAATCCACAAAGTAAATACAACTCCAAACAATGAAACAACTATAAACATCCTCTAATGTGTCTCCTCTAGGCTAGCAGGCAACCTCCAAGCTATCTGTAAAATTTATCAATGGGTCCAGTCAGGACTGGAGCGAGTACAGTACATCTCAACAGATCATAGCAGGTTAGAAAATATAAACATGCAGTAAAGTAAGATACAAGTACTGAAAGAAGTGCAGTATAAAACAGAGAGAGAACTGTAATAGAATATCTACTATAAATAGAGAGCTAACATATGGCTAGTGAGTCAGAGTACAACATGAACATGTAAATGGCTTGGGATGATTCTGTAAAGACACTACGGAATGATTCAAAGAAGATACTACTGGTGTATTATTCACATGTCCACTTCTACTCCCCCGTACCCCCAATCAATACACAAGGATCCAGCCAGGTTATGTTATATGATTCCATACACGGCCCCCGAAGGGTGATACATGGATGTCCCATAAATGGAGATTCTGGGGGTTACCCAACAGTGTAAGATTCAAGAGACTCTGTGATCATGAGGGTACATGTCACAAGTAATCAAATAAACCAAGAAGCATAGTGATACACCATGTAAGTGAAACGCACAGAACATAGAGTACCCGATGCTCCCTAAGGATAACATCTCAAGAAAAGATCCATAGTACCAATCCGTGTGACCATCGTGACAGTACAAGTAAAGTAATCTACTGCAGGAAATAATTCTAAGCAGGATATAAAATGATCAGAGAATGTACTCGCCTGATATCTGAATGTTCAAGGTAAAGATACTGTCCGAAGAGAGGTGTCTGGCTCCTAATTGGAACAGCATAAGTCACAACATGTCCAGAAGGGTAATATAAAGCACTACAATGCATTCTACATGAATCTAGGTCAAACTAGGCCAAAGTCAACCCTTGGTCAACTCTGGTCAACTGCACTAGTCAAACTAGGTCATGTCCTAACCCAGCAAGTCTTACTAGGCCTAACCAAGACTATCCTAGCAAAACACATCAATACAAGGCTATACAAGCCAACATACACCCAACTCTATATAGCATACAATTATTCAATACTCAAATAGGCAAGAATTCACATTGGATATACACTAGGTAATCTATTACTTTAAACTATATATGTCTACACATATATACACATGCATATACTGGTATTCATATTAGGTCTATAATCATGGCATTTCAAATGGTTATAAACTTATATATTACAACACAATATGCTAACATATATAATATACATACATAGCTAAGTTAACTGTATTTATAAATACTTATTTAAGAGGCTATGTATGTGTATGTGAACATGGCAAAGGGGCAAGTGAGGGTTAAATGGGCATACATAGTGTATACATATCAAAGAGTGTCAAAGTGTAAGTGAACAAAGTGTCAAGTGTGATAGTGTCTACATAGTGTAAGGGGTACATGAGGTAATATAGGATTTGTGTTAACATAGAACATTACATCTCATTAATTTGTATTTTGCATACATTATATCTATTATTATATTACATACTATGGAACCTACATATTCATTACAAGCCATACTTATACATGCTTACATTAGATAGGATACTTACACCTCATACATCATTTATTTAACCATTTACTCATGCTTGTATTCTTTATTTAATTACATAATGTATATACATTAACATGGGTTAAAATCAAATAGAACATTATATTACACACAAGGGTGCACAAAATGCATATACCGAATAGTAACTCCTACTAATAATCAATACTGTACCATCTCAGCATGAATTAAAATCTAGGATTAAAGTATGTTATAGATCTATGTGTTAGCTTTCCGAAACTTCAAACGGATCGCATTTTTGTTTCCGAAAACTCCCGGAATCGCGAAAACACCGAGAACGCGTTTGTCTTTCGTACAGCTGACACTCAAATAATTCTCCAAAAGTTACAGAAAGAATTAGTCCTACTAATACATGTTTTTGGAAATCTAACTTCAATACGCTTCTTTTAAAAAAAACGGGAGATTAAACCGAGCTTTGAGCTAGAAGTTATGATATTTCTAAGTTATGGCTGAAAAAAAATGTGGATAAAAATTATGACGGATTTGGGTAGTTTGAGACAAAAGAACACAAGTATGTAACATAATATATCAAGAACTCACTCTCTACCATAATATATATGAGACACTATAGAACACATCTCCAATACAAAAATATGAG
The DNA here is from genome assembly GCA_029216955.1 of Iris pallida. Lineage (NCBI taxonomy): Eukaryota > Viridiplantae > Streptophyta > Magnoliopsida > Asparagales > Iridaceae > Iris > Iris pallida. The sequence goes on along the minus strand of JANAVB010018993.1, from coordinate 35,637,540 downwards.
ATTAAACATGTAATAATTCATTCATACATAACAACAACACATAATGTGTCCAAATTTAGGATTTTCCCACATGGACACACACAACACAAAGGACACTCCTATGACCTCCAAATGGACACGAAATAGACACATAGAGATACAACCATGGGGGTCATTTCTATGGGTTCAAAATAGACCTATATGCATGAGGAATGAAAAGGAGAAGGGATTTATACCTCCCGGTAGATCGAATCGAAGAAAAGCCTTTCCGGAGCGACACCGACACGTCGAGATTCCAAAAGGACACGAACGAGCTCCGAATCCTCCCAAACTTAGGAAGCTTCCTCTTTGGCTAGAATGGAGAAGGAAAGAAGAAGATTTGGTGGCGAAATGGAAGGATTTGGTGGAGAAATGGAAGGATTTGGTGGAGAAATTGCTAGGGATTGCTCTCTAGGAATTTGGGGAAGAACAAGAGAGAGAGTGTGGATGAGAATAATGAAATAGACTTGAGCCTATCCTCTCCCAAAGTGGCTGGCCATATGGGGCTATTTGTCCTATTATGGTAAGGTCCAAAATGTCCCCACTAACCTATTCTATGAGTATTAAAAAATGGTTAATTGGTTGGGGCTAAATTAGTCATTCTCAAGTCTCTAATCACACTAACCTTATCCATAATAATTAGTCTAACCTCTAACTAAAATATTTCTATCATGTGGACTAAAATTAATATCATGTGGGCCGTGTCTAACTAGTGTGTGGGTCCCACTAGAGTCAAACTACCCCCGGGTCCCCGTTTCAAGTCAGATTGAGTTGAAATTCGAACCCGACTCAAATAACCCCAAAATAATATCATAAATAATAAAATAATATCAAAATAATTCAAAGAGGTCAAATGCAAAAATATTCTTAGACCAAAATGATATTAAATATCATAATCACATGGTTAGGCTCTAGGTCAAACAGTCTCTAGGGTTTCACTAGCAAAACGTCAAAACCACAAGTCATTGATTTAAATAATTTTAAAATGATTTAAAATCACCAAAATCATATCATGAATTAAATATCATTATTAAAATAATTATAAACACGAAATTTCAAAATTACTCTCATTTGGGAAACTGGGTGCTATACTCCCGCGTAGACTGAGATAATCGCTCCACTGCAGCTTCAGTCTCAGCCACGTCGCGTTCCCAGACACTCACTGTGGCCTGGTAGGAAGACTCAGTCTCGGCGAGCAGCTTCTCCTTCTCCGTATCTATCAGGACAGAGAGGTCATTTCGCTGGATGCGCTCTAATTCGGAAAGCCGCTGGTCCAACTCAGCCACCGTGGCTTCCAGAATGACGGCCATATGACGTGGCCCAGGTGAATACGGATCAAGTTGATATGAGGCAGTGCCAGAGTTCTTGCCGTCGAAAAGCTCCCTTTGGCATCCATCACTGCCGACAACCCCTCTGCAGCATTTTGTACACTGCCTCAACGATGAATTTCACATATTCATCTGCGTCCGCCAGCACCTGCGGCGTCATAGCAGAGGTTGGAGGAGCTACTCCAGTCGACGGACCGGAAGAAGACCCGCCGACCTCAACCTGCGAGGTTGGAACCTCGGTATCAGTAGGCTGTTCATCAACAGGGGTCTGACTACTAGTCCGAGGAGCCAAAGGAACAGAAGAAGCTGGTACAGGCGTCGAGATAGTACGCCAAGTGGAAGGAGCAACAGAGGGTTCCATCACACCCTTACCCTTCCCGAACTTGAAAGTACCACCGACGTCAGCGGCCACCTCTCCAATACCCAACGTGCTATCACCAGCCAATACTTTTCCTGGCAGAACGGGGAGATCAACACTCACCTCCCGACTCGTCCCTGAAGTCAGGACCGTCAGACGAGTCTCTTCATCAAATCCCTCTACAGGGACAGGATCTGTCGCTACCACCTGATCGACAGCCACCTCAGCTTCCACCGCTGAGTTCGGGGTAGGGCTCGGCAATGATGCAGCCGACCTCCCCTCATCATAACAAGGAGGGAAATCAACCCTCTCCTCTGTTTTAATCACATATGTTGCCCCCGCAACAGGCTCTCGCAACTCTGGAGCAACGTCATCCAAAGACGACGAACTCTACCCCACATCGTCATCACGAAGCCCCGTGTCCGCTGGACCCTCAACGTCCAAGGCCCTCACGGCAGCTGGCACCTCCCCGGAAGTTGCTGCAACCTCTGCATCTCTTTAATAATGTCTGGAGATAGTAAAACCTCTGCGGGAACATCTTCAAGACTCTCCTCTATTGGAGATATTACCATCGGAGGGATGCGCTCATCAGAAGAGCTTGCTACCTCCTTCGGTTTACTGATACCCGGTTTTGAAATGCGGGTCTACTTCTTCGACGATCCCTACAAGAAGAAAAGCACAAGTCACCAAAATGACAAGATAAGCCAAAGCTACGGAGGACTCCTTACCTCAGCAGGAGCTGATTCCACTGGCGGTATAGGTGGCACTCCCGTTGCCTTTGGATTCGTCATCTTCCTCGACCTTTTTGGTACAGACGAGCCGGCTTTCGCGTCAGCCCGCCTCTTCCCAACAAGGGGATCCCTCACTGATGCTGCAGCAGCAGCCCAATATCCCACCGGTTCTGGTAGGCGATATGACCGAGCCACCATCAACATATTCGCCGTGGCCTCCAGCTGAGTTCCAATGATGAAACTAGTCTCTCTGTCATAACCTGGAGACGCAGCATTCATTGTGCAATACAGCTTAGCGGCCGAATACAGGATCTGTGGCCGAGGGTTGCGAACGGGTGCCGTAAACTGAACACCAATACACCCGGCATTGTAATATTGCCAGCCCCGGGCTCCATCCAGCAAACTACCGATGAACCCCAGACTGTTACTGGGATTCCGTAGGATCAGCTGAGTATAGCCAAACTGGCGAGCGAACCGACTGGGCAGATATGGCTCCAGATAACACCTATTCTGGTTCCGATAGACCAAGTGAGAAGGCCGAATACTTTGCAACCAACAAATACCCTATTTCGGCAGAGTAATTGCATCTTCACCAGAGTCGACTAAATCTTGGTCAGCCTCGAAATCTTTGAAGATGGGGGCGACCTTGACAATCTCCCACCCCTGAAGGTAGGACAAAACTCTCCTGCAAACGGGGACGCCAGTGTGTAACCACTTCCTCTTGTAGAAGCGGCGGATAAAGGCATCTCCTTCAACATGATCCTCCTCCGGACCGGGACTAATCACATTCGGATGATGCAGAATTAGCCATCCCATAAAATAATGGAATGACAATTCAGCCCGGGGAAAGTTGTCGTTTTTACCTCTCCCCTGGATCACGTCATCAGCAAAAGTCCTCAAATCCCACAATAGGTTACACACCATAGCGGGAAGGAGAGCTAAGGGACGCCCGAAAGCCAAATTTACGGCAGGCAAAATAAGGTTCCGGTGCACCCTCTCCACTGCACCAGATCCGCCCGCAAACACACAATCTTGGAGCCATATCATCAAGTATGCTGTCAGCACCGCTTTAGACGACATCCGGTGCGCACAATGCCAGAAGCAGCTATACGCGTTCTCGCCATCCTCATTGGAACGAGGAGTCCTCTCGTCCAACCGGCTTATCTCAGAAGTCACTTCCGCAGGTTTCAGCCCTTGCGGAGTCGTAAACCGGATCCTCGAGGGGTCCGCCAAATCCTGCTTGAAAACATAATCCCTCCAAGCAGTTACATGAGGCTGAGTCTTGACTTTGTCCTTCCGATGCATCAAATAATGATGGCTCGCCACTTCCTTGAAAACGGCCATCATCTCCGAGTCCTTATTTTCTAGAACCTGGATCTCTTCATTTGATGGGAAATATTCCTCGTACGGCTCTGAGCCCCAGGGAAGCTTGGACACTTCGTATATCTCGTGGAGAGCCAACCCCAACTCCCCCACGGGAGTGTAGAAGGTGCCAGTCTGGGTATTGAACAACTCCAAGAGTGCAAGGAACATAGGCTTATTGAGATCCATGCCAGCCTGCGTGGCACGGATAGCGGCTATCAGCCCAATCTCCTTAAGCTCAGCCTTGAACTTCGAAAGCACCCAAGTGGTCAATTCGTCCCACCTCGAGATATGATGACACCAACCTTCGACCCTAAAGCTACCTTTCGGATACATGACCCTCGATGTCAGCATCCGACTCGCGAAGGTTGAAGCATTGAAGGCAAAAGTGTCAGTTGGGACTTCACTGTAGAGGCTCCCGGGACGCAAAGTTCGGCTACTGAACGAGGGGACCAGTTCGTGAGGCAGATAGGGTATCCCTCTGACTCGAGGTAGCATCAATCGAAAGAGCACCTCCTAGGGCCCCTCCCTAAGAGGGAGCAAGATCCCAGGGCATCCTTCTCTTCGAAGCTAAACGATAGAAGGCCATCAGCGGCAACTGGCGGTCAAGTTGTCGCATGTACAACACCATGCCTTTTGCAGAAAAGAACCAGTCTTCTTTGACCTTCAGTGTCTTCGCTTCAGTGGAGATCAGGCGATCGCCGAACAAAAAGGCGGATTTCAAGAAGGTCACACCCTCGGATTCAGCAGATTTCAGTTTTCCGCTCTCCATCATGCTCTGGAGGAAAGTCGGCAACTGGTTCAGGATCTGCAGCACCCTCTCAGGAGGTTGATCCTGTAAGAAAACACCCTTAGCAGAGTTGACAACCGCCTCATCAAAATCAACTCCCATTTGACAACGGGAAGCATCCAGAAGTACCTCATTCAGCAACAGAATCGTCATCGATACTGGCACAACAAAAATCAAAGGTCAGGCAAAAAGGCAAAGTGTGTCAAAGCAACCTGGCGCGTCATCTGGGTTTAAACCCATGCGTCTCAGTAAAAGGCTTCGGCGCATCATCAGGGTGTAAACCCATGTGCCTAAGTGAAAGGCTTTGGCGCATCATCAGGGTGTAAACCCATGCGCGTCAGCAAAAGCTTCGGCACATTCAGGGTGTAAACCCATGCGCGTCCGCAGTTAAACCTTGGTACATGATAAAGGTCTAAACCTATGCACGTCGGCGGGGTGAAACCTCGACGAGGATAGAAGTCCATGCGCGTTGGCAGAAGAGAGTTAGGGCACGTCAACTCAGTCGCATGATCCAAAGACCGCCTGAACAAAGAAAGTAGTGGAAAAGACGACACCCACCCGTCACAGCGGGGCGAACGTCGGCCGGAGTCACAATGGTGATAGGGGCATCCCCCTCGGCATACTCCATCGGCTCCTTTTCCTTGCAAGCACCGCCGCGAGGAGTCTTGGGAGCCATTTCTTTGAGAGAAGAAAAGTTAGGGTTTTTGAAGAAGAACTCTAAAGAAAGCAAAAGCAAGGAGAAGAAGAACTTTCTCTCTCTCCATCTCTCGCCTATTTATAGGGCTTGGTCGCACGCGTGAACCGATGATGTGTGATCTCAGCCGTCGCCTCGGGTTCTATGAAGAGATAACCACAAATAAAACCAAAAAATATCATCATTAATCTTTTTAGGTTACCGAGGCGTCATTATTTGTACTAACTGAGCGGAGCATGCGCCCAGCACTGACGCGCGGAGTATCTATGCGCCCTGACGGTCATGCGCCTCCACTACCATGCTTCTTATTCAAAGTATTCCAAAACTTATCCAAAAGTTTTGAAAACTTTGAAGGGGGTCTTGTAGAAGCATGGAATTTCAGAACCAGAAAGTCTATGCGCCAGACTACATGCGCCAAAGCTTGGACAAAGTGCTTCACAACAAAAAGCAACAAATATAGACATTGAAAGAGGACTTTTTATTTAACATATAAAAGTCTATTACATGTCTAAGAAAGACTGTACAAAGAAAAATTTCTACGAAGAAAAGATCCTAAGTCTACAGCCAGCAATCAATATGCGCCCTCAGCCAGGCGCATCCCAACATGCGCCCTCAGCCAGGCGTATCCCACCATGCGCCCTCAGCAAGGCGCATCCTTTTCAGCAGCTCAGTTATGTGCACCCTCAGTTATGTGCATCCCTTGGGCAGCTCGGTTATCCCTTCAGCAACCCAGTTATGTGCCGCTCTTCCAGCCAGGCTCACCTGATAAATGCTTCGACTAATGAAGTATTTATTGAGCAGAATGAGGGTGGCAATCAACCCTCTAGCCCAGGAAGGGAAAAGAACCACAAGCCAACCTGTGGCCAGGGGAGGCTTCGAAAGAGCCTCCAAAGCCAAAGGAAGACCGTGATCGAAATCGCGGCCAAAGGAGCAGCTTTCAACACAACCAGAATGGGCTACACCCATTTTGAAGGAAGAAAAAGTCACCAAAGCCGTAGCACCGCATTTCCGATCTACGGCTCTTCCTACACAACGGAGACGAGGCTCGTACATCCCTATCTTTGGATGCAACAGACACCTTCCGCCTGCCTCGGAAGCCCTCGACTCCGACTTTTGGATGTAACAGTCACCTTCAAGTGCATCAATGAAGACATTGCGTCGCATCTTCACCCTCGGGAGCATCTCGTCAACAGAATGCATTCGAGGAAACGAATTCAAGTCAGAAGGACGTGAGAGAACGAGAAGCAAACCCTCTCTCCATGCCACTATTTATAGGCCGGGCAGATCAAACCCATACGCCAAGTGGATGGCTCTCCGAATTCCGTACAATGAATTTACATTAAATGGATGAACCGGACGCTTCGAATTCAGCCAAGTCAAAACGGCTATTTAAAGCACTCGAAGAACGTAACAGTTGTACCATCAAAGACGTCTCACGAAGCGGATGTGCCGGCCAGACTGCGCATCACACAGACGCGCCCTTTAACATCAAGCACATCATATAGACGCGCCCTCCAGTACCAAGAGCGTCACAGGGGATGCGCCCCCATGCTGTAATGACCCGCTCCGCCCTAACGGAATGCCGATTCAAACGGCAAGTATAACGACTCAAACGAGCCGTCGACTCGAAGAGTTACGTCGACCCGATGATGTATCGATGCGAATCGATGCAAGGCTTACATTGGCCCGTCAAGATGAATCCAGACTTAGACTTTCAAAGGCGCACTCGGAGGATCGCTCGGCCGATACGAATATCGCTAAGGTGGGTGGCTCCGATGAACCCGTCTGTGCTTAGCCTAGACACATAACAATACGGACACTATCACTGAATTCGCTAGGCGATAACACCACGCATGCTAATAAATGACCCAACGCACCTAGCTAAGGGAATAATCCCATCTTGTATGCTTGTATAGAATATGGAAAAAAACATGGAAAATACGAGAACTCTCATACCGCGCTCCACGCTCGTGCTAAGGCACAAGCTTGCGTTCAACAATGAAACAATGAATGGTTTACAATAATGAAACGGGAAGACTATCAACATAGTCGTTCCGAGTAGAGTTTAGCAATATTGAAAGGCTATGGGACCAATGGGTCGCCAAGGCGACTCCCGCACAGGAAGTTGCAAAATGTATGAATAAATAAGTGAATGAAAGAATCAACGAATGAATGAACGAATATGTGAAAGAACCAATGAACGAACGAACAAGTGAAAGAAAGAAAGAAAAGAAAGAATGAATGAAAGATAAGAAAGAAAAGAATGGTTAGCGACAGGTGTGACGGGCACGTGCAACGGGGCTCGCTACCCGCGCTGCACGGACGCCAACCTGGTCGATAACGTAAGAAGGCTAAGGGTTAGCCTACGGCTCAGAGACAGCCGTTAAGTTAAAAAGACAAGTTAATACGAAATGGTCGTGGACAAACGGCACGAGCGAGGGGTGGCGAATGCTGTGCCGTAAAGAAAAAGGGATTCCGTGGCATGATCAAAGTGTGAAGGACTTGCCGGTCCGGACGGAATCAAAGGAAATGGCTTACGGATGTGACCTGAGTGTGGGCTTGGCCACCAGGGGACGTAAGGCCGGGTATTTCAAAAGACTATCAGGGTGTACCAAGCCGCACGCCATGATAGGTGAGAAATTACCACAGGGAAAGACATGTCCAGGATGGCTTGTGATGCCAACGACCGGTGCATATAGAGTTAAGTGGGCTTTGCTGGTGGTAATCCACGTACAAGTCCTTGTATTGAAATCAAAGTAGTCTAAGTTAACAAAATAAAGTGCCTTATGAATATGCTTGAAATGTAACACACCAAATGATAATGAGAAATTTATACAAGTGAGTTAGATATCGTGCCTACGTGCTAGAATCCGAGGCAGGGACACACACTTGACATCGAAAAGTTCATATTGAATTGTTGACTAACTTGGTTTACTTTGGACAGGGAAGGCCGGACGGTAAGTATGGGTAAGTCGTGCATGTATTTCCATGCGACACTTGAATTTGGCAACACGGGACAGGTTATGTCATATGCCATAAAACTGATCCTAAGGCAAGATTAGAAAGATAATGATTGATAGACGGTGCACAAAAGTAAATATATAACGTGTTTGGTAATGATAGCATTGTGGGCGAGCTAGCCTCCCCACCAGTGCATAACAATGTACTGATAACCCCACAGTCTACTTGCAGGATGCAGGTATCGTCGGCGGGTGCAGAGCTTCCATTGAACGTGCTAAGGCGCGGAGCTATCTCTGGAGCCTTGGAGAGTTGCAGGAGCTGAAGCACCCTATACAGGACATAATGTATCGGAACATCGCCATGAATCATTCCATGTTGTAAGCCACTTGGCACGCCTTTATGTTTCAGAGAGAGAGAGCTTGAGCGATTTGTAATATCGGCCTAGCGTCGCATGTAAACTTCTTGAAAATCAATAAAGAGTTTGAATTCGCTTCCAATTGTGTTCATTTACTTTCCACTGTAAATGGGGACACTCTGTGTGACTCTGTGGCCTAGCTTAAATCGGTCGTTTCTGGACTTGGCCTTGCACGGGCGCAACCTAGGCCCGTTCGGCATCACGTCTTAGCGAGGACGATCGCTCCTGCGGGAGCGGGGCGTGACAGATTGGTATCAGAGCACGGCTTCACGTCCTTGGACTTCATTTCAATTTTTTCAGTTTTGAAAGCTCGTTGAAACAAAAGAAGTGTACGCTCTCTCTCGTTGTGCATTGGAATATTCCATACAATAAGTCTAATACTTTCAAAAGCTCGTACGATTACTCGGTTGGACGGGATCGATAGGCGAAGGCATTTGTGCCACCACGACGGACTTGAGTTGGAAGGAACCAATGCTAAGAGTTAGCAAACGCAGTGCGTGCTTGAATGAGCTTACGTTGACAGCAAACGAGTACACGAGACCAAAGTATAGTTCGAACGGGATGGTTATGCGACACAACTTAGTCCGCGTGTCGCGCACCTCAACTTCTGGTGCAATCGAGTTGCGAGCGATATCAAGTACCGCTCGATCGGGAACGGAGATACACTTAGAGTGTATATCGATAGGAACGCTATCAAACTAACGCTTAGGCGTGCACGGAAGATTTATTGGAGTTTAACGATTAGTGCGAACGACTTAGTACGTCGAGACGACGTGAGCGATTACGTTAGAGATTCGTCGAACGAATCTGAAGGATGTCTTAGCGCGTGGTGCGAATGCGATTGAGGAATTATAGAATGGCTTGAACCCGAGTGGTGTATGTGATAGCTTTGAAGAAGGATAAGAGTGAGTGTCGACGACTAGTCGAGTGGCTCGAACCCTGAGTGGTGTATGGACGACATAGAAATTGTTCGAGCAAGACTAAAGGATTTACGGATAGAACGAGTAAGTCGGCGAGGCGATGCGATCGCGCAAAGCCTTAGAATGCGTCACGCTTAGTTGGTCATGACTTCGAATGTTCCGAACGAGATGTCGTTCGGACAACTTGTGAATGGGTAACGCATGTTAGAAAACGATTCGGAACGATGAATGAAAGTGAATGGTCTGGATTGAGAAAACTTAGAGGATCGTGCGTACGATTTGGGATTGATTCAAATGAAATGTGACTTGAGTTTTGAACAACGATCTTGAAACGAGCTTGAGGAATAGCGATCGAACTTGATCTTGACTATCGAGGAGATTGTGGAATATCCAACTCGGACAATAGCATCAGTCGTACGACTCGAAATTGGTTGCAAAGGAAGATCGTCAAGTTACGCATATCGTCGATGGTATTGAGGCATATCAAAGATCGATATGCGATAACTCGGGGGCACTCTGACTCGGCGAATGACGGTCGTGTAAATGTCATTGTTCCGTTGGACGCTATACTTGAAATGTTAAAAATGTGTCGAGGAAAAGATAGATTTGGCTCGAGGATTTTCTAGTTGAACGAAATATAAATGGACTATCGATCTTGGCTTGGATAGAAAATAAAATGTTTGGATTATTTCGACGAAAACCCCAACGTCGACATTCTTGTCTTATGCGAGCGCAACTCCAGCCTCGTACATGCGTCGCGCCGATTAGGGCGATCACTCCGCGTGAGCGCTGGTATGGTGATTCATAAAGCGGGGGTGATTGAACTAGCATGGCGTGGCAATTTGTGTGCTTCGACTTGTGGTTTGATGCGAAGGTGACTTGAGAATGATTCGGTGTGCTTGATGATTAAGTTTGAGGATTTAGTAGGTCCAATCCGCGTATCTTGAATGAATCAGTCTAGACGCAAGCAAGAGTTACGCCCCGATGAGAATGATTATTCTGCGGGAGTGTTGCATGGTGATTCATGAACCACCGTGGATAATCGGACTCGCGTGAGATTGGGGCACAACATATTGTCAAAGCTAGATGACCTCGTGATCGAATACATGAATTGGTTAGAGTTGGTGATTTGAATGGATTCGAATACGCGCAACGAATACATTGATGCGAATAGGTGATCGTGCTCGATGTTTAGAAATCTGAGTGACACGAGCTTGGGTAGAAACACCCGTACAAACGAACGAATGGTTTGACCATAGGATTTGGGGCGAGCGTCGTGCAACGACCTTGCACGATGAGCCACGGACTTGACTTGTAACTATGACCTTGTGAGCTGACCTAGCGGATAGGCGGACGACCCTATGTCGAGTGATTGAACCTGTGCGATTGACATTATTGTATCGTCTGGACGGACGATAGACTTGTGGCAGCAAAACTTAGAGTAGGACGGGGAACTGGGAGTGTGCGTGAACGACAATGAGATTGGCCCCAAACGAAAGAAATGATAGGAATGGATGATACGCAAGTAAAGTTGGGATAACGAATTGAATCATTGATCGGAAGTTACTCAGACTTGGTCGAACCCACTAAGAAGAAATCATATTGATTTCGTAGACAAGAACGCTTGAGAAACGAATCGGATCATCTCGAGGGCCGAGATAAATGATATGTGATACACACATGAATTCGGTTTTAAATCGAAGTTAACGAAACGATCGGCAAATCAAAACTATCACGAGTAGCTTGTCCGACTTCGTTAATCGCTAAGCTTGGTTGAAATATACGTGTTCGGGGGACGCCTTGGATACGTGCACGATCCAAACTCAACGATATGATGAACTCGAATGCAGTTGCAAGTGGGTATTGCGATGCGCATGAACGAATGAGTGAGTTACCTCAGCCTACGACTTTCGTGTTTGACGAATTACAACGTACCTCGTACAACCATTTCAGTCCCATGATACGTCAAAAAAGCAACCAAGACGAAGAAACACATGAATTGAATAAGTACCATCAACTCTAAAATGAATGAAGAGTTAAATCAATAAAATCGACCAAACGTACGTGACACAGAACTTAGAAAGGTATTGAGTATGGTTCGCTGCCATCGAACGATAGAGCCGTTCGATAGAATTGTCTAAGAGACACGATGACACGAGTTAAGGAATGGTAGGATGACCTGCACTCAAGGAGTCTCGAGGACGAGACTTGTTTTGAGTGGTGTATTATGTAATGACCCGCTCCGCCCTAGCGGAACGCCGATTCAAACGGCAAGTATAACGACTCAAACGAGCCGTCGACTCGAAGAGTGTCACGCCCCAGAACCAGAATACTGGAGAGCGGAGGAATGACTCAGCCAGCTACGTATTGCGGGTAGATGAATACCGTATAATACGATCAATGCTGTCTAACCAGACGAGGGGGTGTATACTACATGAAAGTCTTACTATGGTCATTTCGCATCTATTGTCTCAATCATTCAAAACAAGAAACAGAAATAGAGAACATGTAAGATAAAGCAGTAAGGCGTCCCAAACGCTCAGTCAAAATGTTCTTGAGATCTGGCTTTACAAAACATAGCCAGATGGTATAGCAAGTATATACACAATTGTTATCAGCTGCAGTCTGACTTAATTACAATTATGCAAAAGTAAGTACAAGACGATCCGACTAACATGTCGGTGCCAAACGGCTAAGTATAGAGTAAATGACAAAACGAGCAGTGAAGTAAGGAAACCCACTCGAGTCCTCCTGCGATCATTCCCCTAGTATTGACCATCTTGGAGGTAGAAGTAAGCTGAGTCCTCGGGGACCGGCTCTAAATCTGGCTATACAAAACTAGAGAGGTTAGACCTCTAACAGCAAGTACCACAAGGAAGGATGATATGAATGACTAAACCAGTAAGTATGAGACTAAAATAATAGATCTCTGCTTTCCACTAGGAGTCACAAAACATCACGACACTTCGAACCAACCTCCCAACCAAACAAGGACAGAAGTTGGCCCGTCATGTCCTGACATTCTGATCATCCCAGTTAGGCAACAGAGTAGGTACAGTACACAAACAAATCATCTTGAACGGCCAATCAACTACTACGGCTTGTTATTGTGAGTCCCAAGTTATCCTGGAATTATGCAATTAGGGATTCCTCAGTTCTTACTATGTGCAAGCAATGCTAGTCTATCCAATCAATCAATTGCGCCAATCATGTAGTTAGACGAGTCCCAGCGGGACGCCCGCCGTTATAGCATGTACAATAATATAAGCAGATACCGTTCCCTGCCCGTGTGACAGATTTTCCGTATCTGTGGGAACCAGCCGGCCCGTCGGACACTTAATAGTCCCAAGGGGACTGCCATGTAAGAACTCGAGAATCCATTCTTTCCATGCCATCATTATTTTATTTAACTTAATAGTCTCTACGTTGAGTGAAGTTCCATGCCGTGGATCATGGTCATTCAAATGAGTACTTTTGTACGGGGTACGATATGCGCAACTCTACAACGATACCCGTGCGGCTAGGTTGTAGGTTTTACATAGCGTGATGCAACAATCAAGTCTAACCACGGAGTAATCATGCCTTGACCATAAAGTACACATGCTATTTTTGTAAAATAGATAAATAAATAATTTGAAACCTGCATGTGCCTGTATGCCAATATTCGGGATTGGCTAATCGAGTACAATAGTTCATTACATGAACGTGTCTCGTTCATTTCATTCAATAAGACGACTAGCCAGTCTCTTAGTTCCAACTAGGAACGCATGATCAATTTTAGTAAAGATAACCATTATTATCAATGGTATCAAGACATGAAAGTCAACTAGTATTACATGGGGTCGAGTCTATAACTCTCAAGGTTAAGTTCCAGTCAATACGGGGTATCCATTAATCAATTAAGACATAGGGCACATTCCACATAACAATCTATTTTAACAAATTTAACATATCATGATTGATCAAGAAATTCACGCAAAAGGCGTAAGGATATAATAGAAGAATTATCATGCCATTATTAATGAATAATTATAGGACAAATAAAACACCCAGGTCAAGAAGTCACGCTAAGTCTAGTCGAAGTGAGCGTGAAAATGGTTCATGTTGGTATGCACAGTGTGAGTGTGGGAAATGATAAGAAATCCACGCACGCACTCGTGGACATGTGCGTGACTAAAAAATCCACGCACTCATGGATGTGTGCGTGACTGAAAATACACGCACGCTCATGGAAACGTGTGCGTGATTGAAATACACGCACGCTCCAAGAAGTGTGCGTAACTAAAATACACGCACGCAAACACGAGCGTGACTGAGAAATACACGCACGCAAATGCGAGCATAACTAAGAAATACACGCACGCAAACGCAAGCGTGACTAAGAAATACACGCACGCAAACGCGAGCATGACTAAGAAATATACGCACGCAAACGCGAGCGTGACTAAGAAATACACGCACGCAAACGCGAGCGTGACTAAGAAATACACGCACGCAAACGTGAGCATGACTAAGAAATACACGCACGCAAACGCGAGCGTGACTAACGAGCAGTTGTACCACATGAACTCTCTGATCCGAAAACATGCTAAGTTGGTGGATTTAAAACCCATGAACAGCCAAAAATACAAACTTAGATCTAGAGAAAATAAGCCACAGAAATTACATATGCCAAGCACTAAACTCTCTCAGGATCATGAGAGGAAGAGTAATGATCCATAAAAATGGATGATTGAGAAGCAAGTTTGTACTTGCCTTCTCCTGCTGCTGGTAGGTAGTAGAGAGTAATGGGAGGAAAAAGAAGAAGTAATGGTGAGAATGAAGTAATGAGGAGAGAGAATGGAGAGGGGGCTTTAAATAGCAAAGGGGGTGGTAGGTGGGAGCTAATGGGCCGAGTTTGCACCATGAACCCAAGAAGCCCAACCACAATAAGACTAAAGCAGAGGATAAAATGCAGGAAATAAAATACAGATAATAAGATTGCAGGAAATAAATTAACAGGAAAATTCAAAGAGCAGATAATTAATTAACAGGAAATTAAAGAAATTTAAATACAGGATAATACATGATGGGTACTAAATAAATACATATGAGTTGTACACGTATAAAAATACGTATTCTGGGAACGGGGAGTGACAAAGAGTTACGTCGACCCGATGATGTATCGATGCGAATCGATGCAAGACTTACATTGGCCCGTCAAGATGAATCCAGACTTAGACTTTTAAAGGCGCGCTCGGAGGATCGTTCGGCCGATGCGAACATCGCTAAGGTGGGTGGCTCTGATGAACCCGTCTGTGCTTAGCCTAGACACATAACAATACGGACATTATCACTGAATTCGCTAGGCGATAACACCGCGCATGCTAATAAATGACCCAACACACCTAGCTAAGGGAATAATCCCATCTTGTATGCTTGTATAGAATATAGAAAAGAACATGGAAAATACGAGAACTCTCGCACCGCGCTCCACGCTCGTACTAAGGCACAAGCTTGCGTTCAACAATGAAACAATGAATGGTTTACAACAACGAAACGGGAAGACTATCAACATAGTCGTTCCGAGTAGAGTTTAGCAACATTGAAAGGCTATGGGACCAATGGGTCGCCAAGGTGACTCCCGCACAGGGAGTTGCAAAATGTATGAATGAATAAGTGAATGAAAGAATCAACGAATGAATGAACGAATATGTGAAAGAACCAATGAACGAACGAACAAGTGAAAGAAAAAAAGAAAAGAAAGAATGAATGAAAGATAAGAAATAAAAGAATGGTTAGCGACAGGTGTGACGGGCACGTGCAACGGGGCTCGCTACCCGCGCTGCACGGACGCCAACCTGGTCGATAACGTAAGAAGGCTAAGGGTTAGCCTACGGCTCAGAGACAGCCGTTAAGTTAAAAAGACAAGTTAATACGAAATGGTCGTGGACAAACGGCACGAGCGAGGGGTGGCGAATGCTGTGCCGTGAAGAAAAAGGGATTCCGCGGCATGATCAAAGTGTGAAGGACTTGCCGGTCCGGACGAAATCAAAGGAAATGGCTTACGGATGTGACCTGAGTGCGGGCTTGGCCACCAGGGGACGTAAGGCCGGGTATTTCAAAAGACTATCAGGGTGTACCAAGCCGCACGCCATGATAGGTGAGAAATTACCACAGGAGAAGACATTTCCAGGATGGCTTGTGATGCCAGCGACCGGTGCATATAGAGTTAAGTGGGCTTTGCTGGTGGCAATCCACGTGCAAGTCCTTGCATTGAAATCAAAGTAGTCTAAGTTAACAAAATAAAGTGCCTTATGAATATGCTTGAAATGTAACACACCAAATGATAATGAGAAATTCATACAAGTGAGTTAGATATCGTGCCTACAACGTGCTAGAATCCGAGGCAGGGACACACACTTGACATCGAAAAGTTCATATTGAATTGTTGACTAACTTGGTTTACTTTGGACAGGGAAGGCCGGACGGTAAGTATGGGTAAGTCGTGCATGTATTTCCATGTGACACTTGAATTTGGCAACACGGGATAGGTTATGTCATATGCCATGAAACTGATCCTAAGGCAAGATTAGAAAGATAATGAATGATAGATGGTGCACAAAAGTAAATATATAACGTGTTTGGTAATGATAGCATTGTGGGCGAGCTAGCCTCCCCACCAGTGCATAACAATGTACTGATAACCCCATAGTCTACTTGCAGGATGCAGGTATCGTCGGCGGGTGCGGAACTTCCATCGAACGTGCTAAGGCACGGAGCTATCTCTGGAGCCTTGGAGCGTTGCAGGAGCTGAAGCACCCTATACAGGACATAATGTATCGGAATATCGCCATGAATCATTCCATGTTGTAAGCCACTTGGCACGCCTTTTATGTTTCAGAGAGAGAGAGCTTGAGCGATTTGTAATATCGGCCTAGCGCCGCATGTAAACTTCTTGAAAATCAATAAAGAGTTTGAATTCGCTTCCAATTGTGTTCATTTACTTTCCGCTGCAAATGGGGACACTCTGTGCGACTCTGTGGCCTAGCTTAAATCGGCCGTTTCTGGACTTGGCCTTGCACGGGCGCAACCTAGGCCCATGCGGCATCATGCCATAGCGAGGACGATCGCTCCTGCGAGAGCGGGGCGTGACACATGCGTCCCCATGCGCCTAGTGGAACACCAACCGACGCGCCCACTCAGCTGTCCATCGAATGTCATAAACATTAAATGCTGAACTGCCAGAGTTGGCAGCACGCCTCCCAAAGTCTGAACAGTCGGCAGCTTTTTTCGAAGACGAAGCATCGCCAACGTCAGCATCATCATTACTCCCCTCCGACGGCTACTTCTACGTGGCCACCCAACCATCTCGCATGCACCTCCGCGGCCATGCGCCCAAATCTGCATACGCCTCAAAAGCTGTGCGTCTCAGACTTTTTACTGATCCCTAAAGACAGAAGGAAAGTCACTGTTACAACTCTGCATGCGCCTCAAAAGCCATGCGCCCCAGACTTCTCCCTGATCCCAAAAGACAGGAGTAAAGTCACCACTGAAGCTCTGCATACGCCTCAAAAGCCATGCGCCCAGAGTGGTTCGTGACTCCTAAAGGTTACGAGCCAAAGTCTCCTCATGCGTCCAGTCCTAGGCGCATCCTACCAGATCATTCCCCCCACCAAATCCGAGATCACCGAGCAATGGGTCGACGACACGTATCCTTTGACTCAACTCATCCAAGATCTCAGCAACAGAAATATCTTCTTCTTCGCTACGTGCCGGTTCACAACAACAACATGAAGAAGTCAACCCCCTCGATCAGGGTGCATCATCCATGCGCCTCCATCAGCAATCAACACGTGGCGTCCCCGCGTAAAGGCGCATCCTACATATGTGCGCATGAGCAACCAGCCTGCAAAACTATAAATAGAGGGATCATTTCCTTCTTTTACACACACACGGACCAACCTACGTTCACACATATCAACTTCCACAGCGAACAGACAGAGACTTCGTACCACCAGAGAGGCAGATACAGACACTCAACGTCTTCCTTCTCTCAGCAAGCTCCAGCACCCAGAGCAATTCAGACCTTCAGAGAACCGATAACTGTCGTCAGATCGTCAACGGAGTCAACGTATTACCACTCACTCCATTGGCACAAGGAACCCAGATTAAACAAAAGTGTACTCCTAGGACTACGCCTAAGTCTTATATTGTAACACTGTTCTGTTTGTATTGAAATTTACAATCAAAGAAATTTAATGGCAAACAGGATTCAAGTCAGGGCTTATTAACATACAAGCTGGAAGAGTTGCTGACGCAAAAGAAATGATGTAGTCACCCGATGTTGTAACATACACTATAATGATGAAAGGCCTTATTAAAGAAGGGTTATTGGATAAATTTGATGAGTTGTTTTTTTCAGTGAAGAACGATGGTTACTTTTCAGATTTTGTTATGCTTAATGCTATTTTTAAGGGCTTGTTGGAGAATGGTGAATTAAACAGAGCTATGGGGTTTCTTGCATAAATGGACAAAACTAAATTTAGCCTTGAGACATCCATTGTGGCATCCATAGTGGATCTACTCTCAAAGGATGGATATTGTCATCATTATATAAAAATGCTTGCTAATTTTTCTCAACATTGTGCAGTATATAATATAGTCAGTGTAGTGTAAAATTAGAGCATCAGCCATTTACAGTACAATAGTATATCAATGTATGCAGTAAAAATTCTAGCTAAACTTTTTACAATAGTGTATCAATGTATACAGTCAAGTGTAAAGAAAGAAAGACATTAAGCATCAATACAGTAAAGATGTATTCTATTTCATGCATAAAGAGAGGGACAAACAAGGATAAGACAAGGATTTAATTTTTTTATTTCATTTTGGGCCCTTAATTCAATATTCTGTAGGATGAAAAAAACTTCAAACACATCTGCCAAATACACAAGGATTATTATGCTAAATATATTGTCTTAGAAACATCATATATCTTTGGATACATTTTTGATAAAATCCCATGACAAGGATGTCTGCTTCTTTTGGACAGGTCCTGCACAGTCTACACCCAAAATTTTTTTCAACAAGTGAAACGAAACAAGCAAGGACATATATCTTACTCAAACTGCTATCCTGACAGATCAGAGAGAAGGATCACTTTTATTGCATAGCGCTATAAAGTTCCATCAACAGTACTATAATACTTTTTAGTAAGACAAACCAACTTAAACAAAAAAATTATCAAACCAATTTAAAAAAATGAATATCAACTTTAATAAGTCAAACCAATTTGTTAAGTTACGTACGATGTGTTAAAACAGAAATGTTGATATCTAACTACAATATTACAAGGCATAATGAATATTCTTGTATTAGAAATTACTTCAGATAATCAATTTATATGCAAACTTTGTCTAACACACTATCTGAAAATACTATGATAATTGAACTTCCGATTTCTCTATTGTCTTTTAATCTTCAGTTTCCCGAAAATGTGGGAAAAGGTGATTGATGATGATACAGTTCTCGACTTTTAACGCACATAACAATTAAGATTTGTATGGATTTTCTTTAATGGTTTATGAAGAGATGACTTACCATCAAGAGTCTGACCATCAACAACAATAAAATCCACTTTTCCAGCCGAGAAATGGTAGTTTCTTGCTCCAAATTCTTGTTCATAACTTTCAACTGTAATAGAAAAAATTTCTCAGTCAAGAAAAATAATCTTCTTACAAAAACTAACAGTGTACAACTTTCACTACGAGGTAACCTAAACAATATTACCAAGTATATAATTAACAGTGTATCCAAATACTTATTAACTTATGCAAACACATTACTGTAGTTAGATGTCTCATTCATAGATATAGATACCAAGAAAAATTGATAGCCCAAGAGTCGAACGAGGCAAAGAGAGGAGAACAAGTAACTGGGAACATCATTATTAGACTTGGATGGAACTGCCTCAAAACGTCGAGCAAACCGTCTTTAGTGGTTGGTCGAACCTTTTCTTTGCCTTCAGCTTCTCAGTATGAAATTCATGACTTTTCTTGGTATTGAATTCACAAGTTAAGAATGTATTCTGATACATCCTTAACTTGTGATTGTGAATGTGACTTATATTTTATCCTCGTGTCCGTGTTGTGTCGGACTACATGTATATATGATTGTGAATTCACAAGGGGACAGCTTATATCATTGTTGCCATCTCGACTGAAACATGTACGAGAGACCATATCCATCACTGCCAATGTAATCCAAGATCATAGCATGAT
The DNA here is from genome assembly GCA_029216955.1 of Iris pallida. Taxonomy (NCBI): domain Eukaryota; kingdom Viridiplantae; phylum Streptophyta; class Magnoliopsida; order Asparagales; family Iridaceae; genus Iris; species Iris pallida. The sequence goes on along the minus strand of JANAVB010018993.1, from coordinate 35,617,701 downwards.
TATAGTAGATACCAATAGGATCTCGAAAAGTTGGAGCCATCACTTACATGGTAACAGTTGAAAATACAATATAATCTCGACTTTCTTAATTAAACGACCAGAAAGCAAAACTTGAAAATACAATGTAATCTTGACTTTCTTAATTAAACAACTAGAAAGCAAAACTGAAATGCAGTTTTTACGCACTTGATCCCCAAATGCAGTGATTCAGTTCGCTTTGTTTTCAAGATATCTAACCATACAGAAGATGGCTGGAACATTTGATCTTTGTTTTCAAGATATACAAGAGGAATCAGATTTACATCAACATTAGCTTTCCGCAGTCCCCTGGATTTGAAAAATACATATTGTACATGTCCTGTCTACCGGATTCACAAAAAAAAGTCTCTAACTAAATCTCCAATTTTGTAGTTGTTATGTTGAACGTTACAGCCATATCACCATCATCGCTCCTCTATTTACACGAGTTTTAACCTTGAATAGGATAAAGCCAACAAGCAGAATACAAGATTATTAATACGTATCCGTATTGTGTCGTGTCGGACAAATATTGGATATGACACTCTAAAATGCACCAAAATAACCATCGTGTCCGTATCATCGTGCCCCGTACTGTTCATGTTCGTGCCCGTGTAACATAGTAGTGAGTTGTCAGTTACCTTCGGCAAATCCGTCGTAGTTGACATTGATGGTCCGGTCCAGGAGTGGCGAGTTGAAAGCCCTGACGTTAAACGTCCAAACCTCGCAATCCTGTGCACATACAACATATGTAAAATTCTTACAACTAGAAAAATTAATTTTGGGAAAACAAGAAGGAAATACGAGTTGATTTCTTCGAGACGAGACGAGACAGCATCTCGGCCTTGGCGGAGGGGGCGCCGCCGAGGTCCCCATATGGATCTCGCTGCCGTCGGTGTCCATCATGACAGCAACGACGAAGCTCTTCTCGTCGTTGAGGCAGCGCACGACACGGATGACCCCACGGTGCCACTCTTGGGTGCCGTGGCACATGTTGACGCGGGCGACATTCATCCCGCCGATGGGGAGGGCCTCGAGCTTCTCCAGGGCACACATGGCGGGCTCGATGGTGCAGATCAGCTTGGTACGGCGCGTGCTGTGGAAGCCGTTCTCCTTCAGCTCTGCCTCCGGCTGCAGAACGAGTCCACCGACGCGTCCGAGGAGCACGACGCGTTCAGGGACAGGTTCGAGTCCAGCATCCACTCCTGCTGACGCAGCGCCGGACCCTTATCCGGGTCCCCCTTCTTCTTCACCTCCTCCGGGGGCTTCGTCGAGGGCTTCCTAGCTCCGCTGGCCGTGATGATCACCTCGATGCTCCTCTCCGATGGATATAGGGTTAAGATTTGGAGACGAGATTAGGTAGATTTGGGGATTAGGATTTTGGGTCTATAGGAGAAAAGAAAGGAGGAGGAAGAGAAAGAATATGAGAATGGAGATATAGAGGAGGAAGAGGAGAAGGGAGATGTAGATTCGAGGTCTCCTTCTCCATCGGCTAGTGGATGAGAGAGATGAAGAAATAGAAAGGAGAGGAAAGAATCAGGAAATAAATGAAGTGGAATGGAATGACTAACGTCAATATAGATTTACATTTCAAAAAAATTATCAAAATGGCAGCTAAAAAAATTATGACAATTTTTTTAGGCATATATTAGTTGACGGTTATTACCGAACCGTCACTGAATAAAATGATGTTTCTTGACGGATCCTCTAAAATCGTCAACTATTATGCTGTAAGATTGCTAAATTAACATAAAATAAGACATTTCTTGACGTAAGGCTAAATCCGTCAAGATAACCCATTTTTGACGATTTTTTATGACCATCAACTTATAAACCGTCAAGAATTGTCATTTTTCTTGTAGTGACATTTGACCGTTCTAGGGTCAAGTTTTCCAACTGATAGTCTGTTGTCCTTCACAAAATACACACACCCCCAAACACCTTCAGTGGAAGTATCCCACTATTATTGCCTTGTAATACTTCACATGGAGACTTCCATTCTAGGACTTTTGAAGGCATCCTATTGATATGTTGAGCTGCTATCAACACTGCATGCTCCCATAGATTTTGTGGGACATTCATGTCGACCATCATACTTCTTGCGGTCTCCAGAAGGTGTCGGTTCTTCCTTTCTGCTACTCCATTTTGTGCTGGTGTGTATGTAGAAGTTGTCTGATGCTGTATGCCGTGTACTGACAAGTACTCTGTAAGCATCATGTTGGTATATTCTGTGCCATTGTCAGACCTCAGTACCTTCACCACTGTATTGTACCGAATCTGGACATGCTTATGAAAGTCCCAAAAACAAGCGAATACATTACTCTTGTTTTTCATCAAATACAGCCAGGTGACACGAGATGCACAATCAATAAAGGAAACAAAGTACTTATACCCATTCATATTGTTAGTAGCACATGGACCCCAAACATCAGAATGTACTACCTCAAAAGCAAAAGAGCTCTTATGACCAGTGCCAATATATGAGCTCCTAGTAAGTTTTTCTAACTCGCATGCATCACATACTAATTTCTGTTTATTTGATTTTGCATACATCTCTGGATATAACTTACTTAGAGTATCAAAGGAAGAATGTCCCATCCTCCTATGATGAAGTATCAAAGTATCTTCAGTCCTTTGCTGCAGCTCTCCCTTTCCAGCCTTCTCTGCCATAGATACCAATGTTGAGTCCAGTCCTTCTCGATCTAGGTACCACAGTCCCTCGTGCCAGGTGCCAGTCCCAAGTCTTCGTCCCGTCCCTTTCTCATAGAAGATCACCTTAGAAATATCAAAAGAAATAATGTATTTCAGTTGTAGAATTATAGAACTAATAGACAAGAGACTGACTGGAAATGATGGAGCATGTAACACATTGGATAATCTTACTAAACCTGTACAATTAATAGTACCCTTACCGACCACTGGTTGGAAAGTGACATCTGCAGTATGAATGGTGTCTGCTGATGCTAGGTGAGTGTATGAAAAAAAACTCACTAGCATTTCTGGTCACATGTCGAGATGCTCCTGAGTCGATAATCCAGTATGACATTTTAAGGAAAGACATAGATGCAAGAGCGAGTGACTTGTCAGTACCTTCTGATGGGTGGGCATACATAGCGGCGTTGCCTCCAACGAAGAATGGGGTGGATGTCTCTCCTTCGGTGGACACCCTCTGCTTTCTCTCCAGAAGGGCCAGCAGTGCCTGATCCTCCTCAGTAAAGTTGTCACCAGCTCTTCCATTCCTTTCTGCTACCAGCAGGTTTGCCCGATAACCTTCTCGGCCGCCTCGTCGGCCTCCTCGACCACGACCACGTCTACCATATCCTCGTCCACGTCCACCACCTGAGTCTCCCTCCTTAGATGGTTTGGTACAAGCATACCGATGATGACCCATCTTTTTGCAGTTGTAGCACTACTGATTTCATTGCCAGAGTTCTCCCTTGGGTCCTGTGTCGTCTGAGCTAGTAACCACTAGTGCTAACTTTGCTTCGGAGGGACTACATGTCCTCGCTTGTAGTCTGATACGCGTCTCCTCCTGGATCATGGCTGAGATAGCCTCCTCGAGACTAGGAATCTCTGGTTGTACGAGGAGTAAGGCCGTCCTATGTATGAATGCAGTATTCAGTCATTTAAAGAATTTTATCGTCCTCTCATACAGACACATATGTCTCTTCTTGCACTTTGGGTCCCCGCAACTTGTCCGTTTTGAGGAGTGATCATAATCCAGCCAGAGACGCTCCAACTCTGTGGCGTACTCCTGCACCGTCTTCTCTTCCTGTACAGTGTCGTCGATCTCTCCTTTTATCTGGAAGATCCGTAGGTTGTTCCCCACACCATCATAGGTTCTCCTCAGCTTCTCCCACACGTCTTTCACCATCTCAATTCCATCTTCTGTGGAGGCAATAGAATGGACTAAGAAATTGAGAAGCCAGATGTAAATCACCATATGAGTGGATTTCCACTCGTCGTATCCTGTCGAGCCCTCGTCCGGCTCTGTCTTCTCGCCCGTCAAGAATCCCTCCAGGTTCTTTCCTACAAGGGTTCTTCTCACCCGCTGTGACCAACTTAGATAGGTAGTTGTTCCGTCCAGCTTCAGATCGATAGAGGGTAGTTCCAACTTTGGCAACGTTCGTGTCCTGCTCTCTCCAGCCGACACCTTCACCAACTTCATCAACGTTGCCACATCGTCAGCATCCAGCTTCTTGAGGATCGCCTCCATCGATGCTTTTTCTTCGATCACGTCACGCTTGCTCCATGACTCACGCTCGTCCTCGTCGTCCTCTCCTAGATCCGAACATGTCTGATTGCATCGAATCTAGGCATCGGCATCTCCTTCGTCCTCGTCTTCTTCTTCGTCTTCGTCGTCCTCCGATAGAGGCACGAACAACGGCAACTACAGCGGCAACTACAGCGGCAGCAGTCAGCGACAGTAGCAACAGCCATCCGCGGTAGCGACAGTAGCAGCAGTCAGCCGCGACAGCGACAGCAGTGGAGTCGTAGCAGCGACAGCAGTGGCCGCAGCAGTAGCAGCAGTGGGTGCGGCCACGGGAGCGGCAGCGGGAGTGGGGAAAGAAGAGGGGTTAGGGTTAGGGTTTTGGTGGCGGCTAGGGTTAGGGTTTGTGGAAAGGTGGCTCTGATACCATGTAGAGATTGATTGATATATTTTATTGATAATCTCATAGGCTTCATATAGCCTTTACATCATAGAATATCCCGTGGCATATTCTGGCATCCCAAATATGTTCTCAGGATATTCTCATACTAAATATAACATATTCTCTGACTAAATATATCAACAACGTGCTTTGCACGTATTTTATATTATTTGGGAAGAACAAATAATAATTTTTTACTACTTGAGCATTTAATTTATAACTACTTGGAAAAAGCAAAGAACAACCTCTTAAATTTTTTTCCTTTATGTAATTACGTAACTATCCATATTAGATTTAATGAACAATTTTTATTAGTAAACATGGATAGAAATATTTTTGAAACAAAAACGTCTATAGTGAAGCCTCAACTTTCCTTATTATTATTATTATTATTATTATTATTATTATTATTTGAACTGATAATTGTGGCGAACAACCCCACTGGGAATCGATCTCCTGACCACTCCACTACAACAAAAATATCTTTTAATGACGGCTAAAAATCGTCATTAATTAAGAACCATGACGTTTTTTCCAATCCAACCGTTATAAAAACGGGTGTTATAAATGTTTTTGAAAGCGTTATAGATAATTCTTCCAAAAACATCATTAATAGGTTGAATTTCTGCTACGTTTTATTTTCAAAGCGTTATGGATATTTATGTAAAACCGTTATGAATAGTTAATATGGTTTAGAAGTCAGGACATTTTGAAAGCGTTATGAATAGATGATCTGTATATGGTCATTATATCACATTTATAATGCTCTATACTGTATGTTATACATTCCAAATGCTGCTCAATTCAATTCAAAAATAACTACTTTGATCCATATTCACAACAAAATATTGAAATGTAATATAAAGTACTATTCTCCATTTCATTGTCTCAAAATAGGGTATATCAACATCTCACAGATATAGAGTACTTTAGCTAGCTACATTTCATTGTCTCAAAATAGAGTACTTTAGCTACCATTATACATTTCATTGTTGCGAGCAGCTCTGCTTCCGCCCATTCCTCCCATTTCGCCCATGCCTTCAAATAATGACTCGAATATATCGAATGGATTGCTAAAATCCTGAAAGACGTATTTTCCAGATATATTAGATTGCATTAAATATGAGGATAATGAACCAATTAAGGACAATGAGTTCAAATTATATCCACAGATACTGAGATAGTTGAAGGAAAAAATGGACTTACTTGCTCTGAAAGAAAGTGTGCAGAAACTGAATTCAAAGAATATGAACTGAGCTTATAATCCCTTTGCATGGCCTGTGCACAAATATGATGCACATGATCAGAAGGGATACGTATGCAAGAGATTCTTACACGAACAAAAAAATAAATTGGTTCAGCATTTATTGAGATCAACATAATAAAAGAAAATAAATTTATCAGGACCTGAAGCAAGTCAAACTGTACTCTTCCCTCAACAGTCACTTCTTTGCTTTCTCTAACTCCATATTGTCTATAAGGAGCATCAGATGAGAATTTTAACACAAGAGTTCGTGAAAAAAAGAACTGTTTTGAGATAATTTGGACATGCAACAAGGACAAGTTGATGCACAGGTTAGTAGGAGCGAGACTGTAGTTAGGGTGGAGATAAAGCTAGGGGTAGAGTGTAGACATAAGAGAATACGGATCGAACTCTGTAAAAGCATTCATTTTGCTAAAGTGATAGGAGATGGACCTAACAGAGGTGAAGATAAGGATTCATGTAGCCAACCAAAAAAACTGGGACAAAGACTTTGCTGCTGTTGTTGTTTATCCAGTGAACATAATGATTCTAATTAACAATCAGATAAATATTTCCAGTCTATTATACATGATATGATATATAGTTACTTAAATTGTCACTTAAAATATTGCAGAAAGTTTTTTTCCTTTTCAGAAAGGATACTTTAAACAAAGTAAAGCTAAAACTGCCTTAAAGTTTATAACAACCAGATGTTCGATGCTAATGAACTGCATGCATTTGGAAGACTAAAAAAGTCAAATTATTATGTTCTTTCAGCATTGCTTTAGAAGAAAGGATAATCTAAAGCTAGAACCTGTCCCAATGCTATAACATCCAAAATGTTTGGTGTCAATGAACTGCATGCATTTAGAAGACAAACAGCCAAATTGTAATTTTCTTTCAGTGTTTCTTTAGAACTGCATATAATAGACTGAATGGAGGTAAAATGAGCCGTAGGGCAGAAAAAAAGGAGACGGTTTCCATATAGAAATAGAATATGACAACTAATAATCTTGGAGTATATCTATGTTGCAGTTACACGATCCAGAAAATGACCTTGAGGAGAATGTTGTATCGTGGACACGAACCCGACTATTTCTAACACGATCGAGTAAGGAAAACTCTTGTATCTTAAGGGCTTCAGCTCTCTGCAAGACAACCAGATAAACATTTTAGCAAACTCAGTTAGTTATTGCGATTTGCAGTAAAAAAAATCGTAATAATAGAAACAAAGCATATCACCTCGATGAGATACGGTGGATCCAATTTACAAATATTATATCCAATTATAATGTCAGGATCAATCTCACGAATGAAATATTGCATAATTATATTGCATCAGTGATGAAATTCATCCTTAAAGATAAATCAGTTACCAAAAGATATGCACAACTGATAATACTCAGTAAACTCAAAAAGAAAGCACATGAGCGCAAATTTTTAACTAACACAATGAAACATAAACCTTGAGTTATCACATGATTATTGTCTTATTGAATCAACAATGGCAATGGAAAGAATTCAGTTATCAAGGACCAAAACAAGTATTCAACATCAGTGACAAAGTCCTCTCCCCCAGGTAGAACCATTCTAATTAGAAGGCTTTACTATCTATGATAACCAATCAACTCTCTCTCAAATTTTGCACACACTAATTTTCGATAAGTCGGCAAGTATAATCAAATTTGTAGATAGTATATGCATGTCTAGTTCCCAATAGTATATGAAATTCGTGTGTCAAAGATTCATCCTAACCCAGTGTTTAAAATGGCACTCTTCACTGCATGGCAAGTAGGCAATTTGGGCATGCAACAGTCTGAGGTACATTCGATTGGAAGCACAGGTTTGATATGCACGACCGGGACCTAAGTTGCAATTTAGCTGCACAGATGTGGAAGCATGAATCTTTTGGTGGTCCCACTCCCTCTCAGCCATGGATATGTATCAGAGGAACTAAAATCTGCTATTCTATTTATAATAATCTTACAAAGTCTGAATGTTATAAATTGTAAAGTAGTCTGCCCATGTATATATTAACCTATAGGTCCCTTGACAAATAAAGAATTACATGTTGATTCAAAAAAGTTAATTACCACCATCAATCCCTAACTGATACAAAATTATTCCATGAATCTGAAAAAGTGCTATTATGATAACTTACCCTCCAAGCCAGTAAAACTTCTTTCTTCGTGTCAAATGACATCACGTCAACTCCAACTATTGGAGAGCATGATTTAAGAGTCATGACATTGCGGACAAAAGGACGATCATCTCCTTGTAGTGTGACTAAGTTGGCAATCTAATTTGTAGGAAAAAATGTAAAGTCAGTACATAATGTGAGATAAAGAAAGGACAACCAAGACTTATTATATATGTATTTTCCTGTTCAGATTCAGGCGATCAAAAAAACCTGAATAACCGGATCATGAGTAGGCTCTGGAAATCCAAGTGTTACTAAAGCCCAAACAAAAGTATACTCAAAGCCAGTGATACTCAAAGAGAAGTTAATACTCAAAGAACCTGGGTACTCAAAAGTAGAAGTTAATACTCAAAAGTATACTCAAATCCAAGTATCCATCATGAAGTGATACTCAAAGATACTCAAAAAATGATACTCATCTACTGATATCAAATCCTTTTGCCTAATCAAAATTAGGCAACCATTCATCATCATAGCCCATTGAAAAACAAAATCCAAGAACATGAAACTAGGGTGATACTCAAAGAGAAGGAATACTCAAACTGTGTTTGAATGGATACTCAAACTGTGCTTGAAGGGTTACTCAAAATGCTCAAAAGAGCAAAGCATGATCCTGACAAATATAACCCCAAGCCATACTCAAAAGAGCAGAGTGTCACGCCCCGATCCCGGAGGATCGAAAACTAGCCACTGGGCGTGATGCCGTACAAGTCTAGATTGTACTTGTACAAGGCAAAACCATTACAGTTCCTGGAAATTCTCAGAAAACATCGACAACGCAGCGGAACCAAGCAGATAAATTGAAGTCACACAATTTATATAGAAATGTATCTCTTTATTGATAATCAAAATGGATTACAAGACTTGCAGCGGAATACAGAGTTTACAACTGATTACAAGACTCGCAGCGGAATACAGAGTTTACAACTGTTTACAAGACTTTTGAATAGCCAACTGAATGTATACACTTGCCCTTTAGGCTACAAATGAATATACCGACTTCTTTATAATGAACTTGCCAATATGGCTACAATCTCACTGGTACAACTGAGTTCCTATGTTCCATATATTATGTCCCGTACAGCAGAAGACATCGTCTTGAAAGAAGAGCTTCTGCACACCCATCCGATTCATCGATGCCAAGCACTGATTCACAGGATTTCCCCCAAGCAAACACCTGTAATATTGCCCACAACGTGGGTCAGTACATCATCAATGTACTGGCGAGCGGTGCTGGCCCAACTGACCTAAGAAGACAACACTAAGTAATCATGTTACAGAACATTATTAACAGTGGTCTTTCTCGTTGCCTTAGGGTCAATTTCATGTTATAGCCGACAAGAAGTAAAGCATGCAAATCTCATAGCCAACATAATTTAAAGCATACTGTTATCACCCTTTGGTGATTCTTACCCACGGTCGTGTAGCCATCCCTGTACATTTATAATACTTACTCTGCCTGCACAAGACATTGTTAGGAACAATATCACGATTCAATATAAATATCACCATTCAGGTGATTCTTACCAACAGCCAACATCCTTCCCTGTATTTGAGTAATAACTTACTCTGCCTGCATAAGACATCATTAGCACCTGACCTATCTATATGAAGGTCACTGGCGACACGCCATCCTGGACCGTCTTACAGGTATACAACGCCCTTGCCAGTGCAGGTAGCTAGCCCCACTGCAAGTCCTGTATACCGTGCTACTACTTCAGCACTGCCACTACTTCGACATTGGTTTCTCCTAGGACGAACCGGGTTCCATGGCCCAGGAATACCGTTCGAGAAACCACCTTGTCGACAAGTTGTCCATGACCATGCAACTATATGCAACTTATCTAAGAAGAAAACATATAATGCATGATAAGGAAAACTAAGCAAAACCATCATTCTCATTCGTATTGCCATCTAGCCATCTTGCCTTCTTGTCTTGAGCCATTGCTCACATTATCATCTGCCCAATCCAGGGTCTTGGCGTAATCAACATTCTACATCGGCGACAGGATAATAGAATGTTGTTACCCAATCCTTTTGCCATATCTTTGATACTATACATCTTTCCAACCAAACTCAGTGTACTCACCGCCCAATTCCTGGGACTTAGCATCTGTTTAGCATTCATTCATTCGAATGCAATTCAAGCATACTCACTGTCCAGTTCTTGGGTCTTAACATCTATTTTGCCATCTATTCATTGAGCCCAAGCTCGATATACTCACCGCCCAAGTATTTGGGACTTTGCCTTCACCTGTCATGCAATTCATCGCAACATCGCACAAGCATACAATTCACTTAGCCACAATAGTTTACGTTCAGGTGATTATTATCTTTCATTATCTTTCTCGAATTCTATGCAAGGTGTTATTGAACAACACAATAAGAAACATAGCACACTATCCTTTATTTTAAGCGTGAAGCTAAAGGATCTTTGAAGGGTTCAACACTACTCACATTCATAGGACGATTCCCGCCACGATCGTATAGACTTCCAAGCGATCCTTCGTATATTCCCAAGTCCAACAAGGCTTCATCGAACTAACCATCCATCATAAGGCATCTTGCGGGTCGGGGCACTACAATATATACCACCCAGAAAAAGTTTCGTCATCGAAACTTAAAACAAAACTCATCCCCAAAACTTCAACCGACTTTTTCATGAAACTTCAACGATCAACTTGCACCATTTAATATTTCTCCGCAATCTCTCGATTGATTTCAAGTAATGTACCGTCTCGTTACAGCATCCCAATTAATTCAACATAGTTTACCATCTTTGATCTTTCCTCCGACACTCGTACAAATCCTTAGCACATGATAATCCTTCCCGTAGCTTCGTTTGAATTCAGCATACCACTTAGTTGGAATCATACACATAGTTTAGGCGTCCCCGAAATACATGCACTTCAGCCAAGTTCAGTGATAGAGAAAGCGAACGAGCTACGGTGTAATCTTCCTTTCCGAACATCAGTAATTCATTTTGAGCATCTCGTATAATCTTTCTTGTTTATTCAATATCCCAACCAAATAATAACACAATAGATGTTGCCAAATCCAACTCGATAAATTTTCCACAATCGATCCCAACATTTTCCAAAGTATTCAGACTTAGATATATCAAGTATTCCTTTCAAGTTCATTGTCATCCATGCCACCAAAGTTGATAAATCCCATAGCCACATTTTATTTCGATACCCCGATTCTCATCGATCAAATCTTGTACTCATCATCGTTCGCATCCATATACTTTGTTTGCAACTTGTAAATTTCATGATCATAATCCATCTTCCAAATCATACCATCCTTCAAATTGTACCACCATTCCACTATAGTAACATTTCTCGCTGTACTCAAACATTTTCTCGTATTGATCAAGCCAACATATTATACTCTCGTATAAGCAACTCTTATATCCATTAATATTAATCCCGAGGGTCATTCTTATTTACATTCGCTCTCGCCGATCTCGGCTACATGCACTATCCAATTCCATTGTTACAATTATCCTCGATTTTGATCCGATCAATGAAATTATTCCAACTATCTCGAGGCACTACCAATAATTTTTGTACCTCATTATTAATCAGTCAAATCCAACCAGCTCCAATAATTTCCAGTATTCCAACAAAGGCAACTCAATTTTCGACGTTCCAACAAGGCAACCAAATTTAGAAACCAACATGATTCGTCTTCCCATCCAATATTATAACATCAAATTTCCCAAATATCTATTCCATCCCGAAGCCTACCTTCTAACACATCTTACTCATTTTGACTATACTCACGCAACATCAATAGGGACATCCTATGGTTTTTCAACAGTCAACTTAGCATACAGTCAAGTCTCTGCGGTCAGCTAATCTAAGCTAAACCAGACATTCAGCTAACTCATATGAGATGGATAGCTATCAGGGACATACTTATCTCTTATTTTACAGGCAACCAATTCTCATCATCGGGCAACTCTATGGTCTGACCAACTTAGGGACATGGAACACCACCCCAATCTTATGAACTTATTCCCAACACGGACAACTGAAGAACATAGCCAACCAATCTGATACTTAAGCGACCAACCAACATTCTAGGCAACCAACCGACACTCTAGGCAACCAACCGACATCTAGGCAACCAGCCGACAATCTAGGATCAAGTCTTTCTACCCGTACAAATACTCGGGTCATACCCAACGAAGTCTCATTCTAGACTTACCCGCAACCGACAAAATCTAACCGACAATTCTATCCAACAATTCTATCCAACAATTCTTATGGGTCAATCCCGAAGCTATCATATAAAACTCCTCAATCGAATATCCAACTTTCAATTTCCATTTGCATAGACATAGCATCACTTGTTCAATCCGACTTGCATCCTCATATCGTACTCATATGTCTATTAAATCGGGTCAACTATTCTGAATCATCATCCGATATTGTTATCTCAATACTTTATCACTTACGATCTCTTCTTACGGTCTCTTCGCGACATATTTATTTCCTACATTCTTAGATCATCGATACGGTCCGTACTCCTTAACCAATAACATAGGCAACTATAAAATCGTATTTCTTCCGAGGCATCAATTATAAATTTTCTAGCACCAACACGGTCATCTCTTAACAATTCACATTAACTATCAATATTTGTTTTGCATCATCTCCTTATGATTCCATAAGAAAATTTTACTATCCATGCACCGATCCAATCTCTATAGCACCAATCATCTAGCATTCGTGTATCGGTCATCTTAGTGGATATAACATAACTTATCAGCTAAGTCATAATCCAACAATTCTATATTCCACCCAACTTGTTATTCATGTGACAACATCATCTACCGACAGGGTCTATTACATATCGCTGCACCTCGATACTTATTTGTATTCCAGCCATTCGACTCTCGTAAGGAACATCTACTCTTTCGTGCATCGAGGGACAAGTACTCATTCTCTATGCCTCAAAATAGTCAAGGGTCATAACTTGTTAATTTGGGACATCAATTTCCTTCAAGCATACTGCACCACGTGCTAAGATCATCTATTCCACAAGCCCATTCTCTAACTTTTCGGTCGTCGATGCAACTCTCTGCATCTTCTAAATCATTCGCAACATCCCGATAAGCGTCTAACATTACCATCAGTTCTATCGATATCCAACATACAATTTCTTTAACTTAATTCCAACATCGTTCAATATTCGGTCCATAGTTGTTCTCGCAAAATCTTTCAATAGCAACACCACACTATCATTACTAAGCCTGCCATCCTCCTTACCCAACTGATTCAAGTCTTCGCCTGAATCCAAAAAATTTATTTCATTCCAACCAAGGCATTCATTTCCTATTCTCAATTCTCTTATTACCCAACATGATGCTAACCGACAAGGTCTAGCGATGGTTCACCCGAACACATCAAAATCTCACAATGGGTCAACCAACTAAATCATCAAGGGACATTCCTAGCCGACATGTAACAATCGTAAGCTCAGCTACGATTCGATACCACCCAATACCTTATAGGCAAAGCAATCACAAAATCATAAACACATCAAGGGTCAATGGACATCTTATCACTACGAGGGTATATGCAATATACCACTCAGAGCTCAAGCCATTCCCAACACAATATTCCCTCGTATCAAACCAACGTCTCATATGGACAATCCATCCTGCAGTGGTTATACTGACCACAATATCGACTCAAGATTCTGTCGATTCCCATTCATTGAAATTCATGCATATTCGGTTCCAACATACCAAGCCATCACCCACGATCGATTGCTGCATAACAATCGACTCAAAGAATTCTGCACATAAGACATCCAGCATACATCTCAAACTTATTATCATATCGCATCATTGTTATTCCTTTTGGTATCTTTTAGAAATTCAACAAAGCACACATATCACAGCCCACATATTTAGACTTATTGTATGGAACACCCAGAGAGAGGTCAGAATAATCAACGGACTTTCAGTTAAGGGAACAACATAGAATAGTTTGGAAGCAACACAGAGTAATCGCAGAAGCACTATGAATCATCATAGAGGCAACATTGATTTCATCGCGGAAGCAAATTTGAGTATTCGCGGAAGCAACTTTGATTCACTGCGGAAGCAACTTTGAATAATCTCGGAAGCAATCTTTGAATCATCGCGGAAGCAGCTTAGAATCATCTTAGTAGCAACATTGATTCGAAACAAATCGAATAGGAATCCAAGGACGTAAAGCCGTGCTCTGACCATTATGTCACGCTCCGATCCCGGAGGATCGAAAACTAGCCACTGGGCGTGATGCCGTACAAGTCTAGATTGCACTTGTACAAGGCAAAACCATTACAGTTCCTGGAAATTCTCAGAAAATATCGACAATGCAGCGGAACCAAGCAGATAAATTGAAGTCACATAATTTATATAGAAATGTATCTCTTTATTGATAATCAAAATGGATTACAAGACTTGCAGCGGAATACAGAGTTTACAACTGATTACAAGACTCGCAGCGGAATACAGAGTTTACAACTGTTTACAAGACTTTTGAATAGCCAACTGAATGTATACACTTGCCCTTTAGGCTACAAATGAATATACCGACTTCTTTATAATGAACTTGCCAATATGGCTACAATCTCACTGGTACAACAGAGTTCCCATGTTCCATACATTATGTCCCGTACAGCAGAAGACATCGTCTTGCAAGAAGAGCTTCTGCACACCCATCCGATTCATCGATGCCAAGCACTGATTCACAGGATTTCCTCCAAGCAAACACCTGTAATATTGCCCACAACGTGGGTCAGTACATCATCAATGTACTGGCGAGCGGTGCTGGCCCAACTCACCTAAGAAGACAACACTAAGTAATCATGTTACAGAACATTATTAACAGTGGTCTTTCTCGTTGCCTTAGGGTCAATTTCATGTTATAGCCGACAAGAAGTAAAGCATGCAAATCTCATAGCCAACATAATTTAAAGTATACTGTTATCACCCTTTGGTGATTCTTACCCACGGTCGTGTAGCCATCCCTGTACATTTATAATACTTACTCTGCCTGCACAAGACATTGTTAGGAACAATATCACGATTCAATATAAATATCACCATTCAGGTGATTCTTACCAACAGCCAACATCCTTTCCTGTATTTGAGTAATAACTTACTCTGCCTGCATAAGACATCATTAGCACCTGACCTATCTATATGAAGGTCACTGGCAACACGCCATCCTGGACCGTCTTACAGGTATACAGCGCCCTTGCCAGTGCAGGTAGCTAGCCCCACTGCAAGTCCTGTATACCGTGCTACTACTTCAGCACTGCCACTACTTCGGCATTGGTTTCCCCTAGGACGAACCGGGTTCCATAGCCCAGGAATACCGTTCGAGAAACCACCTTGTCGACAAGTTGTCCATGACCATGCAACTATATGCAACTTATCTAAGAAGAAAACATATAATGCATGATAAGGAAAACTAAGCAAAACCATCATTCTCATTCGTATTGCCATCTAGCCATCTTGCCTTCTTGTCTTGAGCCATTGCTCACATTATCATCTGCCCAATCCAGGGTCTTGGCGTAATCAACATTCTACATCGGCGACAGGATAATAGAATATTGTTACCCAATCCTTTTGCCACATCTTTGATACTATACATCTTTCCAACCAAACTCAGTGTACTCACCGCCCAATTCCTGGGACTTAGCATCTGTTTAGCATTCATTCATTCGAATGCAATTCAAGCATACTCACTGCCCAGTTCTTTGGTCTTAACATCTGTTTTGCCATCTATTCATTGAGCCCAAGCTCGATATACTCACCGCCCAAGTATTTGGGACTTTGCCTTCACCTGTCATGCAATTCATCGCAATATCGCACAAGCATACAATTCACTTAGCCACAATAGTTTACGTTCAGGTGATTATTATCTTTCATTATCTTTCTCGAATTCTATGCAAGGTATTATTGAACAACACAATAAGAAACATAGCACACTATCCTTTATTTTAAGCGTGAAGCTAAAGGATCTTTGAAGGGTTCAACACTACACACATTCATAGGACGATTCCCGCCATGATCGCATAGACTTCCAAGCGATCCTTCGTATATTCCCAAGTCCAACAAGGCTTCATCGAACCAACCATCCATCATAAGGCATCTTGCGGGTCGGGGCACTACACAGAGCATGAAACTCAAAGCCACTGATACAAAATAAACCATTTAGCCATTCAATAGATATTTTCAATCCCAATTTTACCAAATCCAGTGATACTCAAAACCGGTGATACTCAAAGAGATGTTAAAAGTCGAAGCTATAAAAAAATACAACTGAAACTAAATCCCAAACAAAGGTATACTCAAAGCCAACATCAATGTCAAAAACCTACACATGATGCTCAATAAATTGCACAAGATGAAATATTCATGAATAAGTCATCATTGCCAGGTTTGCAGCAACAAAGCCAACATCAATGTCAAAAACCTGCACATGATGCCCAAAAACTGATATAGAGGCAGCATCGACATGATATTTTGGCTACCGTGGACTCAAACTCTTCATGATCTTTTTAAGTGCTGGTATACTGCGTAGAACTGACACAGAACTTTACAACGGTTAACCGATGCTTAAACAAATAAGTTTGACCAAAGTCATGATATTTTGGCTACCGTGGACTCAAACTCTTCATGATGAATCATCTAACATAACTAAAAAATTAATGTAACCTAAAATTTATTAATTCTGAATTTTCAGGATCAAAACAGTATATGCAACTCAATGTGCCAAACCATGATCATTGCAAACACTACAAAATTGCATTCCCTAACAAGAAAGCATAAACTTTTCATCATGGCACTGCTTTTCAGCCGCAAAGATGAAAACTTTCGCGAACAGCATCTATAATCACCATGAAAATGTCGTAATCCTAATTTAACCTCAGATGGAATAATTCTAAACACTAACTACTTACAATCAAGAAATTAGGGAACAAATAATATGAACCCATAACCAAAATGACCAAAGTGAAAGACTCTGATCAAGACGAGACTCCCAAGGGGTTTCCACTGAATTTAGTTTTAATCGATAAATTAGGGCACATTATATCCAAAAAAAAAATACTACTTTTATGACTAACCACATGAAACAATAACAAAAACGATCAAACTAAACAAAAAAAAAGAACTTTGGACCAAGACAAGATCCTCATCGGCTCTTCTGCTGAACTTGGAGACAAATTTCTGCCTCATGTCCCTGGCAGAAACATACTCACTCTGCAAAATTCGAAACAAAACAACCAAACAAAACTCGGATCATACCGAATCGATCGCGCGGCAACGAAACCTGGTGGTTGTCCTCGGACGGGACGATGAGGGCTGCGAGAGGAGGATTGTGGGAGGCCATGAGCGATCGGAGGGCGTCGAGTGGGTCCGCCATGGCGAATGCTACTTCCTGAAACTAGGGTTTCTCAAAGGACAAAATAAAAAAGGGGAAAACTGATAGGGTTGATCAGAAGGATCCGGAAGAAAACCTAATTTTCGAAGAGAAACCCTAATTTGAAAAAAAAAATGAGAGAGAGGGACAAACCCTAATTTTGGCAAGTACGCCCTTCTTCTCGAGCGTGCGAGTGATGAGAGTCTTCAAATCCATCATCTCTCGAGCGTAATCCATCATCTCTCGGCGAGTTGGGGAGTTGGGGAGCGGAGGGAGAAAGAGAAAGAGAGAGGATGAGGGCTAGGCTTTTTCTTAAGTACGGGGAGAAGTGCGGGGAAGTGGAGGTTTTGACTTAAATTTTGGTACTTTTTTCATAACGCTCGTATCATTGAAAGACTATCAATAACGTTTATATTGGACACTGTCATAGAATGGAGTCTTGCTGAACTTTGATGACGCTTCTTTATCAGCCGTCATGAAATCCACTTATCAAGCATCATTAAAAAGTATTTTTGTTGTAGTGCTCGACCGTATGAACTATAGGTCCGACATGTAACCGGGATTTTTCGATCTTTATTAAATCATAGAATGAATTAATATGCTGAAAATTTGATGATAGCCAATAGCACAAAATGAGAACATAGGTAATTCACTTTTCAGAAAGTTGGGTTGTTATGATATCTAAACAAAAATAAGACTTATGATAACAAAAATAAAAACACCAAACAATACACTCAAACTGATTACGCTAATTAACTAATGCATGCAACACTGGGGTGGCCATCAATATGTATTAGGATATGCAATCTGCAAGGCTGCAACAGTGCCAACGTATACGCCGATGGCAGTAACACTATCTACCCCAGAACGCTCGTGGAATCCAACAATACCAGTTTGAGTTTTGAAGCAGAAGGAAGGAGGAACATGTAATAATCTTAAGAGATAATATACCATAATATTCATAGTGTCCTGATATATCAAGGACGGATCCCCTACTTGTATCTACATTCCAGAAATACAGGAGAATTGTTAGAGCGTTAGAAAGATATATTAGTAATATTTTGACTCGGTATCATATAACTATGGAGTTTTGGGGTTTAACCAACACATGAATTTTTTTCAAATCTTGATTTACTTAATTCTCTAGACCATCCCTCGCAAATTTGCAATAATTAGATGAAAGCAAAAATGATATTAAGAAATAGCTGTTAATCTTGAGTGTAGCTGGCCTACCTCTACCGGTCCGCCATGTTGAGGAGAGCTTGGTTTTGCCATCGAGATGAATACCAAATAAGCATTTGGCCTATTTTGGAATGGAAGCCGCCGTCTGAGACATCCCCAAAGTCTTTTCACTTTAATGGAAGCTTGATCCCACCCGTCCCCTGGATGACCACATAGAAAGCCTATCCACTTTATTTCTTCAATAGCATATGTGCACGTGTCTTGCACTTATTTTAGCATTCTTTTAATTAACTTTAGAAGACTTTTTAGGAATACCAAAGGGTAGTCTTCCTAATTACGAAATTGTCCTTATTAAAATTAATGAACTATTTTTAATTAGTATAGACATGTAAGGATATTTTCGGAATTCAAAAGTTTCACCATCTAAGTTTTCCTATTATATAGTAGAATAGATAATATGCAGGGTCCATATCAACGTTACAACTATCATCCACAAAATTAATGATAATAAAAAAGAACAAGAGTATAACAAGATAATAAATACATGGTCTAAAAATCTCAAATAAATAATAATTCAAAGTCAACTACAAGTCCAATATCTCATCTTTGAATTCATAGTCAATTAACCTGAAACAAACCCGCTAAAATGAATAATGAAAGCAAGTAAATAATAGTTGCATATAGAAGGAAAAAAGAAGAAGCTACTTTTATTTATTCTTGAGATTCATATTCTTGTTAATTGAGATATAGTTTGAAAGATGAGTAATAGTTGGCCATTGCCACGTCTCCTAAACTAAGAATCTCCAAGCAATGCATCGATAGTAAGACCACGTATGAACAAATCCTCATCAAATTTAAGTTTGGGTCACTGGATTTGGACGATTTAGCTTTAATCTCAACTAGATCCAACGGTCGAGATTTTAGATGGTAAGATAAATGTATGAGATTAGATCACTTGAAGTTCGGGTGCGAATTTGATCTATGCCTTAATGTGTTTGATTCCAATCCGCTTATCAAATATAAATAATTTAAATAATTTATTAATTAGTTTTGATTTCTAGCTTATTAAAAATAGCAAACAAAGGTGAAAAAGTCTTCAAAATTCTATAAAATACTACAAGCTATGTAGAACTACTGTGTCAAGTTTCATAGGATTTCTATGGTACAAATTTTAAATGATATCTCATACTGCTTATTAAAGATAAACAATTTTTGTACTTTTTTAATAAAAAAATCTTAAAAATATATAATAATTTCAGAAAATTATGATAATCAATCAAGATGTATTCTAAAGCTTATACTAGGGTTTTGTGTACTAAGATAACTTGTTATAATTAAGGTTAACAGGTCTAGAAACTTCGTCTCCCCGGTGTTCCCGTTTATCACACAATCCGTCTTATTATCCACTTTCATTATCTTTATTCTATTTACTAAATATTAACTATAGTTTTCTCCATAATATAAACAAAAATTATTAGCACTTCATTAATAAAAATACTATCGAAAAAAAAAAATGTACTCAGTTACTTACTCGTCCAGCGTTGGAAAGCATCATGGACATCAGACGAAGCTGCAACTGCAGGATTCGAGATCCCAAAGAAAAACAATCCGTAATTGTGTGAGTTATAATAAAAAAAATGATTCCGTTTTGGTGACGGTTCGGATTTCTACTATTGCAATCCACACCACCTTGCCCTGACATTATTCCAACGACCATAACGTTAACATTTTCCTACTTTTATAACTACAAATCAATGCTCGATGTGGCCTGTACGCTATGATAACCTAATGGAATTATGACAGAAAGGAGATCAGGGAGAAAGAAGGATTAAGTGGAGGCCTTCTCCTTAATCATTAATTACAAAAAGAAGGGTAGAAGATGATTAAGTGGAACCAGTACCTACCACATTTTGCGTTCTCAGTGGCCATGCATGACAAAGGCATTTCCCTAACGACACAACACCACTTACTTTAGCCAACTCTCCCAACCACGTTAGCTTAGCTACATAATTCCCCGACGCCCGGCCCCAGATGCGTCTGCTCATGTAGTCCAGGTGAGAAGCCGAAGCCCATATGTCATGCACATTTCGTGGATGAGAACGAACGAAGAAGAGCAAGGCCAACGCTGGTGAGGAATTATGCCATTGATAAGAGCTCTTGGAAGTCATCAACCTCTATTTCTCTACATATAATCTTCTATTAAGTGGGTTCACGTGGTCCGATTTACTGATTTTTTGCCATCCAACTCATACCATCTTTTACAAAGAAAAAAATAATACGTCCACGTGGCTCGATCCATTAATGTTCCACCATCCAGCCATAATCGTATGCCCCTTTTCGACAGGGCCGGTCCTAGGGTAATTAAGCCAGACAAGCCATCAGGCTTGGACAACCCTCCTGGTTAGGATAACCCCCCCTCCTCCCAAATCTATATTTTGAGATTTTACTGGAAATGCCTCGAGTAGTAGGAGTCAGAAGAACAAATCGAAATCCTAGTTCCACGTTACCGTCAGAATCGAAGACAACTGACATTTTAACATTTGTCAAAAATTATTGTTCCTATTTTTTTAGACACAATATTTATAGCTTTGAGCTTATTGTAAATTTTTTTTTATATTTTTTCGGCAGTATTAATAAAAGCTTCAATTGTTGCATTGAATCCACCATAGTCCATAGCATGATATGCCTGTTTTGGAGTTTTATATAACGGTCTTCACTTTTCCTCCATCAAATTCACGAATAGCATGCTCTCCCTTTGGGAAGTCACACTACAGCCCTCTCACCATTCATATCCACCTTAATCATCAGGCCATGTCCGCGTTAGTGTCCGAAGCTCCAACTCCCCCGCCAGCCCGGCCGCCTCCGCCGCCTTCCATCCGAAAACGAGCATTGACCGTCGGGCAAACCGTCCTGATCGAGCTCCGAGCGCAGCGGCGGATCACCATCCCGCTGGCTGCAATGAACCTGACATGGTTCGCAAAGACTGCCATCACCACCGTGTTCCTAGGCCGCCTCGGGGGGCTGTCGCTTTCCGGAGGGATCCTCGGCTTCACCTTCGCCAACGTCACCGGCTTCTCGGTCCTGGTCGGCCTCTGCGGCGCCATGGAGCCCATATGTGGCCAGGGCCACGGGGCCGGCAACCGCAGGCTTCTACGCAAGACTCTCCTCATGGCCATCCTCCTGCTTCTGTCGGCATCCCTTCCCATCTCCTTCCTGTGGATCAATGTGGACAAAATCCTCCTCCGGTTCGGGCAGCAGAGGGACATCGCAAATGTCGCGAAGAAGTACACGACGTACCTCCTCCCCGACCTGGTGGTGGCTTCGTTCCTCTCCCCTCTCAAGGCCTACTTGAGCTCGCAAGAAGTGACGCTTCCGACGCTGTTAAGCTCCGCTGTAGCCCTCGCCTTGCATATTCCCCTCAACATTGTGCTGGCGAGGGCCAGGGGCATCCAGGGCGTGGCGATGGCGATATGGCTATCGGACCTCGCCACTGCGGTCATGCTGGCAGCCTACGTCTACCGGTCCGAGAGGAAGATCGGCAAAGGAGGGGGGTGGTGGGATCAAAGAGTCGGCGACTGGGTCCAGTTGCTGAGGCTAGCCGCGCCCTGCTGCCTGACCACATGCCTGGAGTGGTGGTGCTGGGAGATACTGGTGCTGCTGACGGGCAGGTTGCCCGACCCGCAGCGGGCGGTGGCGGTCGCGGCGGTGGTGCTCAACTTCGACTACCTCCTGTATTCGATAATGCTCTCGCTGGCGACGTGCGCTTCGGTGCGCGTCTCGAACGAGCTCGGCGCCGGACGGGCGCAGGCCGCCCGCGACTCCGCCTACGTATCGCTGGGTCTGGGCGTCCTGTCGGGCTTCCTGGGAGCGTTGGCGACCGCAGGCGCGAGGGGCGGATGGGGGTCTCTGTTCAGCCACGACGAAGGGGTCGTCGACGGGGCGAGGAAGATGATGAGGCTGATGGCTCTGGTGGAGCTGGTTAACTTCCCGTTGGCTGTCTGCGGCGGGATAGTTCGGGGGACGGCCGCGCCGTGGGTGGCGATGTGTGCCAGTCTCGGAGGGTTTTATCTGGTGGCGCTGCCGCTGGGCGCGATTCTGGCTTTCAGGGTGAGGTTGGGGCTCGGCGGACTGCTGTTGGGCTTTCTGGCGGGCGCGACGATCGGCGCTGCGCTGCTGGTTCTGTTTGTGGCGTTGAAGAATTGGGAGGAAGAAGCAGCAAAGGCCGAGAAGTTGGCTGGAGCAAGCACGTGCAGTGGCTGAACATGGACGGAATGGCTGGTGCAAGTAATAAGAAACAGTCAAATCTAGATGTCACAAATAGGTCTCTTTGCTCGGAAAGCTTCAAGAGTTCCTCTGAATCCTATCATAGGATCAAAGCGAGAATCTCTCTCTTAATTGTGTTCTCTGTCAACCAAAATTGATTTTGGGAAGCATGTGTACTAAACGGAAGCAAATGAATTAAAGAAACTCACTTTTAAAAGGGAGGAAAAGATTCAGCACTCATGGGCGCATAAGCAGCATAACTGCAGTAAAGCAGAGCAGGATAGAGAGAAATGTCAGATCGAAAGGATAAAGCAGAACAAGGCATAAACTTGGTGAGAAGTTGGAGAAATTATTATATGCATCGGATTTACCATGCACCTTCGGTTGACATGGAAGGTAAAAGGTGAACCAACAAACAAAATAATTTTTCAAGAACTAGGTCATATTCATAGCAAACATAAAAATTAAATATTGGAAAAAGCTACTTTGTTTGTAGGCGGACCAGTCCGTCCGTCTGCGTGGCACTTTTCTATTGGCCTCCTCCATGTTAACGTAGGATCTATGCCGACGTCTTACCAACGAGAAAATATTACATGACGGATGGGCTGGTCCGTCTGCGGGCCAAATAGCAGGGTTGTTAAATATTAATGTATTCACAATTATAGTTCACAGCACACACCCAGTGAAATGATAATAGGTGATATTATGCTCGCTCATGTCACGATAAGCTAGATTTTGGTTGTAGTGCAACAGTATATTTGGATTGAATTAAGGGCCCGTTTGGTTTGCAGGATTGGACAACGTAATGTAATTAGCATTACGTTGTCATTCTAACTCGGATGTTTGGTTGGAAAAAAAATTAGATATAATGTAATCGCGATTACAAGTTTGATTACATTACATCAGTTTCTTCTAAACTCAATTACATCATAAAACCTATGTAATCGCAATTACATTACAACTTAAGCGGAAGGTTGGTATGCTATAATTTGGTCTTTTTGTTCGTTTTTGGTCATTTTTTGTTGTTTTTGTTTGTTTTTTGTCGTTTTTTGTCATTTTTGTTCGTTTCTGGTCGTTTTTTGTCGTTTTTGTTCGTTTTTTGTCATTTTTGTTCGTTTTTTGTTAACTTTTTTTTTTGTCGTTTTGTCCTTTTTTTGTCCGTTTTTTGTCGTTTTTGTTCGTTTTTTGTTGTTTTTATTTTTTTTGTCCTTTTTTGGTTGTTTTTGCCCCTTTTTTGTCGTTTTTGTTCGTTTTTTTTGCCTTTTTTTAGTTTTTGGTTTTTTTTTGTCGTTTTTGTTTATTTTTTGTCATTTTTGTTCGTTTTTGTTTATTTTTTGTCATTTTTGCTCGTTTTGGATCGCTTTTTGTCGTTTTTTTATCCTTTTTTGCTTTTTTCGGGTCTTTTTTTACTTTTTTTTATCGTTTATGCTCGTTTTTTTTGGTCGTTTTTGTTCCCTTTTTGTCGTTTTTGGATTTCTTTTTGCATGTTTTTTAATCTTTTTGTCGTTTTTTGCTCGTTTTAATTTTCTCTTATTTTTGGTCTTTTTTCGTATTTTCGTTTTTTGTCTTTTCTGTTCCTTTTTATAGTTTTTTCTTTTTTTTGCTCTTCTTTATCGTTTTTTGTCATTTTTTTTTCTTTTTTTGTCGTTTTTTGCCCTTTTTTGTCGTTTTTCATATTTTTTCCTTTCATTTATTCTTTTTTTGTCAATTTTTTTGTTTTTAGTCTTTTTTTTTATCATTATTGGTCACTTTTTATGGTTTTCACATTTTTTTTTGTCGTTTTTCTTTTTTATCGCTTTTTCATTTTTTATTTTTTTCCTTCCGTTTTTTTCGTTTGTCATTTTTTGTATTTTTTTATTTTTTGTCGTTTTTTTTATTTTTGGTCTTTTTTTTAGCCGAAGACAAACCATTTTTTCCTTATTTATTTATTATTTATTTTTAGTTTTTTTCTTTTTAAATTTTTTAAAAAATTTAGTGATCCACTTTTTAAATTTTATGTTGTATTTAAAAATATTAAATTAGAAACTTAATTACATTACATGGTAAACCAAACATATGAATGCAATTGACATTACATTACATAGTTTGATTACATGTTTCAACCAAACATAGTAATGTAATTGTAATTCCATTACATTACAAACTCAATTACATTACAAATCCAATTCCATTACGATTACATTACAATGAACCAAACGCAACCTAACTCTTTGACATCTCTTGTTCAATGGGAGATCCTCGAGAAAATTTCTCTAACATATAGTATGACAAACTCATGCATACGCTGCAACATGCTTGCTCATTGTAGAGGAACAGATAGTTGCTAAAGACCAAGTAAATGTCACACCATGAGGTCTCGTTTTGTTCGCGGAATCGTCAGATTGGAAAAGAAAAATGATTGTTTTTCTATGTTTGGATGCCAAATGAGTTGAGGAGGAAAGGAAAGTAATTCTCAATGGAACGAAAAATTAGGAGGAAAGCGATTACATCCGTTCAAGCAAGAAACAACTTTTCCACATTGAAGTATTCACTTTTCTTTTCAAATTCTTTGGCGTTTCCAAACATCGGAAATGAAAATCAATAAAAATTATAATTTACCAAAGGAAATGTGTCACGTCCTGCTTCCAGAATACTGCGAGCTGAGTACGTAACAACATCCCCAGACTACGCGACATACGAATACTCCAGTATCCATATTCGCGATTGTCGTCCGTACAGTCCTAGATAGGATTACAACAAGTCATATGTTACATAATATAATAATTAGCAATTGATTACAGGACATTCTAAACTATAAATAGAGAAATTTATTATTCTACCCGATTACAAACTTTAACCCAATATACATATATTACATTTATACCTTAAATAAATGATGAGAAGCAATCTGGTTCCAACACAATCGTCTTCAATGGTAGCATCATATTTCTTGTCTCCAGATGCACTGTCACTGTCCGATCCCGATATACGTATTCTTTCATGAATCATGTACATGGTATCATGTATTTAGCATGCGCATAATTCTATTTATTATTTATTAATGGTTGCATGTAGCATTTAAGCATGTCATTAGTGGAATGGTTAGAGCATGTTTAGAGATTAGGGTTTTCATAAGCCAAACCAACCCCTATTTATATTCTCTTCCTCACTCTCTCGCCTCATTCACTCTTTCATTCATTTTCCTCAACCACCACCATTAGAAAAGTATAACTTGCTCAAAAGTGAAGATTTGTGTATTTTTCATCCTTGATTTTTTTCTTTGATATTATTTGCCTATATTGTTCTTCTCATTATCCTCTACAAGTTTAGTACTTGGTATTTTCGGTTTTGATGGATGGATTCTTGTAGATCTAAGTTTATGTCATTTTCAATTTTTTTTTGTTTTGATCTATTAAACTTGCTTGTTTTCAAAATCTAGTTGTTCCATGTGGTAGAGTAATTCTTTTGCCCAAATTTGACCTTTGAAAAGTTAGATTTCATGTTGTTTTGACCGAGTTGTGACAGTTTGAAGTTCATGGATTTCATGACCATCTTTCTCAAATTTTTGGAGAAGATGAACAGCTTGGCCGCATGAAGTCCAGCCGCATGAAGTCCTGCGGCAGTGTTGCATTGGCCACATGAAGTCTTGTCGCACGAAGTCCTGCGGTAGTGTTGCCTTGGCCGCATGAAGTCTTGTCGCACGAAGTCCTGCGGCAGTATTGCCTTGGCCGCATGAAATCATACGGGCCGCATATCTTGGCCCCATGAGCTTTGGTCGCATGAAGTCCTGCGGACTTCATTGCTTACCGCATGAAGCTATGGCCGCATGCAGTCATGCGGACTGCATCCTTGGCCGCATGATCCTTGGCCGCATGACCCTCGGCCGCATGCGTCCTTGTGTCTTGGTCCTCATTCCTGATCTGACTACCTATGCGAGTGCTGAATAAACCTATGTGTGTACTATGGTATAATCTATGTGAGCACCGAGGTGCTGTCCTATGTGCTAAGTGTTCCTACGTGATACCTGCCAGTACATCCAAGAGTCCAGCATTTACATAGCGAATGGTCGGTAGCAATGACGTGGTATGTGTTGTGTGTGGCATTACACCAAGAAGGGGTACGTACGTATGACTCCATGAGCCAGTGCGGATCCCTGCTTGGGGTACTCGTACGTACATTATACGACATCTAGGGGAGTGAGCATGTGACCACGACATGTGAACTCCGAGTATAACCTAGGAATTAACTAGGCAATTAACTTGGTAGATGCATTGGGTAGGAAGAATCCCGAGATCGTGCCATACTAGTCACCCCAGGTCCAGTCCTGACGTGTCGGGTTGGCCGCCATGGATATGGTTTCATTCGCCTTTAGCAGATGACTATATCCAACTTCTACGAGCTATGTGTTATATGTATTAGCACGGTAGCCCTCCGGGGGACCGGTGCATACTCAATGTGCTATATGTCTAATAGTTTGGCTAGCCCTGCTGGGTTGACACGATCTGAGGATTTCTTTTAATCAGTATCGCGGGGATAACTCCGCCAAATTTAGAAAGCCGTAGGAATGAATGGACGCTTGAAAAATGACTTGACTGTGCCTTGTGCCTTCCGTTAGTAGCCGAGGGACATGAACTGTCATGGTGCGTGGTCCAACCCATGTCCTTGTTTGGTTCTTGGGTTGGTCTATCGTGCTAGGACAATCTATGGACTGAGGTTACGACCGGAAGCCTTTATTATTACTAGTATTATTATTTTATGCTTGGATTTTATCTCACTCTTTTGTGCTTCCTTGTGGTACTTGCTATTCGGGGCTGACCCCGCTGGTTTTGTTTGGCCAGATGTCTTACAGCGCCTGAGGATCCAAACTTCTTCCCTGACGCCAATGGTGCATACTAAGAGCATGGTTGGCGGGGGACTTGAGTGGGTTTCTTCTCCACCACTCTAGTTTTTATCACTTATGTCCTAGCGTTTAGCCACCGGCACCTGTTTAGCCGGTTAATCTGGATATTTTGTCTTTTACATAATTGTAATTAAATCAGACTGCAGCTGAATACGATTACGTACCTATGACTCTCTAGGCTAGCTAACTTATAAAGCTAGATCCCCATGATCATTTTGATGAAGCGTCGGGGACGCCTTACTGCTTTATCTCATATGCTCATTAATTGTTGTTTTCTTGTTTTGAATGATTGAGACATAGATGCTCTGTGAGACCATAGGAGACTTGATTGTAGCATGCACCCCTTTGTCTCTTGACAGCCACGATCGTCGTATGACGTTTGCATACCTTATATGGAGTAGCTGGCCTAATCCGTCTCCGTATTCCGGTACTGGGGCGTGACATGCACTTCGAATAATTGATTGCAGCTTCCATTAGAATATGTCTACAAAACTAGTGAACAATAATAGGTCGTCAAACGACATGCAAGCCCTCAGCAAGGACGAGAAAATAAAATAATTAAATTGAGAAGCTCTGAAGTGATCGGATTCTCGGAATTCCAAAGTAAAGAAATTAAGAAATTAATTCAGAGGGATTATATCCTTAACTTAAAATATGATTCTGACTAGATAGTGAATTTCCTCAGTGTTCGTCCTACGACTAAATCCTAATAATTCATAAATAACGACTACAATCACAATCACAACCACCTAAATTCACTTTCACAATTACAGTCAAGTTTCCTATATGATGATGCAGTTTAGAGAACACATTTGGATCACGATCACTCTCTAATTTTTCATCAATAATCTCATTTACCCGGGACCAGGTGGTGTCTGGATTGGGTACGGTGCCTTAGATCCGACCACCACATCTTGTGAGAAACTTTTATGCATTAACTTTTTAAATTCTGGTTTTATTCTCGAAATTTACTGGACGGTTCTCTGTTGGTGAGCTAGGCCTCACCCCCGACATTGTAAGGCCTTACAGATGTGGGACTACTGATCAGCTTTTACTGGTGTTATTATATTACAGGAATTTTGACAGATGTGATCCAGTTGTTCTCTTCCACCCCATGATACAACTACAAACACAGACAAATAGTCTATTGTCTCATAGGTCTAATATCAGGTTCCAACTAGATTACCATCTCGTATGTCAAAAACAATACGTACTACAACAGACATGGGATACGATAGCGTGCTCAGAACGCTGTAGAATACCTATTATAGCGTATTCTGCCCGCTATAAAAGCCCCCGCTATAATTTCCCCATGTACAAGAACGCTATAAAGTTATAGCGTTCATGAACGCTATTGATGGATTATAGCGTTCCATGGTACTATAGACAGGTTACAGAATTAAGGACGTTATACCAGCGTTATAGCATTTAAGAACGCTATATGAAAGTAATAGCATTCATGAACGCTATTGAGTTACTATAGAGTCCATGAACGCTATAAACTTGTTATAGCAGTGACAAATGCTATAGAGTTTACATAGCATTTACGAACGCTATAGTTTCTTAATAACGTTTGTTAACGCAATAAGTTATTTATGGCGTTCGTGAACGCTGTTGATTTTTAATTTCGTTCCTGTATGTTATTGTTTGTTAATAGCTTTTCGATGCAAATTGGTTTTATCTGCTGGCGCTGTCGCTGGGTGCGGTTCTGGCTTTCAGGGTGAGGTTGGGGCTCGGTGGACTGCTGTTGGGCTTTCTGGCGGGCGCGATGATCGGCGCTGTACTGCTGGTTCTGTTTGTGGCGTTGAAGAATTGGGAGGAAGAAGCAGCAAAGGCCAAGAAGTTGGCTGGAGCAAGCACGTGCAGTGGCTGAACATGGACGGAATGGTTGGTGCAAGTAATAAGAAACAGTCAAATCTAGATGTCACAAATAGGTCTCTTTGCTTGGAAAGCTTCAAGAGTTCCTCTGAATCCTAGCATAGGATCAAAGCGAGAATCTCTGTCTTTATTGTGTTCTCTGTCAACTAAAATTGATTTTGGGAAGCATGTGTACTAAACGGAAGCAAATGAATTAAAGAAACTCACTTTTAAAAGGGAGGAAAAGATTCAGCACTCATGGGCGCATAAGCAGCATAACTGCAGTAAAGCAGAGCAGGGTAGAGAGAAATGTCAGATCGAAAGGATAAAGCAGAACAAGGCATAAACTTGGTGAGAAGTAGGAGAAATTATTATATGCATCGGATTTACCATGCACCTTCGGTTGACATGGAAGGTGAAAGGTGAACCCAACAAACAAAATAATTTTTCAAGAACTAGGTCATATTCATAGCAAACATAAGAATTAAATATTGGAAAAAGCTACTTTGTTCGTAGGCGGACCAGTCCATCCGTCTGCATGGCACTTTTCCATTGGCCTCCTCCATATTAACGTAGGATCCATGCCGACGTCCTACCAATGAGAAAATATTACGTGACGGATGGGCTGGTCCGTCTGCGGGCCAAATAGCAGGGTTGTTAAATATTAATGTATTCACAATTATAGTTCACAGCACACACCCAGTGAAATGATAATAGGTGATATTATGCTCGCTCATGTCACGATAAGCTAGATTTTGGTTGTAGTGCAACAGTATATTTGGATTGAACTAACTCTTTGACATCTCTTGTTCAATGGGAGATCCTCGAGAAAATTTCTCTAACATATAGTATGACAAACTCATGCATATGCTGCAACATGATCGCTCATTGTAGAGGAACAGATAGTTGCTAAAGACCAAGTAAATGTCACACCATGAGGTCTCGTTTGGTTCGCAGAATCGTCGGATTGGAAAAGAAAATGATTGTTTTTCTATGTTTGGATGCCAAATGAGTTGAGGAGGAAAGGAAAGTAATTCTCAATGGAACAAAAATTTAGGAGGAAAGTGATTACATCCGTTCAAGCAAGAAACAACTTTTCCACATTGAAGTATTCACTTTTCTTTTCAAATTCTTTGGCGTTTCCAAACATCGAAAAAGAAAATCAATAAAAATTGTAATTTCCCAAAGGAAATGTGTCACGCCCCGCTCCCAGAATACGGGGAGCTGAGTACGTAATAACATCACCATACTACGCGACATACGAATACTACAGTATCCATATTCGCAATTGTCGTCCGTACAGTCCTAGGATAGGATTACAACAAGTCACATGTTACATAATGTAATAATTAGCAATTGATTACAGGACATTCTAAACTATAAATAGAGAAATTTATTATTCTACCCGATTACAAACTTTAACCCAATATACATATATTACATTTATACCTTAAATAAATGATGAGAAGCAATCTGGTTCCAACACAATCGTCTTTAATGGTAGCATCATATTTCTTGCCTCCAGATGCACTGTCACTCCCCGATCCCAATATACGTATTCTTTCATGAATCATGTACATGGTATCATGTATTTAGCATGCGCATAATTCTATTTATTATTTATTAATGGTTGCATGTAGCATTTAAGCATGTCATTCGTGGAATGGTTAGAGCATGTTTAGAGATTAGGGTTTTCATAAGCCAAACCAACCCCTATTTATATTCTCTTCCTCACTCTCTCGCCTCATTCACTTTTTCATTCATTTCCCTCAACCACCACCATTAGGCAAGTACAGCTTGCTCAAAAGTGAAGATTTGTGCATTTTTCATCCTTGATTTTTTTTCTTTGATATTATTTGTCTATATTGTTCTTCTCATCATCCTCTACAAGTTTAGTACTTGGTATTTTCGGTTTTGATGGATAGATTTTTGTAGATCTAAGTTTATGTCATTTTTGGTTTTCCTTTGTTTTGATCTATTAAACTTGCTTGTTTTCAAAATCTAGTTGTTCCATGTGGTAGAGTAATTCTTTTACCCAAATTTGACCTTTGAAAAGTTAGATTTCATTTTGTTTTTACCGAGTTGTGACAGTTTGAAGTTCATGGGTTCCATGACCATCTTTCTCGAATTTTTGGAGAAGATGAGCAGCTTGGCCGCATGAAGTCCTGTGGCAGTGTTGCATTGGCCACATGAAGTCTTACCGCACGAAGTCCTGCGACAGTGTTGCCTTGGCCGCATGAAGTCTTGTCGCACGAAGTCCTGCGGCAGTATTGCCTTGGCCGCATGAAATCATGCGGGCCGCATATCTTGGCCCCATGAGCTTTAGTCGCTTGAAGTCCTGCGGACTTCATTACTTGTCGCATGAAGCTATGGCCGCATGCAGTCATGCGGACTGCATCCTTGGCCGCATGATCCTTGGCCGCATGACCCTCGGCCGCATGCGTCCTTGTGTCTTGGTCCTCATTCCTGATCTGACTACCTATGCGAGTGCTGAATAAACCTATGTGTGTACTATGGTACAATCTATGTGAGCACCGAGGTGCTGTCCTATGTGCTAAGTGTTCCTACGTGATACCTGCCAGTACATCCAAGAGTCCAGCATTTACTGAGCGAATGGTCGGTAGCAATGACGTGGTATGTGTTGTGTGTTGTATTACACCAAGAAGGGGTACGTACGTATGACTCCATGAGCCAGTACGAATCCCTACTTAGGGTACTCGTACGTACATTGTACGACATCTAGGGGAGTGAGCATGTGACCACGACATGTGAACTACGAGTATAACCTAGGGATTAACTAGACAATTAACTTGGTAGATGCATTGGGTAGGAAGAATCCCGAGATCGTGCCATACTAGTCACCCCAGGTCCAGTCCTGACGTGTCGGGTTGGCCGCCATGGATATGGTTT
Source organism: Iris pallida (assembly GCA_029216955.1). Lineage (NCBI taxonomy): Eukaryota > Viridiplantae > Streptophyta > Magnoliopsida > Asparagales > Iridaceae > Iris > Iris pallida. The sequence continues at coordinate 35,585,063 of JANAVB010018993.1, read as the reverse complement.
CATTCGCCTTTAGCAGATGACTATATCCGACTTCTACGAGCTATGTGTTATATGTATTAGCGTGGTAGCCCTCCGAGGGACCGGTGCAAACTCAATGTGCTATATGTCTAATAGTTTGGCTAGCCCTACTGGGTTGACACGATCTGAGAATTTCTTTTAATCAGTATCGCGGGGATAACTCTGCCAAATTTAGAAAGCCGTAGGAATGAATGGACGCTTGAAAAATAACTTGACTGTGCCTTGTGCCTTCCGTTTGTAGCCGAAGGACATGAACTGTCATGGTGCGTGGTCCAACCCATGTTCTTGTTTGGTTCTTGGGTTGGTCTATCGTGCTAGGACAAGCTGTGGACTGAGGTTACGACCGGAAGCCTTTATTATTACTAGTATTATTATTTTATGCTTGGGTTTTATTTCACTCTTTTGTGCTCCCTTGTGGTACTTGCTATTCGGGGCTGACCCCGCTGGTTTTGTTTGGCCAGATGTCGTAGCAGCGCCTGATGATCCAAAATTCTTCCCTGACGCCAATGGTGCATACTAGGAGCATGGCTGGCGGAGACTTGAGTGGGTTTCTTCTCCACCACTCTAGTTTTTATCACTTATGTCCTAGCGTTTAGCCACCGGCACCTGTTTAGCCGGTTAATCTGGATATTTTGTCTTTTACATAATTGTAATTAAATCAGACTGCAGCTGAATACGATTACGTACCTATGACTCTCTAGGCTAGCTAACTTATAAAGCTAGATCCCCATAATCATTTTGATGAAGCGTCGGGGACGCCTTACTGCTTTATCTCATATGCTCATTAATTATTGTTTTCTTGTTTTGAATGATTGAGACATAGATGCCCTGTGAGACCATAGGAGACTTGATTGTAGCATGCACCCCTTTGTCTCTTGACAGCCACGATCGACGTATGACGTTTGCATACGTCATATGAAGTAGCTGGCCTAGTCCGTCTCCGTATTCCGGTACTGGGGCGTGACATGCACTTCAATAATTGATTGCAGCTTCCTTTGGAATATGTCTACAAAACTAGTAAACAATACTAGGTCGTCAAACGACATGCAAGCCCTCAGCAAGGACGAGAAAATAAAATAATTAAATTGAGAAGCTCTGAAGTGATCGGATTCTCGGAATTCCAAAGTAAAGAAATTAAGAAATTATTTCAGAGGGATTATATCCTTAACTTAAAATATGATTCTGAATAGATCTCATTCTAGTGAATTTCCTCAGTGTTCGTCCTACGACTAAATCCTAATAATTCATAAATAACGACTACAATCACAATCACAACCACCTAAATTCACTTTCACAATTACAGTCAAGTTTCCAATATGATGATGCAGTTTAGAGAACACATTTGGATCACGATCACTCTCTAATTTTTCGACAATAATCTCATTTACCCGGGACCAGGTGGTGTCTGGATTGGGTACGGTGCCTTAGATCCGACCCCCCACATCTTGTGGGAAACTTTTATGCATTAACTTTTTAAATTCCGGTTTTATTCTCGAAATTTACTGGACTGTTCTCTGTTGGTGAGCTAGGCCTCACCCCGATATTGTAAGGCCTTACAGATGCGGGACTACTGATCAGCTTTTACTGGTGTTATTATATTACAGGAATTTCGATAGATGTGATCCAGTTGTTCTCTCCCACCCCATTATACAACTACAAATACAGACAAATAGTCTATTGTCTCCTAGGTCTAATATCAGGTTCCAACTAGATTACCATCTCGTATGTCAAAAACAATACGCACTACAACAAATATGGGATACGATAGCGTGCTAAGAACGCTGTAGAATGCCTATTATAGCGTATTCTGTCCACTATAAATGCCCCCGCTATAATTTTCCCATGTACAAGAACGCTATAAAGTTATAGAGTTCATGAATGCTATTGATGGATTATAGCGTTCCATGGTGCTATAGACAGGTTATAGAATTAAGGACGCTATACCAGCGTTATAGCAATTAAGAACGCTATATGAAAGTAATAGCATTCATGAACGCTATTGAGTTACTATAGCGTCCATGAACGCTATAAACTTGTTATAGCAGTGACAAATACTATAGAGTTTACATAGCATTTACGAACGCAATAGTTTCTTAATAACGTTTGTTAACGCTATATGTTATTTATGGCATTCGTGAACGCTGTTGATTTTTAATTGCATTCATGTATGTTATTGTTTATTAATAGCTTTTCGATGCAAATTGGTTTTATCTGCTGGCGCTGCCGCTGGGCGTGATTCTGGATTTCAGGGTGAGGTTGGGCTTTCTGGCGGGCGCGACGATCGGCGCTGCGCTGCTGGTTCTGTTTGTGGCGTTGAAAAATTGGGAGGAAGAAGTAGCAAAGGCCGAGAAGTTGGCTGGAGCAAGCATGTGCAGTGGCTGAACATGGACGGAATGGCTGGTGCATGTAACAAGAAACAGTCAAATCTAGATGTCACAAATAGGTCTCTTTGCTCGGAAAGCTTCAAAAGTTCCTCTGAATCCTATCATAGGATCAAAGCGAGAATCTCTCTCTTTATTGTGTTCTCTGTCAACTAAAATTGATTTTGGGAAGCATGTGTACTAAAAGGAAGCAAATGAATTAAAGAAACTCAATTTTAAAAGGGAGGAAAAGATTCAGCACTCATGGGCGCATAAGCAGCATAACTGCAGTAAAGCAGAGCAGGGTAGAGAGAAATGTCAGATCGAAAGGATAAAGCAGAACAAGGCATAAACTTGGGGAGAAGTAGGAGAAATTATTATATGCATCGGATTTACCATGCACCTTCGGTTGACATGGAAGGTGAAAGGTGAACCCAACAAACAAAATAATTTTTCAAGAACTAGGTCATATTCATAGCAAACATAAGAATTAAATATTGGAAAAAGCTACTTTGTTCGTAGACGGACCAGTCCGTCCGTCTGCGTGGCACTTTTCCATTGGCCTCCTCCATGTTAACGTAGGATCCATGCCGACGTCCTACAAATGAGAAAATATTACGTGACGGATGGGCTGGTCCGTCTGCGGGCCAAATAGCAGGGTTGTTAAATATTAATGTATTCACAATTATAGTTCACAACACACACCCAGTGAAATGATAATAGGTGATATTATGCTCACTCATGTCACGATAAGCTAGATTTTGGTTGTAGTGCAACAGTATATTTGGATTGAACTAACTCTTTGACATCTCTTGTTCAATGGGAGATCCTCGAGAAAATTTCTCTAACATATAGTATGACAAACTCATGCATATGCTGCAACATGCTCGCTCATTGTAGAGGAACAGATAGTTGCTAAAGACCAAGTAAATGTCACACCATGAGGTCTCGTTTGGTTCGCGGAATCGTCGAATTGGAAAAGAAAAATGATTGTTTTTCTATGTTTGGATGCCAAATGAGTTGAGGAGGAAAGGAAAGTAATTCTCAATGGAACGAAAATTTAGGAGGAAAGTGATTACATCCGTTCAAGCAAGAAACAACTTTTCCACATTGAAGTATTCACTTTTCTTTTCAAATTCTTTGGCATTTCCAAACATCGGAAAAGAAAATCAATAAAAATTGTAATTTACCAAAAGAAATGTGTCACGCCCCGCTCCCAGAATACGGCGAGCTGAGTACGTAACAACATCACCAGACTACGTAACATACGAATACTCCAGTATCCATATTCGCGATTGTCGTTCGTACAGTCCTAGGATAGGATTACAACAAGTCACATGTTACATAATATAATAATTAGCAATTGATTACAGGACATTCTAAACTATAAATAGAGAAATTTATTATTCTACCCGATTACAAACTTTAACCCAATATACATATATTACATTTATACCTTAAATAAATGATGAGAAGCAATCTGGTTCCAACACAATCGTCTTCAATGGTAGCATCATATTTCTTGCCTCCAGATGCACTGTCACTGCCCGATCCCAATATACGTATTCTTTCATGAATCATGTACATGGTATCATGTATTTAGCATGCGCATAATTCTATTTATTATTTATTAATGGTTGCATGTAGCATTTAAGCATGTCATTAGTGGAATGGTTAGAGCATGTTTAGAGATTAGGGTTTTCATAAGCCAAACCAATTCCTATTTATATTCTCTTCCTCACTCTCTCGCCTCATTCACTCTTTCATTCATTTCCCTTAACCACCACCATTAGGCAAGTACAACTTGCTCAAAAGTAAAGATTTATGCATTTTTCATCCTTGATTTTTTTTTCTTTGATATTATTTGTCTATATTGTTCTTCTCATCATCCTCTATAAGTTTAGTACTTGATATTTTCGGTTTTGATGGATGAATTCTTGTAGATCTAAGTTTATGTCATTTTCGATTTTTCTTGGTTTTCATCTATTAAACTTGCTTGTTTTCAAAATCTAGTTGTTCCATGTGGTAGAGTAATTCTTTTACCCAAATTTGACCTTTGAAAAGTTAAATTTTATGTTATTTTGACCGAGTTGTGACAGTTTGAAGTTCATGGGTTCCATGACCATCTTTCTCGAATTTTTGGAGAAGATGAGCAGCTTGGCCGCATGAAGTCCAGCCGCATGAAGTCCTGCGGCAGTGTTGCATTGGCCACATGAAGTCTTGTCGTACGAAGTCCTGCGGCAGTGTTGCCTTGGCCGCATGAAGTATTGTCGCACAAAGTCCTGCGACAGTATTGCCTTGGCCGCATGAAATTATGTATGCCGCATATCTTGGCCGCATGAGCTTTAGTCGCAATGAAGTCCTGCGGACTTCATTGCTTGCCGCATGAAGCTATGGCCGTATGCAGTCATGCGGACTGTATCCTTGGCCGTATGATCCTTGGCCGCATGACCTTCGGCCGTATGCTTCTTTATGTCTTGGTCCTTATTCCTGATCTGACTACCTATACGAGTGCTGAATAAACCTATGTGTGTACTATGGTAAATCTATGTGAGCACCAAAGTGTTGTCCTATGTGCTAAGTGTTCCTATGTGATACATGCCAGTACATCCAAGAGTCCAACATTTACATAGCGAATGGTCGGTAGCAATGACGTGGTATGTGTTTTGTGTTGCATTACACCAAGAAGGGGTACGTACGTATGACTCCATGAGCCAGTACGGATCCCTGCTTTGGGTACTCGTACGTACATTGTACGACATCTAGGGGAGTGAGCATGTGACCATGACATGTGAACTCCGAGTATAACCTAGGGATTAACTAGGTAATTAACTTGGTTGATGTATTGGGTAGGAAGAATCCCGAGATCGTGCCATACTAGTCACCCCAGGTCCAGTCCTGACGTGTCGGGTTGGCCGCCATGGATATGGTTTCATTCGTCTTTAGCAGATGACTATATCCGACTTCTACGAGCTATGTGTTATATGTATTAGCGCGGTAGCCCTCCGGGGGACCGGTGCATACTCAATGTGCTATATGTCTAATGGTTTGGCTAGCCCTGCTGGGTTGACACGATCTGAGGATTCCTTTTAATCAGTATCGCGGGGATAACTCCGCCAAATTTAGAAAGCCGTAGGAATGAATAGACGCTTGAAAAACGACTTGACTGTGCCTTGTGCCTTTCGTTAGTAGCCGAGGGACATGAACTGTCATGGTGCATGGTCCAACCCATGTCCTTGTTTGGTTCTTGGGTTGGTCTATCGTGCTAGGACAAGCTGTGGAATGAGGTTACGACCGGAAGCCTTTATTATTACTAGTATTATTATTTATGCTTGGGGTTTATCTCACTCTTTTGTGCTCCCTTGTGGTACTTGCTATTCGGGGCTGACCCCGCTGGTTTTGTTTGGCCAGATGTCGTAGCAGCGCCTGAGGATCCAAACTTCTTCCCTGACGCCAATGGTACATACTAGGAGCATGGCTGGCGGGGGACTTGAGTGGTTTTTTTTCACCACCACTCTAGTTTTCATCACTTATGTCCTAGCGTTTAGCCACCGGCACCTGTTTAGCCGGTTAATCTGGATATTTTGTCTTTTACATAATTGTAATTAAATCAGACTACAGCTGAATACGATTACGTACCTATGACTCTCTGGGCTAGCTAACTTATAAAGCTTGATCCCCATGATCATTTGGTGAAGCGTCGGGGACGCCTTACTGCTTTATCTCATATGCTCATTAATTGTTGTTTTCTTATTTTAAATGATTGAGACATAGATGCTCTGTGAGACCATAGGAGACTTGATTGTAGCATGCACCCTTTTGTCTCCTGACAGCCACGATCGCCGTATGACGTTTGCATACCTCATATGGTGTAGCTGGCCTAGTCCGTCTCCGTATTCTGGTACTGGGGCGCGTGTGACATGCACTTCAATAATTGATAGCAGCTTCCTTTGGAATATGTTTACAAAACTAGTGAACAATACTAGGTCGTCAAACGACATGCAAGCCGTCAGCAAGGACGAGAAAATAAAATAATTAAATTGAGAAGCTCTGAAGTGATCGGATTCTCGAAATTCCAAAGTAAAGAAATTAAGAAATTAATTCAGAGGGATTATATCCTTAACTTAAAGTATGATTCTGACTAGATCTCATTCTAGTAAATTTCCTCAGTGTTCGTCCTACGACTAAATCGTAATAATTCATAAATAACGACTACAATCACAACCACCTAAATTCACTTTCACAATTACAGTCAAATTTTCTATATGATGATGCAGTTTAGAGAACACATTTGGATCACGATCACTCTCTAATTTTTCGATAATAATCTCATTTACCCGGGACCAGGTAGTGTCTGGATTGGGTACGGTGCCTTAGATCCGACCCCCCACATCTTGTGGAAAACTTTTATGCATTAACTTTTTAAATTCCGGTTTTATTCTCGGAATTTACTGGACTGTTCTCTGTTGGTGAGCTAGGCCTCACCTCCGATATTGTAAGGCCTTACAGATGCGGGACTACTGATCAGCTTTTACTGGTGTTATTATATTACAGGAATTTCGATAGATGTGATCCAGTTGTTCTCTCCCACTGTAGTGCCCCGTTCCGCTCAGTCAATCGGAGGAATCGAAACGCCGACGGCGTTCGGACTTAGCCTTGCAACGGATGCTCGAAGTGATCGCTCGATCGAGGCGACCGCTCGCTCAAGTGGGATAGTTTTGGTGAACTTGCCTCATCTTAGCCTTCACATAATAAATTGCATGTTTTCAACTTGCACAAGTAGGCTTGATAATAAAAGAGACGAATTCACATAGCTAAAGGGAAAATCCCGACGGGTCGAATTGAATTAGAATATGGAAAGGTCCAACTGTCGGCTTAGAGTTGGTACACGACGTGCTTTGAAAATGACACTCGGTCCTTCGTCCCGTGACTTGGGAGAAGGAAAGTTGGTCTTCGGTACAAAAACTATGAACTAGCCTAAGTCATAGGCGTCGCCCGCATAAACGCTTGATAAAGCATGCACGGTCCCGTCGTCCAAGGCTTGGCATAGCCTTGGCTTGCCCATGAGTTAAGTTGCGTTGAGCGGCTTGTGACCTAAGTCTAGGCACTCGAGTGACTTGGTCGTTCAAGTTGGATGCGTGCACGGCACGATCCGTTAAGGCAAAGCTTGACGCAGCCTTTGCTCGTTAAGTTGTTGCGAAGTTAAGTTAGGTAAAGTACTGTCGGTCGACCTAAGAAGTTACAAGTACCGTCCCGCTCTTTTGCAGTTTGTCAAAGTTAAGTAGTCTCACGATCTCAAGGCCCGTCTACTTGGGCAGGAGTGTCGCGTAGAGCACGATTGGCTTAAGGCAGGATGCACGAACTTAGTATTTAAGGCAAGGACTACAATTGATTCAAAGTGAGTTTTAAGAAAGGACTATCAAATAGGCGTTCATGAGTTGAACCAAATGATAGGATAACAAGGAAAAAATGCTCGCGACCGTGGGTCGTCGAGGGGTCTCAAGGAAAGAATGCTCACGACCGTGGGTCGTCGAGGGGTCTCAAGGATAGAAGTCTTGATCTTGGTTTTGATAGAGATAGTAACATTGGAAGAGGAATGACTGTGTGAGACGTCAGTTTGTACCGAGTCTTGCATGGTCATGGACAACTTGTACAAGGAAGAAAGGGTTTCCTCGGATCGACAACCTGGGGCCTCAGGACCGATCCGGCCTAGGAGGAAACAGGGATAGCTGTGCCAGGTAGAGGCAACAGGTATTCAGTGGACGGTCATTGGGGCTCGCTACTTGCTTTGACCGGACCATCCTATACGCCAGCTATGAGTCCAGGATGGCTTGTCATGCCAGTGACCCGTGTTCATATAGATGTCGGCAAAATGGCGACTATCCGCGTGTATGCCTTTGGAAATTGAGTCGAGTCGAAGGTGTATACAAGTTAGAACATGATGCTTAGGGCCTAAGATGTGGCGTCGAGTCGTAAGTCTTGGCATATAAGTTTGCATGTGTTGAAGAATGAGTTGTCTGGAGTTCAAGTCAGGAACCGCCGTAAGACAAAGTCAGTCGACACAAGTTCAGAAGTCTTGATTGGGTCAGTTTGTGATAAAAATAGCAAGGGCCGCGAGGCGGCGACCTGGTTAAGTCAGATTGAGTGGCGAGGCACGGCACAATGAAGGAGGTAGCACAGTCACACGGGAATGGAGTCTTATCGCATAGTTGCATCTCTGAATTGGGCCGTAAGGCAAGCACGACTTGATAGGTTAACATTGTTGGCACGAGGAGGGTCTAGAGTCAAAGCATGAGTTAACATTGTTGACGCAAGCACGGGATGGTCTAGCGACACAGAATAGGCCAAGACGTCTGTCCTAAAACTGATCCTAAGGCAAGAGTAGAAAGATAATTGATAAGAGGGGGCTATGTTGCACAAAGTAAAATCAAACGTGTCGGTTTTTTATGGGTGGGCGAGGAGCTCATTCCACCAGTACAGTTGAGTACTGACACCCACATAGTTTTCATGTGCAGGCACAGGTAGAAGCTCGTGGCGCGGAGCTCGCTTGGATGCGTCGAGGCATGGAGTTCCTTGGCGATTCGAAGCGTGCGGCCGTATGGAGTCAAGACTTATACGGGACATAATGTATGGACGTCGCCTTCCAAAGCATCCGCTGGATCAAGACTTGTAATTGAGAGATGAGAGAGAGCTGAGTGATTTGTAATGTGAGACGAGTGTATTTGAGTGATTATAATCTTGGCCTTGTGCCCCCATTATAACCTTGTTCAATATCAATAAAAAGAGCTTCCTTGAATAACTTGTGTTTTGTTCTAAATTTCCGCAGCATGTTCCATGTCTCTACATGGGACTTCTGTGCGACGACCCCGTCGCAGCCGCTAAAATCGGCCGTTATGAAACCTGCCTTGCACGAGTGCAATCTAGGCTCGTGTGACATCACGTCTTAGCGAGGACAATCGCTCCTACGGGAGCGGGGCGTGACACCCACCACATGATACAACTACAAACACAGACAAATAGTCTATTGTCTCCTAGGTCTAATATCAGGTTCCAACTAGATTACCATCTCGTATGTCAAAAACAATACGTACGCCATATGGTAATCTCTTGTTGGCAGGAGATTATCCAACTTATTACCATCTCGTGTGTCGGAATAACACGCCATATGGTAGTAATTGTTGGCAAGAAAATCATTCAACTTATTTTACCATCTCCTGTGTCAAAGACAAAACGCCATATGGTAATATCTTGTTGACTAGGAAGCTGTATATAAACTTAGATTATTCAATTAGGTTTTACTAATTATGGAACTTCCTAAATTTGGCTAACTCTGGAATTTTTCAAAAATTTCGGCAGAGTCTCCTTTGTATTTTTTACTCCGAAAAATTCACAAGAGACAATAATAAATAATAATAATACCCCGGGTTTGCCGACCCCTTCGGTGGAGTAACTCTCAACACCGGAACCACGCATTTATATAATCCCGGTTACGTCGACCCCTTCGGTGGAACAACTCAACACCGGAAAACACATGCAGTTATATATAATTTGATAAATTAATTTCAAACAAAGAACCTTCTTACCAATCTATACTTTACCTTAGCAATTAGCTATTTTAGTAGCAATTTATACAGATCGAGATTTCCTACACAAGTACAAAAATACTCGATACAAGTCAGTAGTTATAAAATTTCATAAACAATTTACATATCAAAAGTACAATATGAGAAATGCAATACTTAATAGCTTGGATATCAAGTATCATGTCCTTAAGGTAATAATCATAATATATATATATATATATATATATATATATATATATATATATATATATATATATATATATATATATATATATAACTTATGCTAGAATTTCCTAAATTAGGAGCAAATATTTTCAACTCAGTAATACTTTAATATTTCATATGAAAGTGTATGGTGCCCACCATGTTAGAGGGGGTTGTCGAAAATGGCCTCAAACAAATTATTAGCTCTCTACATATAGCAAGAGTTTTACCTGAATGTAACTAACTTTTGCCATGATAGGCCACATATCAAATCTCCGCTATGCTCTGAAGCAAGTTTGGCAACTAATACACTAAATAGAAGTAGAAAGAACATAGCCTTAAACTTTCTATTGGAATTTTACACGTGATGAAAGGTTGTTGTCGAAAGGACCAAGAAAAATTAAACAAGACTGAGTCGAGCAGAAGATATCACATTTTCTACATAAGAGGTCAACCTATATAACATCTATGCAAAAATAAACATGCCTATAAAACTTTTGATAGTTTTCCAATTTGGGATCATATATATACCCATCTAGGCTTCCAAAGCCTAACGAATTTGTCCTAAATACAAAATGCTGACAACAAAACAAAATTAAATGTAGTATCATGTCATGCACATCTCAGACAAATTGAGCCTATAAAATGCAAAGCTTAAAGATGATACTTTGTGATTAACATGACCATCTGGATAACTCCTTTTGCCTCTTAATGACATTCTTACTAACCGATTATTTAATAACTATATTGGATGGACACGAGTACGACACAACACAACAGATACAGGATAGCTAGATGTCACGTCCCGCTCCCGCAAGAGCGATCGTCCTCGCTAAGGCGTGATGCCGCACGGACCTAGGTTGCGCCCGTGCAAGGCCAAGTCCAGAAACGGCCGATTTGAGCTAGGCCACAGAGTCATACAGAGTGTCCCCATTTGCAGCTGAAAGTAAACGAACACAAAATTGAAGTGAATTCAAACTCTTTATTGATTTTCAAGAAGTTTACAAGCGGCACTAGGCCGATATTACAAATCGCTCAAGCTCTCTCTCTGAAACATAAAAGGCGTGCCAAGTGGCTTACAACATGGAATGATTCATGGCGATGTTCCGATACATTATGTCCTGTATATGGTGCTTCAGCTCCTTGCAACGCTACAAGACTCCAGAGATAGCTCCGCGCCTTAGCACGTTCGATGGAAGCTCCGCACCCGCCGACGTTACCTACATCCTGCAAGCAGACTGTGGGGTTATCAGTACATTGTTATGCACTGGTGGGAAGGCTAGCTCGCCTACAATGCTATCATTACCAAACACGTTCTATTTACTTTTGTGCACCGTCTATCATTCATTGTCTTTCTAATCTTGCCTTAAGATCATTTACATGGCATATTTCATAGCCTATCTGGTGTTGCCGAATACAAGTGTCGCATGGAAATACATGCACGACTTACCCATACTTACCGTCCGGCCTTTCCTGTTCAACGTAAACCAAGTTAGTCAACAATTCATATGAAATGACTTAACGTAGTTCATGTAAGCATTCAATGTCAAGTGCGTGTCCTTGCCTCGGGTTCTAGCACGTCGTAGGCACGTTTTCTAACTCGTTTGCTCAAAGTAATCTTGATCATTTTGTGTGCTATATTCAAGCCTATTCAGAAGGTGCTTTATACAGTTAACTTAGACTACTTTGATTTCAATGCAAGGACTTGCACGTGGATTGCCACCAGCAAAGCCCTCTTAAATCTATATGTACCGGTCGCTGGTATCACAAGCCATTTTGGACACATTCCAGCGTAGTATTTCTCAACTAGCGTAGGGTGAGGACTGGAACACACCCCGTTAGTCTCTTGAAATACCTCAGCACTTACGTCCCCCGGGTGGCCAAGTCCGCACCCAGGCAGCCCGTAAGCCTTGACTTGATCCCGCCTAGGTCGGCCACGATCCTCCCTTTGATCATGTCGCGGAATCCGTGTCACCCGTGCACGGGTCCGTCCACGACCATTTCGTATTTTATCGTCATAGGCTAACCCTTAGCCACAATGCGTTATCGACCAGGTTGGCGTCCGTGCAGCGCGGGTAGCGATCCCCGTTGCACGTGTCCGTCACACCTGTCGCTAACCATTCCTTTCCTTCTTATCTTTTATTCATTCCTTCTTTTCTTTCTTTCACTTGTCCATTCGTTCATTGATTCATTTTCGTATTCATCCTTTCGTTGATTCATTCATTCACTCGTTTATTCGTTCATTCTTTCATTTATACATTATGCAACTTTCCGTGCGGGAGTCGCCTTGACGACCCATCGGTCCCATAGTCTTTCAATGTTGCTAAACTCTACTCGGAACGACTATGTTGATAGTCTCTCCATTTTATTGTTGTAAACCATTCATTGTTTTCATTGTTGAACGCATAAGGGACTTGAACGTAAGCTTGTGCCTTAGCACGAGCGTGGAGCACAGTACGAGAGTTCTCGTATTTTCTATGTTCCTTTCCATATTCTATACAAGCATACAAGATGGGATTAATCCCTTAGCTAGGTGCGTTGGGTCATTTAGTAGCATATGCGGTGTTATCGTACTAGCAATTTCAGTGATAGTGCCCGTATTGTTATGTGTCTAGGCTAAGCAAAGACGGGTTCATCGGAGGCACCCACCTTAGCGATGTTCGCATCGGCCGAGCGATACTCCGAGCACAACTTTGAAAGTCTAAGTCTGGATTCATCTTCGACGGGCCAATGTAAGCCTTGCATCGATTCTTCTTCAGGTCGATGCCAACTCTTCGGGTCGACGGCTCGTTTGAGTCGTTGAACTTGCCGTTTGAATCGGCGTTCCGCTAGGGCGGAGCGGGTCATTACATAATACACCACTCAAAACAAGTCTCGTCCTCGAGACTTCCTGAGTGCAGGTTATCCTACCATTTCTTAAATCGTGTCATCGTGTTTCCTAGGCAATTCTATCGAACGGCTCTATCGTTCGGTGGCATCGAACCATGCTCGGTACCTTTCCAAGTTCCGTGTCGCATACGTTTGGTCGATTTTATTGAATGGCTTTTCATTCATTTCAGAGTTGATGGTTCTTATTCAATTGCCACGTTTCTTCGACTTGGTTGCTATTTCGACGTATCATGAGACTGAAACGGTCGTACGAGGTGTGTTGAAATTCTCAAACACGAGTGTCGTAGGCAGAGGCAACTCACTTATTCGTTCATGCGCATCTCAACACCCACTTGCAGCTGCATTCGAGTTCATCATATCGCTGAGTTTGGATCGTGCACGCATTCAAGGCGTCCTCCGAATACGTACCTTTCAACCAAGCTTAGCGACTAGCAAAGTCGGACAAGCTACTCGTGATAGTTTTGATTTGCCGATCGTTTTGCTAACTTCGATTTAAAACCGAACTCATGTGTGTATCACATATCGTTTATCTCGGTCCTCGAGATGATTCGATTCGCTTCTCAAGCGCTCTTGTCAACGAAATCAATACGATTTCTTCTTAGCGGAGTAGACCAAGTCTAAGTAATTCCTGTCCGATTCGAGACCAAGTATTGTACTATCATCGAGTACGTCTTCCGACCAATGATTCAATTCGTTATTCCAACTTTACTTGTGCATCATCCATTCCTATCCTTTCCTTCGTTTGGGGCCATTCTCGTTGTCGTTCACGCACACTCCTAATTTTTCGTCCTACTCTAAGTCTTGTTGCCCCAAGTCTATCGTCCGTCCAGACGATACTCTAATATCAATCGCACAGGTTCAATCACTCGGTATAGGGTCGTCCGCCTATCCGCTAGGCTATTTCTTTTCGAGGCTAAGTTAACGTCAGGATTGGAATCACAGTTCCCAAATAATAATGCCAACACTGACCCCAATCCTAGGGTCAAACCAAAGTCGGTAGTACGGGGGGTTTTCTACCCAAGCTCGCATCACTCAGATTTCTAAACATCGAACACGATCACCTATTCGTATCAATATATTCGTTGCGCATATTCGAATCTATTAATTCACCCAATCGACATACTTCACATATATATTCTAACCAATTCATGTATTCGATCACGAGGTCATCCAGCTCGACAATACATTGCGTCCCAATCTCACGCGAGTCAGATCATCCACGGTGGTTCATGAATCACCATGCAACGCTCCCGTGGAATAATCATTCTCATCGGGGCGTAACTCTTGTTTTAGTTTAGACTAACTCATTCTCGATACGCGGATTGGACCTACTCAATCCTCAAGTTCGATTTATCAAACACACAATTCATTCTCGAGTCTATCTTCGCATCAAACCACAAGTCGAAGCACACAAGTTGCCACGTCGTACAAGTTTGATCACCCCCGCTGTATGAATCACCATACCAGCACTCACGCGGAGTGATCGCCCTAATCGGTGTGACGCATGTGCGAGGCTGGAGTTGCGCTCGCATAAGACAAGAATGTCGACGTTGGGGTTATCGTCGAAGCAAATCCAAGCATTTCATTTCATCCAATCCAAGGTCAATAGTCCGATCATCATTCGTTCAACCAGAAAATCCTTGAGCCAAGTCTATATTTTCCTCGACACGTTTCAATATCCCGAGTATAGCATCCAACAAAACAATGACATTTGCACGATCGTCATTCTCCGAGTCAGAGTACCCCCGAGTTATCGTATATCGATCTTTGATACGCCTCAATACCATTGACGATATGCGTAACCTGACGATCTTCCTTTGCAACCGATTTCGAGTCGTGCGTTGATGCTGTTGTCCGAGTTGGATATTCCACAATTTCATTTAATATTCAAGATCAAGTTCAACTGCTATTTCTCAAGCTAGTTTCAAGATCGTTGTTCAAACTCAAGTCACAATTCATTTGAATCAATCCAAAATCGTACGCGCGATCCTCTAAGTTTCCTCGATCAAGACCATTCATTTTTATTCATCGTTCTGAACCATTTTCTAACTCGCGTTGCCCAATGACAAGTTGTCCAGCGACATCTCGTTCGGGACTTTTGAAGTCACGACCAACTAAGCGTAACATGTTCTAAGGCTTTGCGTGATCGCATCGCTTGCCGACATACTCGTACGATCCGTAAATCCTTTAGTCTCGCTCGAACAATTTCTATGACATCCATACACCACTCAGGGTTCGAGCCACTCGACTAGTCGTCGACACTCATTCTTATTCTTCTCCGAACCTATCACATACACCACTCGGATTCAAGCCATACGATCTAGTCCTCAATCACGTTCGTGTTATGCGCTAAGACATCCTTCAGATTCGTTCGACGAATCTCTAGCGTAATCGCTCACGTCGCCTCGACGTACTAAGTCGTTCGCATTAATCCTCAAAATCCAAGTCAATCTTTCGTGTACGCCTAAGCATTAGTTTGATAGCATTCCTATCGATATACACTCTAAGTGTATCTCCGTTCCCGACCGAGCGGTACTTGATATCGCTCGCAACTCGATTGCACCCAAAAGTCGAGGTACGCGACACGCGGCACAACTTAGCCAGAAGGCCGTGTGCATAGCTATCCCGTGCGGACTATATTCGAGTTTGCACGCTCACTTATTCTCGTTCGAGCGATAACCGATCTCGCTCGCATCTCGTTTGTACCGGAAGGTCTAGGTGTGCGATACTCCACACAACTTAGCCAAAAGGCTGCGTGCATAATCATCCTGTCCGAACTATACTCCGGTCTCGTGTACTTCGTTTGCTATTGTCAGCGTAAGCTTATTCAAGCACGCACTGCGTTTGCTAACTCTTAGCATCGATTCCTTCCAACTCAAGTTCGTCGTGGTGGCACAAAGGCCTTCGCCTATCGATCCCGTCCAACCGAGTACTCGTACGAGCTTTTGAAAATATTAGACTTATTGTATAGAACATCCCAAGGCACATAGAGAGTACACTTCTTTTGTTTCAACGAGCTTTCAAAACTGAGAGAATCGAAATAAAGTCCAAGGACGTAAAGCCGTGCTCTGATACCAATCTGTCACGCCCCGCTCCTGCAAGAGCGATCGTCCTCGCTAAGGCATGATACCGTAC
Source organism: Iris pallida (assembly GCA_029216955.1). Classification (NCBI taxonomy): domain Eukaryota; kingdom Viridiplantae; phylum Streptophyta; class Magnoliopsida; order Asparagales; family Iridaceae; genus Iris; species Iris pallida. Next base: position 35,568,874 of record JANAVB010018993.1, on the reverse strand, counting down.
GGGCCTAGGTTGCGCCCGTGCAAGGTCAAGTCCAGAAATGGCCGATTTGAGCTAGGCCACAGAGTCGCACAGAGTGTCCCCATTTGCAGCTGAAAGTAAACGAACACAAAATTGAAGTGAATTCAAACTCTTTATTGATTTTCAAGAAGTTTACAAGCGGCGCTAGGCCGATATTACAAATCGCTCAAGCTCTCTCTCTGAAACATAAAAGACGTGCCAAGTGGCTGACAACATGGAATGATTCATGGTGATGTTCCGATACATTATGTCCTGTATATGGTGCTTCAGCTCCTTGCAACGCTCCAAGGCTCCAGAGATAGCTCCGCGCCTTAGCACGTTCGATGGAAGCTCCGCACCCGCCGACGTTACCTGCATCCTACAAGCAGACTGTGGGGTTATCAGTACATTGTTATGCACTGTTGGGGAGGCTAGCTCGCCCACAATGCTATCATTACCAAACACGTTCTATTTACTTTTGTGCACCGTCTATCATTCATTATCTTTCTAATCTTGCCTTAAGATCATTTACATGGCATATTTCATAGCCTATCTCGTGTTGCCGAATACAAGTGTCGCATGAAAATACATGCACGACTTACCCATACTTACCGTCCGGTCTTCCCTGTTCAACGTAAACCAAGTTAGTCAACAATTCATATGAAATGACTTAACGTAGTTCATGTAAGCATTCAATGTCAAGTGCGTGTCCTTGCCTCGGGTTCTAGCACGTCGTAGGCACGTTTTCTAACTCGTTTGCTCGAAGTAATCTTGATCATTTTGTGTGTTATATTCAAGCCTATTCAGAAGGTGCTTTATACAGTTAACTTAGACTACTTTGATTTCAATGCAAGGACTTGCACGTGGATTGCCACCAGCAAAGCCCTCTTAAATCTATATGCACCGGTCGCTGGCATCACAAGCCATTTTGGACACATCCCAGCGTAGTATTTCTCAACTAACGTAGGATGAGGACTGGCACACACCCCGTTAGTCTCTTGAAATACCTCAGCACTTACGTCCCCCGGGTGGCCAAGTCCGTACCCAGGCAGCCTGTAAGCCTTGACTTGATCCCGCCTAGGCCGACCACGATCCTCCTTTTGATCATGTCGCGGAATCCGTATCACCCGTGCACGGGTCCGTCCACGACCATTTCGTATTTTATCGTCATAGGCTAACCCTTAGCCACAATGCATTATCGACCAGGTTGGCGTCCGTGCAACGCGGGTAGCGAACCCCATTGCACGTGTCCATCACACCTGTCGCTAACCATTCCTTTCCTTCTTATCTTTTATTCATTCCTTATTTTCTTTCTTTCACTTGTCCATTCGTTCATTGATTCATTTTCGTATTCATCCTTTCGTTGATTCATTCATTCACTCATTTATTCGTTCATTCTTTCATTTATACATTATGCAACTTTCCATGCGGGAGTCGCCTTGGCGACCCATCGGTCCCATAGTCTTTCAATGTTGCTAAACTCTACCCGGAACGACTATGTTGATAGTCTTCCCGTTTCATTGTTGTAAACCATTCATTGTTTTCATTGTTGAACGCATAAGGGACTTGAACGTAAGCTTGTGCCTTAGCACGAGCGTGGAGTGCAGTGCGAGAGTTCTCGTATTTTCCATGTTCCTTTCCATATTCTATACAAGCATACAAGATGGGATTAATCCCTTAGCTAGGTGCGTTGGGTCATTTATTAGCATGCGCGGTGTTATCGCATTAGCGATTCCAGTGATAGTGTCCGTATTGTTATGTGTCTAGGCTAAGCAAAGACGGGTTCATCGGAGCCACCCACCTTAGCGATGTTCGTATCGGCCGAGCGATACTCTGAGCACGCCTTTGAAAGTCTAAGTCTGGATTCATCTTCGGCGGGCCAATGTAAGCCTTGCATCGATTCTTCTTCAGGTCGATGCCAACTCTTCGGGTCGACGGCTCGTTTGAGTCGTTGAACTTGCCGTTTGAATCGGCGTTCCGCTAGCGCGGAGCGGGTCATTACACTAGACGACGTGACATACGATTTTTAGCGCGGCTGATACGTGTTTGACCTGGGGCCAATCTTCTCTGTATTGTTCCAATTTTATCGGATGTGTCCGTGTTGCTTCCGCTACACATGCCGGTCTTACAATTTATTTGCATATATACAAATTACTCAAATTCATATTCATGAAGGAATTACTAAATGGATATGACATAGGCAAAATAAAACAATGGAAAGAAAATGGGAGAGAGCTTGCCTTGAAAAAATTAATTTGGGGATTAGGGCTTGAGATTTATCCAATCTCTTCTTCCTTCTTCTTCTTCATCTTCCTTCTCTCTTCATTTTTTTTAAAGAGGGGGGTTTGGGTTTTTGGTGATGGGGATGAAGATGATGATGGTGGTGATGTTGGAGGTGGTGATGGAGGCGGCCAGGAGGGGGCCGGGCGGCCGGGTGGTGGTGGCCGCCCGGTGGCGCACGTCGCAGGTGGCCGGGGGCGCGGGTCCGGGTCTGGGTATAAGAGGGAGTGAAAGTGAGATGGAGAGAATGAGAGGGGAAGAGAGAGTGAGCGGAGAGAGAAATAGAGAGAGAACCGAGAGGGAGGGGGAGCCGAGAGGGAGAGAGTGTGAGAGAGATGAAGAGGGAGAAAGGAGGGACCGAGAGAGTGAGGGAGAGGGGCGGTCGGGTGATGGGGGCTGCCCGTCTCTCTCTTTCTCTAAATATTTTTATTTTCTTTTTCATTTTTTTTAAACAACTAATTTAAACCCATGCATGATGACACATGTCTTCATGTGAAAAATTTTAAATACTCTTGTTTTTCGTGCATAGGGACAAGTGGGGGTTGAGGTGGCATGGTTAATTTGCAATTTACAAGGGCTTATATATAACTAAAAAATTTTAATTTAGAAAAAAAAATGGGTTTAATTGAAAATGATATAAATTTAATGATAAATAATTATTAAAAGAAATATTTAACGAATATAATATAGAGAAGAAAACAATAAAAATGTCCGAGCTCTCTAGCCTAGTGGTATTAGAGCGGACACCCGGAGGGGCCGGCAAGGTTCGAGCCCCCCAATTGTGTGTGTGAGTGGGATTTCAAAAAAAGAAGAAAACAATAAAAATATTATTTTATTAGGTGGTTATTACAAAATGAAATGTCAATGAATTGATTTTCTTTTCCTTACATTCCGCCAACCAAACGAGGCCTCAGAGTACAGACTTGTTATCAATTATCCTTGTGAGCAATATTTTAAACACCCAAAGAAAAATAAGAATTCAAATACACCATAGTCCGGATATACAAGATAACGAATGTATAGGACTCATGCCTTAAGGTATTTTTCATCTCCCGAAGTCCTATGCCAAAGGCTATTCCTTCAAGAAGTCTAATATAGAGGAACGTTATTTGGCATGTGGAGCGTTTTGTCAAGTTTCCAAGTAGATGATTGAAGCAAAGCCTATTTTTATACTTCTAATTACAAGGTTCGCACTGGTATCGGTATAAATCCTTCTATTGCATATCGGGATCGACGGTAGCGGTTGTATAGACAGCTTCGGATCGAAGTATGAAATTTATTTATACTAAAAATAAAATCACTATTAATAAATTATTAAATTTCTAAAAAATAATATTTTATATATTTAGACATAATTTTAACTATTTTATATATTACTTTTAGTAGTTTTTGAATTAAATAAAATAGTAATCACCCTTCTGATTGATTTGCTTGCGATAGATAAGTTTTTTTTAATGCTCTTACCCCCCTTGTACTTTTTACATCATTGTTGATTGATTGGTCTCTTTTGTTCAATTTTTATTAAATTGACTTAAAAAGAGACCCCAGATATTGGTATCGGTATTTGTTGGTATCGGATCAAAACTTGTCAAATTGTATCGGTATCGAATTGGTATCGGTCGATACCGTAAACTATGCTTTCTAAAGCTCGGATGAAAGCCTGACATTTGAATTGCATAATGCTTGAGTTGAGATATCCTTTCTCCTGTCTTAAACAATTGTTAGTAGTTAAATATAAGAGAGCCTAATTCCTCTCACTTTGTTGTCTGTCTGGAGGATCCTAGCTACATCAAAGTTAAATCAGATTGTTGAGTACAAATGATTTGGAATTGTAACATAGAATAACAGCGATTGGAAAAGAGTGGAGTGACCAGAGAAGCACAATCACACAATCAGTTACAACTTCTACAAGCAGTATACAACATTCAATTGGTCAAGAAGCATCTGATCGCCACTCTCTACCTGCAAATGATTACCAAAAATGCTCCCATTTTTTTTTTGGATAATATCATTTTTCATTATGTGACATATAACATGACAGCTGACATGATAAAATTAAAATTAAACATTAAAATTAATATTAGTATTAAAATTAAAATTAATATCAAATTAACATGAACATTAATATTAAAATTAAAATTAAAATTAATATTGACTTTAACATTAACATTAGCATTAAAATTAATATTAACATTAAATTAAAATTAGCATTAATATTAACATTAAAGTAATATTAATATAAATATCAAATTAACATGAATATTAATACTAATATTAACATGAATTCACATTAATTTTAACATTAATATTAAAATTAATATTAATTTAAAATTAGCGTTAACATTAACATTATAATAAAAAAAAAATTGGATAATTAATTTTTTTGGTTAAAACATGACATGTGAGTTGCCATATCAGTTGCCATGTCAGATGCCACATAGTGGAAGATAGTATCACCCAAAAATTTTGGTAGCCAAATAGCATAATTGAATGATTACTGGTCAGTGAGCAAAATAGTGCCAAACCCAAATTCCGACCAGGTTGTGCCGGTCGAGTATCTAGCTAGGCTTTTACTTTCTTCGTGCGCTACTTCTGGTGTACAAGTCCGTGCAAGGAATGGCAATGTATATGTAGAGACTAGACTAGTTGCAGATTCATATATATATATATATATATATATATATATATATATATATATATATATATATATATATTGTTGGTGTTTTATTCTATGAGTTGTGTGTTCACAACACTCTATTGTTAAAAGATAGTCCCACATCGGAAAATCACACCAATATGTATCTCTATATATTACTTATGAAGGAATAGAGAGATGCACATGGGTTGAGGCCCAATGGAGGGTGTCATGTGGGAGGATTTTACATAGAGGTGAGAATAAGAAACCAACTTTTGGCCAAATGAAAATAGATTTAAATCTATTGGAGCTAAGCCCCGAAGGGGCTTAGCGACTCGGACTCGGACTAATGGGCTTTTGAGGCTTATTGTGGCTTTTTGATGGCACTTTGCACTTAGCACGTTCCTGGAGGCTTGTCCGTAAGGCGGATATAGCTTTGAGCGCCGGTGATCTTTCACCCCAGCAGGCTTTCTTCTTCCTCTGTTGCCTTCGAGAATACCGTCGCTTCTCTTTAGAAGTTATACGGTTCTGTTGCCTTCGAGAAATATTACGAAATAATCTTTTTAGATTCTCGTAATACAACATCACCTTCTTTAGGGTGTTGTTGCTGGAAACATTGTCTTTACAATAGTTTCTGAAATCGTGTTTTTCCATCGATTGTTCGTCAAGGGACTAACATATATATATATATATATATATATATATATATATATATATATATATATATATATATATATATATATATATATATATATCATTGAGAATAATATATATATATATATATATAGCAAGGACTCCCTCCATTATCCGGGAAAAGACTAAGAAGAGGTTAATGAACGACGATTTTCTTTGCTTCCCTATGACTTTTCAAGTGCAAGCCTAACTAAATTAATATTGAGAGAAATTGACGTTTCTCAGACATGTAAGAAGCTATTGATCTATCATTTGCTTATATTATATACTACTAATAATTTGGACGTGCATTCACGCACATACTTAAAAAATAATTGTTGGAAACAAATATATAAATTAGAATTTGTTATAAGTAATGTTATGATGTGGGATCGAATTTATCCAGTCAAGAATAATATCTTTCACCTCAACTACATGAGGTGTTTGCCTATAATTAGATAGTTAAACAACCAGATAAAATTTATTTATTTTTTAGTTTTTTAATTATGTTAGGATACTTAAATGATTCATTGTAAGTAATTGTCAACTCTCCTTATAAAGAGTAAATATATAAAAGTTACACATTGCTAATATGCCAAAGAAAGTTATGACATAAGATTGTTGTTCTTTTCAACATTGTGTGCTTCAGAAAAAATGGCTTACTTAAAGACCAACAAATATGACTTCATAACTCCAACTAGTACGTTTTGAGAGAGAGAGAGAGAGAGAGAGAGAGAGAGATGTCGAGATGGAGATAAGTAGGATTTAATTAGTTAGGGACGAACAACAATTCAAACCGCAGTCGGGTCGAGACAAGTGGTCAATGCCTAAAGAGCATATGTATCATGATAATTAAGGCCTCGTTTGGTTCGCGGAAAGGAAAGAAAATTAACTTATTGTTCATTTTCTTTCTTTTGGAAAATTGTAATTTTTGTTTATTTTTCTTTCAGGTGTTCTGAAAAGGTGAAAAGAATTGAGACAGAAAGTATATTTCTAGAGTGGAAAAGTGAATCCCTAGACGAATGGGGGAACTACTTTATTTTCAATAGGCGAATGGGGGAACCACTTTATTTTTAATTTTTCTTTCTCCTGAAAATTTGATTTATTTTTCAAACATTTTCTTTAGCATCCAAATATGGAAAAAGAATTAATTTCCCTTTTTGATGCCATGATTTCGTAATCCAAACATGGCCTAACAGTAGTCAAGATCAAGTGGACAGCATTTACTCTTTTCGGTTTGCGTGAAGAAAATGTCTACAGAACAAACAATTACTTTACTTTAGGGGTGAGTATTCGGTTATTTCGGTTTCAACCGAACCGAAATCTGAAGAACCGAAAAAAACCGAACTCATATTTTTTTCAAACCGAAACCGAACCGAATAACCCTAAAACCGAATTAAACCGAACCGAAATAATTTGATCGGTTATTCGGTTTAAATCGGTTGGGCCTATTTGTTGTTAATGGGCCAGTTTTATTTAATGGGCCGACCTTAAAATGGACTAGTCACCTTCAATAAAAATTGACAATATCATTAAAAGCCTTCACTACAGCAAATCCAGCAAATCACACTGAACATAAAATGATTCTTTCTAAATTCCTTAACAATTGCCAAAATCACTGCTGGAGTAGACAAAAATACTTGAGGAGCATACAAAATTACTGCTGGAGGAGCATACAAGGAGCATACAAAATCATTCACACTTCAGTTATCAAGATTTATTTTCAAATTACAGCTTTCCAAACACAAATCAAATCAATATTTGAATTAACAAAGACTGCAATACATAAAAAATTTGGGAAGAAAAAAGATACGAGAAATTCTAGATATCTCATATCTGTAAAAAAAAAAAAACTACTTACAAAGTTAGGGTTTATAGATCAGAGAGGGCTCGGAGTCTTTAAACTCTGATTTCATTATAGTGCAAGATCTTTGATCTCTAGGGTTTGTAGAGAAGAACAGATCTCTAGGGTTTGTAGATCTGGAAGCCGACGGTGGTTGGGGGAGCGACGGTGGTTGGAGGAAGAGAACATGGAGAAGAGATGCAACAGTTGGGAGAAGAGAACCTAGAGAGGAGATCAGGTTCTTCTCCTCGAAACCTAGGGTTTTCCTTTGTGGGAGAAGAACTGAAGAGGAGGCTGAAAAGAGAAAGGTGTTTTCGGAGAGGCGGCTGTTACACGGAGAAGAGAGGAGAGAGAGTGGTAACATGAGAAATGATTAATAGCTAGGGTTTTTTGTGTTTTCTATGGGCTGTTTTACCCGGGATATATTGGTAATTTCCTCTCTTAATCGGTTTCGGTTTTAAACCGAAACCGAAGCTCTAAACCTAAACCGAAACCGATTAAGAATTAATCCAGACTTAATAACCGAAATCGAACCTATTTTTTTTTAAACCGAACCGAATTTCTTATTCGGTTCGGTTCAGTTCGGTTCGATATTGGGTTCAAAACCGATTAATGCTCACCCCTACTTTACTTTGTTGTTGAAATAGAAGAGCAATACCTGCGCTTTAGGAGTGGGAAAAAACCTGGGGAGAACAGTTTGGGGAAGAAGAGAGATTTGGAGTGTGAGTCCGCTACCATGACGTGGCTTTTCTTGACGACACCTCCCAATCTTCTCCGGAAACAATCTCATGGAATACTATTTTCTTTCATTTTCTTTGTTTGTGAAAGTAAAGGAGAGAATGATTTATTTGCATGATCTTAAGTCCAAAGACATGTCGAGCCAACAAGTCAGCACAATGCACAATGTACTGTGTGGAGTTGACATTAGAGTTGGTGTGTCGATAATAGCGACTCGACTAGGCGTTGCTGATTAACACTGTAAATTTTGGATCTGAGTGGTTATAACGTCCTGGATAATTTTTCCATGTAAATAGAGAAGTGGTTATTAAATTTGTGACAAGCATTCCCATAGAGATTTTCAACTCCACCGGTAGAGCATAGCTGCATATGAAATATAACTTCTTCTTCTTTTATTTCGTACACCACAGAAGGAGTCTTCACCAATATGTTGCATACAATTTTCATGTGTATATGATTTGATACCATACACACAAGATTAGTTCTTGCATTCAGCATGCGGTGTCTCAAATAAAAAATTCATATGCGTGCTTTCAAATAATTAGTAAATAATTAGTTTAGATTGCAGTTATTTTTTTATCTCATTTATCCATGTCATATTTTGTTGATTTTCCATAGCTAGAGTTTAGAAAATTACCTCTATTTGAGCTTAAAAATATCTGAAATGAAAATGATTGGCCTGTCAACTATTTTGCATGCACGAAATAATTCGGATGAAGCTTTAACTGCCACAGAGACTGGCGGCTAGGTGATATTATATACTGCGTGAGAATTACGTGTTGAGCAAAGTTACTTTGTATAGTTTGTCCTCGTACGTTTCATGGGTTCACATGTTACTCAGCACTATATATATATATATATATATATATATATATATATATATATATATATATATATATATATTTGAAACAATGGATAATTGTGACGAATTCGTCTCCATTGGAGGCTCGAACTTTTGACCACTTGGACCACATACATCTCTCTTAACCACTAGACTAGAGTTCATATATATATATATATATATATATATATATAGTCTAGTGGTTAAAGTAGTTAAAAGAGATGCATACGGCCCAAGTGGTTGGGAGTTCGAGCCCAAGTGTATATATATATATATATATATATATATATATATATATATATATATATATATATATATATTAAAGAAAGTAATTGTGGCGAACGCTCACTACCAAAATAAGTCATATCAGCGACGTAATTAGCGACGCCAACTTAAAACGTCGTCAATATTTTTGGTTTTAGCGACGCCAAATTTAAGCGTCACAATACGTCGCTGGTAGCGACATACAGCGACATATTGCGACTACCTATAGTCTAATAAAAACCAACGTCGTTGATTTGTCGGAAAACGTCGCTAGTTTTATCAGTTCAGCGACGTTTAGCGTCGCAAAGGTTATAACGTCGCCGAATATTAAACCAATACCGACGCTTTGCGACGTATTTCGGGCGTCGCTAATTTCTGCTAAATAGGGTTTCCTCGGTTCCACTTTTCATTTCTCCCTCTCCCCAAATTTTTTGTTCCCGTCCCTCTTCCCCCGACCTCGACGACAGCCCGACCCCCTTCCCTCCGGCGCCGCTCATCCTCCTCCTCCACCGCGAGCTCCTTCTCCTCCCTCCGGTGAGCCCTTCTCCTCCTCCTCCTCCACCGCGAGCCCCTTCTCTTCCTCCACCGCGAGATCCTCCTCCTCCACCACCGCGAGGAGACTGAAGGTAAACCCTAACCCTAATTGAGGTGTTTTTCGTGTCCAAAATGGACACGGAGACACATTACGACCATGTGTTCACTGATACAGTGTGTTCGTGAGATTTTGGACACTTTGTGTCCATTTGTTGGACACGTGGACACCCGCAAGCATGCATATATATGTATTTCACCTATGTACACTTAATCCCCTCCTCCTCCACCACCGAACTTGTCCTCCTCCTCCTCTTCCACCACCGTGAGGAGACTGAAGGTAAACCCTAACCCTAATTGAGGTGTTTTTCGTGTCCAAAATGGACACGGAGACACGTTACGACCATGTTTTCACTGATACAGTGTGTTCGTGAGGTTTTGGACACTTTGTGTCCATTTGTTGGACACGTGGACACTCCCAAGCATGCATATATATGTATTTCACCTCTGTACACTTAATCCCCTACATACACTTGTGTATTTTCGTATTAATTTGGATTTGCATATTGGGTTTGGGTTTCGATATAGTGTTTGATACATTGTTTCACCTTGCAACATTCCTACACTTATTTTAGACAACAAGTATATGAACCAATTAGTCAACATCTATTTGTTGAAGTATGGTACTCCATTCTTCGTAAGTTCTAGCTATATATGTCTCAAGATCCAATACTCGAAAATCCCAAGAAGAAGAAGAAGAAAAGAATAAAATGACATCGCTTAACACCCTATGACAACTCTTTGTAGAATTGTGTTAAAGTGTGAGTTCTACAGTATGAGTTCTACAGTATGAGTTCTACAGTATGGTTCTCTTTGTAGAATAAAATGACATTGCTCAACCCTATTGATCCTCCATACAAGTCTTCCTTCATCTATTGTCTTAAAGTGTGAGTTCTACAGTATGGTTCTCTTTGTCTTAAAATATGGCCAAGTTACTGTGTCAATGGCTTTCGGTTCAAGTCGACAAATGCTCCGATCAGAGACAGCTTCCTGGATCTTGATTCCACGAAAAACAGTTGTGTTTGTGTATCAAGTCTTCGAACTACAAAGACGTCGATCCAGGAAATGATTTCTTTGGCATCTTGCGAGAGATTGTGGAGTTGTCATATAATAATGGCAGAGAACTTGCAAAAATTGTGTTGTTCAAGTGTGAATGGTTCGATCCGATTGAAAATCAAGGTTGGAAAATTGACAAGCATGGTCTTCTGGATATAAACTACAAGCGTAGATATCAAGGCTACGAACCGTTTGTCCTAGCAACTCAAGTTCAGCTCGTGTACTTCACAGCTTATCCGAGACGGGGAGCAACGAAGTCTGACTGGTGGGCAGCATGCAAGACTAAAGCCAGAGATACTTTTGATGTTGACAAAAAAGCTTACCAGGAGGACGAGCTACCTCTTGTAACCAATATTGTCGATGTGGACTCCACGAAAGTTACGCATTACACGACACATAATGTAGAAGATGTAGAATTATCCGAAGAGAAAGACGAAGCCGACGAAGGCGAAGATGAAAGTGAAGATGAGGAGGAAGAGGAAGATGAGGTCGAGGAAGACGAACAAGATGATTATTCTGAAGATGATTGAGAGAGATATACTTATCTGAACTTAGATGTTTCTTCTAGATTACATTATCTGGACTTAGATGTTTATTGTAGAATGTATCATCATATGTTGTCTTGGTTATTATCTTGTCTTTGTTGTACTTTCATATTTCTAGTCTCTATTATTTGTTGTACTTTCATATTTCTAGTCTCTATTATTTGTTGTATTATCATATGCTGTTATCAGGTATGGCAGGTCGTCGCGGAGCGTACCGAAGGGGACAACGAGGTCACTCTCCTCCGGTACTTCCTACAGGTACTGCTAGAGGACAGAGTTTTCCTTCGGTACCTCATTCTGGTACCGGCTCTGGATCCTCATCGCCGATTACTCCTCCATATCAGACAGTAGGTGGGCCTGGTGGGACGATGTCACGTGGCATATCTCCTGGGACGAGTAGTTCCAGGCCTGTTGAGAGTGATCGCCCGTCTAGCGTTCCTACTGCTGATACGATGATGGAGACGGATGAGCAGATGGCGGAGGCTGCGGCGACGGCCGAGGCGGCGGTGCCGACGGCCGACCAGCATCATGCAGATGATGCGTGCGCACCTCCGGAGGAGAGGAGGACGGAGATCTGGGCCGACGGTACAAAGTAGGTGTTTTGGTTTATAAGTTTTTTTCTTTCTATTTTTATCATAATTTAACTTTTTTCATGAATATAATATGTTTGTATAGATATCGTCCCCAAGAGGTACAGAGACGTCTAGGCCACATGCTGAGGCATAATTATGGTGGTGCTTGGATTAACTACTCTGAGGCTCCGGACGAGAGGAAGGCCTTCTGATTTGCGCGCTTCAAGGTTAAAATATATTTGCTTTTAACATGAATCATATAATTTTTGTATATTATATATAACTGATAAATATTTGGTTTGTGCTCTTCTAGGATATGTTTTTCTATCCACCGCACCGGGCCGAGCTTATCGAGGGGATGTTTCCTGCCGTCGCTGCCAAGCTGATCCGCGACTCTATCAATGATCAGAAGGATCGTGATCGTGCCGGAAAGCCGACCCAAGTTTGGATCACCCCTGATCAATGGAATGCGATGAAGGCTCGATTCGAGGAGCCAAAGTACAAGGAGAAGTCGGAGAAGGCCAAGGCGGCTAGGCAACATGCCTCGAAGTGGTGCGGTGGGTCGATTCCGATGACAGAACATTTTCGTCGTCTGGTATGTCTTCCTATTTTAGAAATATTATTTTAATGCAAAACCGATAAATTATTACTAAGATAATATATTTAATTACAGGTAAGGAAGGTCGGTAACGCCGACATGGTGACCGTCTTCCTGGCCACCCATCGTCGCGGCGCTGACCTTATTGACGAGAGGGCCGAGCAGACTTATGTAAGTATTACAATACGTTATCTTAATTTAATACTTCGTGTCAATTTTAATATAACTTAGTAAATATGATACAAATAAATATTCATGTAGTTAGTAATAGTTAGTGCATTAATTAGAAATTAGAAATAATAAGTACATTAATTAGAAATTAGTAATAATAAGTACATTAATTAGAAATTAGAAGTTAGTAATAATAAGTACTTTCTAGGTCGAGTATCAGAGGCTGCGGGAACGGGCGGCTGCTTGTAACGACCCGCTCTGCCCTAGCGGAACGCCGATCCAAACGGCAAGTGCAACGACTCAAATGAGCCGTCGACCCGAAGAGTTGCTTCGACCCGATGAAGTATCGATACGAATCGATGCAAGACTTGCATTGGCCCGTCAAGATGAATCCAGACTTAGACTTTCAAAGGCGCGCTCGGAGTATCGCTCGGCCGATGCGAACATCGCTAAGGTGGGTGGCTCCGATGAACCCGTCTGTGCTTAGCCTAGACACATAATAATACGGACACTATCACGAGAATCGTTAGGCGATAACCCGCGCATGCTAATAAATGACTCAACGCACCTAGCTAAGGGAATAATCCCATCTTGCATGCTTGTTTAGAACATGGAAAAGAACTCGGCAAATATAGAAACTCTCGCGCCGCGCTCTACGCTCGTGCTACGGCACAAGCTTACGTTCAAGTCCCGTACGCGTTCAACAATGAAACAATGAATGGATTACAACAATGAAATGGGAAGACTATCAACATAGTCGTTCCGAGTATAGTATAGCAACATTGAAAGGCTATGGGACCGATGGGTCGCCAAGGCGACTCCCGCACTGGGAGTCGCGTAATGCGTGAAATGAATGAATCAACGAATGAATGAACGAATGAATAAATACGTGAAACATGAATGAACGAACGAACAAGTGAAAGAAAGAAATAAAAGAAAGAATACATGAAAGATAAGACATGGAAGACGCTAGCGACAGGTATGACGGGCACGTGCAACGGGGCTCGCTACCCGCGCTGTACGGACGCCAACCTGGTCGTTAACGCATTATGGCTAAGGGTTAGCCTACGGCTCGAAGACAGCCGATATATTAAATGACAAGTAAAATACGAAATGGTCGTGGACAAACGGCACGGGCGATGGGGGGGAATACCGTGGCCGTCTTGAGGAAGGATTCTGCGACACGGGCGATGGGGGGGAATACCGTAGCCGGCCTAGGCGGAATCAGACATGGGGCTTACGGGCTGCTTTGAGTGGGGGCTCGGCCACTCAAAGAGACGTAAGGCCAGGCATTTCAAGAAACTATCAAGGTGTACCAGCCATCACGCTTCGATAGGTGAGAATGCCCACGTGATATGTCCAAAATGGCTTGTAAAGCCAGCGACCCATACATGTAGATTAAGTGGACTATGCTGATGGCAATCCACGTGCAAGTTCTTGCATTGAAACAAGTAGTCTAAGTTAACTAAATAAAGTGTCTCATGAACATGCTCGAATTATAACACTCCTGAACATGCCCGAAATGTAATACACCTGAACATGCTTGCAAAGTAACACTCTGAACATGCCTGCGACGTGAATGAACATGCCTACAACGTGCTAGAACCCGAGACATGGACACGCCCGTAACATTGAATGGTTGCATGAATCACGTTAAGTTACTTCATGTTATATTGTTGACTAACTTGGTTTACTTTGGACAGGAAAGGCCGGACGGTAAGTATGGGTAAGTCGTGCATACATTTTCCATACGACACTTGAAATCAGTAACACGAGATAGGTCATGATATGTGCCATGAAATTGACCCTAAGGCAAGATTAGAAAGACAATGAATGATAGTCGGTGCACGAAAGTAAATACAACGTGTTTGGTAATGATGGCATTGTGGGCGAGCTAGCCTCCCCACCAGTGCATAACAATGTACTGATAACCCCACAGTCTGCTTGCAGGAAGCAGGAGACGCCGGCTGGTGCGGAGCTTCCATCGAACGTGTTAAGGTACGGAGCCAACTCCGGGGCCTTGGGACGTTGCAGAAGCTGAAACACCCTATATAGGACATAATGTATCGGAACATCGCCATGTATCATTCCATCTTGTAAGCCACTTGGCACGCCTTTTATGTTTCAGAGAGAGAGCTTGAGCGATTTGTAATATCGGCCTAGCGCCGCTTGTAACCTTCGTGAATATCAATAAAGAGATCGAATTTGCTTCTACTTGTGTTTATTTACTTTCCGCTGTAATGAGGACACTCTGTGCGACTCTGTGGCCTAGCTCAAATCGGCCGTTTCTGGACTTGGCCTTGCACGGGCGCAACCTAGGCCCGTGCGGCATCACGCCTTAGCGAGGACGATCGCTCCTACGGGAGCGGGGCGTGACATATTGGTATCAGAGCACGGCTTTACGTCCTTGGAGTTCATTCGATTTTCTCAGTTTTGAAAGCTCGGTTGGAAACAAAAGATGGGTACGCTCTCTCTCGTTGTGCCTTGGGATGTTCCATACAATAAGTCTAATATTTTTAAAAGCTCATACAAGTACTCGGTTGAACGGGATCGATAGGCGAAGGCCTTTGTGCCAAACCACCACAGACTTGAGTCGAAGGAAAACTAAAATGCTAGAAGTTAGCAAACACAAGGCTCGCTTGAATAACTTTACGCTAACAATGTCGAACAATGTTAAACTTGACTCGATAGAGAACATATGCTAAGTTAACATGTCGCGTGCGTGCCTGACTAGTCTTGCGTCAACCTAGCAAGTGAGCGTGCAAACTTGAATATAGTCCGCACGAGATGATTTTGCGGCACAACTTAGCCCGCGTGTCGCGCACCTCGATTTTTGGGTGCAATCGGGTTGCGAGCGATATCGAGTATCGCTCGATCGAGAGCGAAAATACACTTTGAGTGTCTATCGATAGGAACGCTATCGAGTTAACGCTTAGGCGTGCACGAAAGATTGGCTTGGATTTTGAGGATTAGCCTAAACGACTTAGTACGTCGAGGCGATGTGAGCGATTACGCTAGAGATTCGTCGAACGAATCTGAAGGATGTCTTAGCGCATGACGCGAACATGATTGAGGACTAGATCATATGGCTTGAATTCGAGTGGTGTATGTGATAGGTTTGGAAGAAGAATAAAGAATGAGTGACGACGACTAGTCGAGTGGCTCGAACCCTGAGTGGTGTATGGACGTCATAGAAATTATTCGAGCGAGACTACAAGATATACGGATAAAACGGGTATGTCGGCGAGGCGATGTGATCGCGCAAAGCCTTAGAACGTGTCACGCTTAGTTGGTCGTGACTTCAAAAGTCCCGAACGAGATGTCGCTGGACAACTTGTCATTGGGCAACGCGAGTTAGAAAATGGTTCGGAACGATGAATGAAAATGAATGGTCTTGATCGAGGAAACTTAGAGGATCGTGCGTACGATTTCGAATTGATTCAAATAAATTGTGACTTGAGTTTGAACAACGATCTTGAAACGAGCTTGAGGAATAGCGATCGAACTTGATTTTGGATTGAATAGAATAGGATTGTGGAATATCCAACTCGGACAATAGCATCAACGCACGACTCGAAATCGATTGCAAAGGAAGATCGTCAGGTTACGCATATCGTCGATGGTATTGAGGCGTATCAAAGATCGATATGCGATAACTCGGGGGGACTCTGACTCGGCGAATGACGATCGTACAAATGTCATTGTTCCGTTGGATGCTATACTTGGGATATTAAAAATGTGTCGAGGAAAAGATAGACTTGGCTCGAGGATTCTCTAGTTGAACGAAATAACGAATGGACTATCCATCTTGGCTTGAATGAAAATGAAAATACTTGGATTTACTTCGACGATAACCCCAACGTCGACATGCTTGTCTTATGCAAGCGCAACTCCAGCCTCGTACATGCGTCGCGCCGAATAGGGCGATCACTCCGCGTGAGCGCTGGTATGGTGATTCATACAGCGGGGGTGATTGACCTAGCTTGGCGTGACAATTTGCGTGCTTAGACTTGTGGTTTGACGCGAAGGTGACTCGAGAATGGATTTGTGTGCTTGAAGAATCGAATTTGAGGATTGAGTAGGTCCAATCCGCGTATCAAAAATAAGTTAGTCTAAACTCAAACAAGAGTTACGCTCCGATGAGAATGATTATTCTGCGGGTGCGTTGTATGGTGATTCATGAACCACCGTGGATAATCGGACTCGCGTGAGATTGGGGTGCAACGTATTGTCGAGCTAGATGACCTCGTGATCGAATACATGAATTGGTTAGAATTGGTGATTTGAATGGATTCGAATACGCGCAACGAATGCGTTGATACGAATAGGTGATCGTGCACGATGTTTAGAAACCTGAGTGACGCGAGCGTGGGTAGAAAACCCCGTACTACCGACTTTGGTTTGACCCTAGGATTGGGGTCAATATTGGCATTATTGTTGGGGAACTATGATTCCAATCCTGACATTGACTTAGCCTCAAAAAGATGGCCTAGCGGGTAGGCAAGATGCCCTGTTTCATGAGTTATCAATCGAAGGATTGATCTTGAGGATTGGCATGGATGGATAGTATGAATCACGAATATAGGAATACCCCTCACGAGATTCGGCTGACATACATATATTCAGGGACGCTTGAGTATGTGCACGATGCGACTCGAGTGAG
Organism: Iris pallida; assembly: GCA_029216955.1. Taxonomy (NCBI): domain Eukaryota; kingdom Viridiplantae; phylum Streptophyta; class Magnoliopsida; order Asparagales; family Iridaceae; genus Iris; species Iris pallida. Next base: position 35,551,408 of record JANAVB010018993.1, on the reverse strand, counting down.
AATGACAAAATTTCTAGATCATACGGCTTGGCTGAATGCATGTATTTTGGAGACGCTTGAAATGCGTGCACGATCCAGCCAAGTGATACATTGAGTTCAAGCAAGACTTGAGGAATGGAAGAGTGTCGAAGATCTTGAAATTGCGTTAAGTAAAGGATCGATACTAGTATGAGCGTGGCTCGGAAATCAAAGAAACGTGTAAGCGGAGTGTGCGTGAACGACAACGAGATTGGCCCTAAACAAGTGAATGATATGGAATCGATATCGTGCAAATAAAAGTTGGTATAACAAATTGGACCATTGATAGGAAGATATACTCGAGGATAGTGCAATACTTAGTCTTGAATCGGACGAAAATTTCATAGACTTGGTCGACCCCGCTAAGCAGAAATCATACTGATTTCGTGGACACGAACGCTTGATAAGCGAGTCGGATCATCTCGATGACCGAGATAAATAAAAGTGAGTTTGCCTCAGCCTACGACCCTCGTATTTGACGAATTACAACGTGCCTCGTGAAACCATTTTCGTCCCATGACACAGAGAAATAGCAACCAAGACGAAGAAACACTCGAATTGAATAAGTACAATCAACTCTAAAATGAATGAAAGGCTATTCAATAAAATCGACCAAATGCGTGCGACACGGAACTTAGAAAGATATCAAGTATGGTTCGATTCCATCGAACGATAGAGCCGTTCGAAGAAATTGTCTAAGAAACACGACGACACGAGTTAAGGAATGATAGGATGACCTGCACTCAAGAAGTCTCGAGGACGAGACTTATTTTGAGTGGTGTATTATGTAACGACCCGCTCCGCCCTAGCGGAACGCCGATCCAAATGGCAAGTGCAACGACTCAAATGAGCCGTCGACCCGAAGAGTTGCTTCGACCCGATGAAGTATCGATACGAATCGATGCAAGACTTGCATTGGCCCGTCAAGATGAATCCAGACTTAGACTTTCAAAGGCGCGCTCGGAGTATCGCTCGGCCGATGCGAACATCGCTAAGGTGGGTGGCTCCGATGAACCCGTCTGTGCTTAGCCTAGACACATAACAATACGGACACTATCACGAGAATCGCTAGGCGATAACCCGCGCATGCTAATAAATGACTCAACGCACCTAGCTAAGGAAATAATCCCATCTTGAATGCTTGTTTAGAACATGGAAAAGAACTCGACAAATATAGAAACTCTCGCGCCGTGCTCTACGCTCGTGCTACGGCACAAGCTTACGTTCAAGTCCCGTACGCGTTCAACAATGAAACAATGAATGGATTACAACAATGAAATGGGAAGACTATCAACATAGTCGTTCCGAGTATAGTATAGCAACATTGAAAGGCTATGGGACCGATGGGTCGCCAAGGCGACTCCCGTACTGGGAGTCGCGTAATGCGTGAAATGAATGAATCAACGAATGAATGAACGAATGAATAAATACGTGAAACATGAATGAACGAACGAACAAGTGAAAGAAAGAAATAAAAGAAAGAATACATGAAAGATAAGACATGGAAGACGCTAGCGACAGGTGTGACGGGCACGTGCAACGGGGCTCGCTACCCGCGCTGTACGGACGCCAACCTGGTCGTTAACGCATTATGACTAAGGGTTAGCCTACGGCTCGAAGACAGCCGATATGTTAAATGACAAGTAAAATACGAAATGGTCGTGGACAAACGGCACGGGCGATGGGGGGGAATACCGTGGCCGTCTTGAGGAAGGATTCTGCGGCACGGGCGATGGGGGGAATACCGTGGCCGGCCTAGGCGGAATCAGACATGGGGCTTACGGGCTGCTTTGAGTGGGGGCTCGGCCACTCAAAGAGAAGTAAGGCCAGGCATTTCAAGAAACTATCAAGGTGTACCAGCCATCACGCTTCGATAGGTGAGAATGCCCACGTGATATGTCCAAAATGGCTTGTAAAGCCAGCGACCCATGCATGTAGATTAAGTGGACTATGCTGGTGGCAATCCACGTGCAAGTTCTTGCATTGAAACAAGTAGTCTAAGTTAACTAAATGAAGTGTCTCATAAACATGCTCGAATTATAACACTCCTGAACATGCCCGAAATGTAATACACCTGAACATGCTTGCAAAGTAACACTCTGAACATGCCTGCGACGTGAATGAACATGCCTACAACGTGCTAGAACCCGAGACATGGACACGCCCGTAACATTGAATGTTTGTATGAATCACGTTAAGTTACTTCATGTTATATTGTTGACTAACTTGGTTTACTTTGGACAGGGAAGACCGGACGGTAAGTATGGGTAAGTCGTGCATGCATTTTCCATACGACACTTGAAATCAGTAACACGAGATAGGTCATGATATGTGCCATGAAATTGACCCTAAGGCAAGATTAGAAAGACAATGAATGATAGTCGGTGCACAAAAGTAAATGCAACGTATTTGGTAATGATGGCATTGTGGGCGAGCAAGCCTCCCCACCAGTACATAACAATGTACTGATAATCCCACAGTCTGCTTGCAGGAAGCAGGAGACGCCGGCTGGTGCGGAGCTTCCATCGAACGTGTTAAGGTGCGGAGCCAACTCCGGGGCCTTGGGACGTTGCAGAAGCTGAAGCACCCTATACAGGACATAATATATCGGAACATCGCCATGTATCATTCCATCTTGTAAGCCACTTGGCACGCCTTTTATGTTTCAGAGAGAGAGCTTGAGCGATTTGTAATATCGGCCTAGCGCCGCTTGTAACCTTCGTGAATATCAATAAAGAGATCGAATTTGCTTCTACTTGTGTTTATTTACTTTCCGCTGCAATGAGGACACTCTGTGCGACTCTGTGGCCTAGCTCAAATCGGCCGTTTCTGGACTTGGCCTTGCACGGGCGCAACCTAGGCCCGTGCGGCATCACGCCTTAGCGAGGACGATCGCTCCTACGGGAGCGGGGCGTGACACTGCTAGTGCACCTGATGCAGGAGAGGCCGGTACTTCCTCGCAGCCCACTCAAGCTCCGTCGACGGACGAGCTGTGGATGGCCGCCGCTGGTGGACTCCGTAGGGGTACGTACTACGGTACGGAATCCTATGGCGCCCTAGTTACGACCCAGTCCTCTAGGACATCTCCTGCTATTGTGTATGGTCCACAGCCATCCCAGGAGTCTGCCTGAGTCCACTAGATGATGGAGTCTCTCCGTGACGACCTGCTATGACGGATCGAGGTGCAGTCTCAGCACGACGATCCTTGTCACTACCACTATTCTAGCTTGAGGGTATTTTGGTTATTTCAAAATTTTAGAATTTAATTTGAATTATTATTATTATTTATAATTAATGTGATTTTTGAGTGATTTTTTTAGAATAATTGTTTTTGGTGTTTAGAGACTTTGACTTATGTTGACCTTGTAGACTAACCTAGTGGCTAACCTAGGTCTTGACTTTATGATTAGGATTTGAAAACCTAGGATGACTTAAGTTGATGAGGATTAGCTCATTGGGTTTAATTTGGTGAAATTAGGAGCTAGTTTGATATAGAAATGGCTTGTGAAGTCACAAGTCATTTTATGACTAATAGGCTTAAGGGCCCATAGCCCACACCCATTGAACCAAGCCCTAACCCTAGAATTTCTGAACAGCCCCTATGGTCAGCCCCTCCCCTATTTATATGCTCTTAAAATTAGGGTTGCCTCTTTAGGAAACTTTGCCATTTGGAAGAGGTGAGTCCCCATCCTTGTAAATCCATAGAAAATCCATTTCTTCTCCAAATTCCTTCAAATAAATTGCCATAGAACCTAAATCCCTTGTTCTTGCTGTTTGAAATAATTTTTGACAGGAAGGAATCAATTTGAAGGACTTTGGATGGTTTGAAGAATCATTCCTTTGAGGCTTTTTGGGAGCTTGTGCACATAGAGGTATAATCCTATCTATTGCTCCTAAAATCTGGTAAAAATCATTTTAGGGAAGCCCTAGCCCTCACCTAACTGTAGGATAGGCTAATCCTAGGTTTTGGACTCGTTTCGTGTCCGTATCGGACACGTATCAGGGAGTAGTCTAGGTGTTCGACGAAATGTCTCAAAGGACATTTTGTTCGAGATTTTCGATTCTAAATGAATAGAAAATTAGCCCTAGGTGTCGTCTAAGGATTCCCAGTGTCGTGTGCTGTTTTGTGTGTCGTGTCGAGTCGTGGGGACATGGGAACGTGCGGGGGCGGGGGCGTGCGCGCGGCACTGTAGCTCCCCTGCTACTCGGGGGCTACTGTGCGCTCATTTCTCCACCTCGACACGTGATTTTCGACATGGAGTTAGGGGAAGTGACTGACACGAGGCTCGCAAAGTTTCACGAGTCCTCGTGTCGTGTCGGACACGATATTCAGTGTGCACGGGGAAGCTATTGGGTGCGTGTGGTGCTGTGTATGTATTCTGCTATTTAATCATTTTTAAATGATTTTAAATTAGGTTTTAATGAATGAATGAGTCCTAAATATGATGTGTGATTCCTGTTTGCATTGGGTGTCATGTTAGTTTAGGTTGTTTAAGGATTTTGATTCGAACATGGGATGTTCTATGGGATTCTCTGATACTGTGTGATACTGGTATTTTCCAGATTTTCCAACCCAGTTTAATGCTTCTTTGTGTTATGTTTTAATTGATTTTTGGACTCCTACATGTTTCATATGAGGTTAACTAATTGAATGGCATTTGAGTTGGGCTTGGGGATATGTAAATGGGATTTTGGCATTCATATTGAATTGGTTTCCTGTGTTTAGTGAACTGCTAACTAATTTTATTCCAGTTTTTCTAACTGTTGGCCTTGATTAAATGCTGCTGTCACTGTTTAATTCTTCTATTTATTTCATGTTGACTGTAGATTCAAATATGAATAAAGTTGGATTGATGTGGCCTTCCTTTTGTTAAAACTGAATTCATCCTTCATTGTTCAATGTTAAAATGTTAAACCTGAGTTCCATTCCCTTCTTAACTATTTTTTTAAACTGATTGGGGTTGCTTCCTTTGTTCATTGATTCCCTTTTCTTAACTGTTAACTGTGGGGATTCACTGTATAACCTGACATTGTTCTTAACTTAGGTAATTCATTGTTAATATATTGTGAACTGATTTCCTTTTGTTCATTGCCTTGTGTTGAGGTTCAGCATTAGTTTAAGTTTGATTGTTAAACCTGTGAATATAAACTGATGTCCAGATTGTTCCCTTTGTTACCTGGGAATGTATGATAGAACTGAAACTGGATTGTGAACCTGGAAATAGCTTTTGACTATATAGTTAGTTTTGAATTGAATTCCCTGACCTTCATGTGAAAACTTGAGAATAGTTTAACTATATGGTTTGGTTGTAAACTGATTTTTCCCTTTGTCCTTGATTCTGAGTTTGAAGTATTCAGAACCTGAGAATAAAATTAAACCATAATGTTACTTGATAAACTGATTCCTGGATATCTTAGAAACCTGGAGTTCTCTGTTAACCTGAGCATGGTTTCACTATATAGTTAGTTGTGAATTGATTTCCTTTCTTCCTTTTACATTAACTGCAAACTGATTTCATGTTTAGTTGTAACTGCTATTGAACTGAGATGAATTTGAACCATTTTGTCTTTGTTAACTGATTTTCCTTTCATTTAGTTCAATGTGTTCATCCTGGAAACTGGGGTTTAGAATGAGGAAAACCCATTGTAAACTGAGATGTTAATACACATGTGAACTGAGACCCTTCCCTATTACCTATCTCACATCATTGCCATGTCACTTGTCACGCCCCGATTCGGGAATCGTTCGCCTCCGCTTTGATTCACGCCGAATCGTTCGTCCTCGCTAAGGCGTGATGCCGTACAAGTCTGGAATTGCACTTGTACAAGGCGTGCTCGTGTTCCTTTTATAAAAGAGACATTTTGAATAGAGATTCGCAGCGGATGATAAAGAAGTTTTGGCAACACAGATATGATCTGAAATAAGTTCTTTATTGATATCTTTGAAATTACATTGCATAAACATAAGGCTCTCAAACAGCCGAGATGGAAGGCCAAATGTCACGCCCCAGAACCAGAATACTGGAGAGCGGGGGAGTGACTCAGCCAGCTACGTATTACGGGTAGAAGAATATCGTATAATACGATCAATGCTGTCTAACCAGACGAGGGGGTGCATACTACATAAAAGTCTTACTATGGTCATTACACATCTATTGTCTCAATCATTCAAACAAGAAACAGAAATATAGAACATGTAAGGTAAGGCAGTAAGGCGTCCCAAACGCTCAGTCAAAATGTTCTTGAGATCTGGCTTTACAAAATACAGCCAGATGATGTAGTAAGTATACACAATTGTTATCAGCTGCAGTCTGACTGAATTACAATTATGCAAAAGTAAGTGCAAGACAATCCGACTAACATGTCGGTGCCAAACGGCAAGTATAAAGTAAATAACAAAACGAGCGGGGAGGTAAGGAACCCACTCGAGTCCTCCTGCAATCATCCCTCTAGTATTGACCATCTTGGAGGTGGAAGTAAGCGGAGTCCTCGGGAACCGGCTCTAAATCTGGCCATGCAAAACCAGAGAGGTTAGACCTCTAATAGCAAGTACCACAAGGGAGCACGATATGAGGAATTGAAACCAGTAATAAGAGGATATGATAAGTAGATCTCTGCTTGCCACTGGGATTCACATAACATCATGACACTTCGAACCAACCTCCCAACCAAACAAGGACAGAAGTTGGCCCGTCATGTCCTGACATTCTGATCATCTCAGTTAGGTAACAGAGTAGGTACAGTACACAAACAAATCATCTTGAACGGCCAGTCAAATCCTACGGCTTGCTATTGTGAGTTCCAAGTTATCCTGGAATAATGCAATATAGATTCCTCAGTTCTTACTATGTGCGAGCAAGGCTAGTCTATCCAGTCAATCATGTGCGCCATGCATGAATTAGACGAGTCCTAGCCGGACGCCCGTCAATATACAATATACAATAATAATAAAAGCAGATACTGTTTCCTGCCCGTGTGGCAGATTTACAGTATCTGTGGGAACTAGCCGGCCCGTCGGGTACTACTCGTTCCAAGGGGGCTGCCATGTAAGAACTCGGGAATCCATTCTCTCCATACAATCATTATTTTATTTAACTTAATAGTCCCTACGTTGAGTGAAATCCCATGCCGTGGGTCATGGTCATTCAAATGAGTACTTTCGTACGGAGTACGATATGCACAACTCTACAACGATACCTGTGCGGCTAGGTTGTAGGTTTTACATAGCGTGATGCAACAATCAAATCTAACCACGGAGTAATCATGCCTTGACCATAAAGTACACATGTTGTTTTCGTAAAATAGATAAATAATAATTTGAAGCCTGCATGTGCCTGTATGCCAATATTCGGGATCGGCTAATCGAGTACAATAGTTCATTACATGAACGTGTCTCATTTATTTCATTCAATAAGACGACCAGCCAGTCTCTTAGTTCCAACTAGGAACGCATGATCACTCAGTCAAGATACCCATTATTATCAATGGTATCAAGGCATGAAGGTCAATTAGTATTAAGCATGATCCAGTCCATAACTAGTATAAAATAGTTGGTAACATATTCTTGAAGCCAAGAAAAAGATCTACAAATTTTATGTTGGGAGTTGAAAGAAATTCTAGCCACAATTCAGTCGAAATAGAACATATGATAGTCAGAAACAACCAAAATAGGCATATGCGGCCTATTCTGCGACATGATATGCGCCTACCGCGACATGCGCCTCATGCGGCTCAACTGCGACATGATATGCGCCTACCGCGATATGCGCCTCATGCGGCTCAACTGCGACATGATATGCGCCTACCGCGACATGCGCCTCATGCGGCTCAACTGCGACATGATATGCGCCTACCGCGACATGCGCCTCATGCGGCTCAACTGAGACATGATATGCGCCTACCGCGATATGCGCCAACAGCGACATCATATTCGTCAACTGCGACATGCGTCAACAGAGACATCATATGCGCCAACTGCGACATGATATGGGGCTACCGCGACATGCACTTTATTGCAACATGCGCCTACCGCGACATGCGCCTTATTGCAACATGCTGTTCATGCTGCAGATGAACATAGGAACGAACCAAAAATACTTTTTGCCATAACTTCCACAAAATAAATCGAAATCTAACTTTTCAAAAGCCAAACTTTAGTAGAATTAAATTCTCTACAACATGGAACCACTTAATTTCGAAAACAACAATGTTTGATAGATCAAAACCCTAAATTTCATATGAAAACCAAAACTATGAAAACCAAAACTTAAAACTTAGATCTACACCCAACCATCCATGGAAAACAAAAACTTCAAGACCTAAACTTGTAGAGGAAGAGAAGATGAACAACATAAACTAAAAATAAATGGGAATGCATGAAATCCCTCATGGTGTGCAAGATGTACTTGCCTCTCCAAATGGGTTAGGGTTTGGTGAAGGAGTAAATGTGAATGAATGAAGAGAGAGAGTGGAAGAAGAACTTTTATATCAAGGTCAAGTGGATCTCCACCATTCATTCTCTCCACCAAATCCAAGCCATCCATTCCTTTCCATGTTGAACCAAACCGAACCAAGTTGGTTTCCTATGAACCGAAATGAACCAAGAGCCAAGAAAAAGCAGAAAATAAAATACAGAAAAATTAATAAGCGCAAAATTAAAGAATTTAAATACAGAATAAATGCATGATAAATATTAAATAAATACACATGAGTTGCACATGTATAAAATACGTATTCTGGGAACGGGGAGTGACATCTCTACCCACCTTGAAAAAATTTCGTCATCGGAATTTCAAATCCAAAGCAGGTAGAAATATCGGAGCTAACTGATACAAGCAATTCTAGCGATCAAGCAATTCTAGTGAGCAAGCAATTGTTGCTACCCTATCAAAAGCAAGTACTATATATGTAAATCTATCAATCTACGATATCAAGCAATTCTACCCATAAGGTGATAAAGCATGAGAAATCAAGTCAATCAAGGTATACAGAAAGAGATATACCTTGTGAGTCAAACAGGTGTGGATACCGTGATCGGATATCATCCTCACGTTCCCACGTTGACTCCCCCAAGGAGTGATGACCCCAAGCAACACGGACAAGACTAATTATTCGGTTCTTGAGTATCTTCTCTCTTCGGTCCAAAATAGACACAGGCTGTTCCTCGTAAGACAGGTTGGTACCAACAAGCAGCTCAGAATGATCGAGGACATGACTTGGGTCCGATACATACCTACGTAGTTGAGATACATGAAACACGTCATGCACCTCTCGTAACGAAGGTGGGAGTGATAAACGATAAGCAACATCGCCTATCCGATCAAGGATAACGAATGGGCCCACGTACCGCGGACTCAATTTCCCGCGAACGCCAAATCTAATGACCCCACGAGTAGGTGAGATCCGCAAGAATACGTGGTCCCCAACAGAGAACTCTAACGGCCTACGATGCTGGTCCGTCCAATGACGATGCCGATCCTGCGCAACTCGAAGTCGCTCTCTAATTCCTTTAACTACTTCAACCGTCTGAATAATTATTTCTGGGCCTAGCATCTTCCTCTCCCCGATATCATCCCATGCAAGCGGTGACCTGCACTTCTTACCATATAGTGCTTCAAATGGCGCCATCTGGATACTGGCTTGATAACTATTGTTGTAAGAAAACTCGACTAAGTGCAGGTGGCTCTCCCAAGATCCTCCAAAATCTAGGGTGCAAGCTCGCAACATATCTTCTAGGGTCTGAATTGTTCTTTCTGATTGCCCGTCCGTCTGGGGATGGTAAGCCGTGCTAAATCTTAACTTGGTACCCAGACTATGATGTAAGCTCTTCCAGAAATGTGATGTGAAACGAGTATCTCTATCTGACACAATGCTGACGGGGACTCCATGCTGCCTGACTATCTGCTGTATATACAACTCTGCCAACCTTTCTGTAGATTGCCCTACTCTGAAAGGAAGAAAGTGTGCTACCTTTGTAAGCCGGTCCACTATCACCCAAATAGAATCTTTACCACTTGGCGATCTCGGTAAACCGGTCACAAAGTCTATTGTAATATGCTCCCACTTCCATTCTGGGATAGGAAGCGGTTGCAATAGCCCAGCTGGCCTCTGCTGTTCTGCCTTCACTTGCTGACATACCAAGCAACGGGAAACAAATCTAGCTATCTCTCTCTTCATCCCGTTCCACCAGAAGTGCTGCTTGATATCTTGGTACATCTTGGTCCCTCCAAGGTGTATAGAATATTGAGAACTGTGAGCTTCTGTCATAACCTCCTGTCTGATATCTCCACTAGACACACATAGGCGTGATCCAAACCTAAGCGTACCATCTTCATGAATTTTTATCTCTTTCCTGAGTCCTGACTCATATTCTGCCCTAAGCTTCTGTATCCTTGGATCCTGTGCCTGGGCTGCCTTGATCCTGTCTACCAAGTTGGATTGAACTTGTAGACTCGCCAGAACTCCTACATCACTAGGAAGTACAACCTCGATGTCCATTTCCTGAAGGTCTTCTAAGATATGCCTCTGTGTTGTTAACATAAATGCGCCGCCTCTCCTGCTGAGAGCGTCTGCTACCACATTAGCCTTGCCTGGATGATACTGAAGCTCCACATCATAATCCTTGATCAACTCCAACCATCTTCTCTGTCTCATGTTCAGATCCTTCTGAGTAAAGATGTACTTCAAACTTTTATGGTCCGTGTACATGTCTACTCGATCACCATATAAGTAATGCCTCCATAGCTTCAGAGCAAATACTACTGCCGCTAACTCCAAATCATGAGTTGGGTAATTCTTCTCGTGGTCTCGAAGCTGCCTAGATGCATATGCTATCACCTTCCCATGTTGCATAAGGACACATCCAAGTCCTTTACCTGACGCATCGCAATATACTGTAAAACCTTCGGGTCCAACTGGCAATGTAAGAATGGGCGCTGATATCAACTTCTGCTTCAAAGTCTCGAATGATGCCTGACATTCTGCCGACCAAACGAATGGTACATCCTTCCGTGTCAAGCGTGTCATGGGTGCTGAAAGCCTCGCAAAGTCTGATACGAACCTTCTGTAATATCTTGCCAATCCCAAGAAACTCCGTACATCTGCTACGGTCTTGGGTACTGGCCAACTCTCTACTGCTTCTACCTTCTTGGGATCTACTGCTACTCCAGCTCCTGATATGATATGACCCAAAAATGAAATGTGATCCGACCAAAACTCACACTTGCTGAGCTTGGCATACAACTGGTTCTCTCTCAGAACCTGCAACACTTTCCTGAGGTGGTCTTCATGCTCCTCTTCACTAGCAGAGTATACAAGAATGTCGTCGAGAAATACAACGACAAACTGATCTAAGTATGGCATAAAGATGCGGTTCATCAAATCCATAAATATTGCTGGAGCATTGGTCAAACCAAACGGCATTACTAAGAATTCATAATGCCCATACTTCGACCTGAATGCTGTCTTGGGAATATCCTCCTTCCGAACCCTCACTTGGTGATACCCTGAACGAAGATCTATCTTGGAGAAAACTCTGGCCCTGCTCAACTGATCAAATAAGTCGTCGATCCTGGGTAGTGGGTACTTGTGCTTCACCGTCGCTGCGTTAAGCTTCCTGTAGTCAATGCACAATCTGGATGACCCATCCTTCTTCCCCACAAGTACTACTGGTGCTGCCCACGGTGATACGCTAGCTTGGATGAACTTCTTCTCCTTCAATTCCTCTATGTGCTGATATACCTTGGCCTGCTCTGAATCCGCCATTCTGTAAACCCGATCTGATATGGGTTTAGTTCCAGGTGCCAATTCTATACTGAACTCAATATCTCTGACTGGTGGTAGACCTGGAAGTTCTTCAGGAAATACGTCTAGAAATTCTTCAACTACCTTCGGAACTCGAACTTCTTCCATTGCCGTCACTACTCCCTGCTCTTGTTGAGTTGCTTCTGATCTGACTAAGGTGAATCGCTTCATGCCTGGGATATCAAAAGATACACTCCCTCTACGACAATCTATTGTCGTATGACTGTCTTTCAGCCAGTCCATGCCTAAGATAACGTCGAAATTTCTAACAGGAAATTCTATCAACCGGACGGGTAAGGAATGCCCGCAAACTACAACGCTACACGCTAGAATAACTCTACTAACTCCTACGAGCCCATTGCCAGTGAGTATATTCAACCTCCCTGGCAATGCCTCGAACTCCATTCCTAGCCGTGTCGCAAATTGTGCAGATATAAATGAGTGTGATGCTCCTGAATCAAACAATGCTACTGCGGGATATGAGACGACGAGAATGTTACCTGCCACAACATCTCCCGATGCCAATGCCTCCTCCAAGGATAAAGTGAATGCTTGTCCTCTACCTCCTTGCTGGTTTTCATGCTGCGGCCTAGCCTGATGCTGCTGCTGGCCCCTTCCTTGATGATGCTGGGGTGGTCTATGCTGGTGTTGCTGCATCGGCGGTCCCTGCTGCCGAAACATCTGAGCCTGTGACATTAACGGACGCTGTGCCAACGGCCTTACTACCACCGCTGGTCCTCGATACTGGCCTGCCCCTGGTGCTGGCAGAGCAGGAAACTGCTGCCCTGGTCCTCCTGACCTCGAATTTATGGGACATGTGGTAACCCGATGGTCTGGATTTCCACATATCAGACACAGTCCGTTCAATGTCCGACACACATCTCTAGTATGTCCCATCTTCCCACAATAAGTGCAGCCCGCTGGGGGTTGCTGGTTCTTCCTTGGTTGTTGTTGCTGCTGCCTGGGTGGTGGTGCTGGCCCTCGTATCGCCACATCGTGGATACGAATGCCAGGGGATGGTGCTGTTGTTCGGGGCGCTGCTCCCCCTCCTCCTTCAATCTGACTGTGGGACCTCTTCTGACCCCCAGTCCTAGTTGCAAGCCTCTGAATGGTGAGCTCATGCCTTCGAGTTGCTGTCAATACTTCGTCAAAAGTCTGGTAGTCGTGCCCCTCTATCAATTGTAAAAGTTCGAGATGAAACCCTTGCTGAAACCTCATGGCCCTATGGCGCTCTGTTGCTACCATCTCTGGGGCGAATCTACTCAATCTGCAGAACTCCGCTGCATAAGCATCTACAGTCTTGCCAGCCTGCCTGAGGCTGATAAACTTCTGTTGTAGCTCAAACTGCGCCACAACTCCATAGTACTTCGTCTTGAATCTTGCTGTAAAATCGTCCCAAGCCACAGGACGCCTGATGCCCACTTCCTCTGATTCCCACCAATCACGTGCGAGATCCTGAAGTAACAACTTCACTAGATCCACACGTTCTTCTGCCGGTACCTTAGCGGCTATCAAAATAGCCTCAATGTCCTTAAGCCATGCATCTGCTGAAATAGCATCCTCCGTGCCTTCGAAACGGCGGGGGTTGTACTTGCAAAACCGGGCTGACGCTCCTGAATCTGTCCTTGCCCCCCTTTCCAAAGCTGTCTGCAATCCTTGGTTGAGCAACACATTCTGCTCTTGTAGCTGAGTGTGCATGCGCTGCTGGGCCAACATCTGATGTTGTTGAGCAGCCATCATTCCTCTCATGATCTCCAGAAGGGCTGGTGTATCCACTTCCACAGGGGTAGGTGGAACTATGGGTGGGTTTGGAACTTCCGGATACTGCGGTTCTACTATCACTTCTTCCTGGATAGTCTCCTGAGGTGAGACTGGCCCTTGCTGCTGACCAAGCTGGTCATGTTGCTCATGTTGCTCTTGTTGTTGCTGCCCAGCTCTGACCGCTGCGGACGAAGTGCCCCTAAGAAAAGGGACAAGAGAACAATCAAACGACCGGACATGAAGGATCAATGAAGTCAAAGGATACCGGAATGTCAAACAAGAGTTGAGAATAACGAATCAGGAGATCAAGGGGAAACATGTGTGATTGAGACATCCTATAAATCAAAACACCCCACAAGTCTAAAATCAGACCTGCATGGGCCACCACTAAAACCTTGTCACGCCCCAGAACCAGAATACTGGAGAGCGGGGGAGTGACTCAGCCAGCTACGTATTACGGGTAGAAGAATACCGTATAATACGATCAATGCTGTCTAACCAGACGAGGGGGTGCATACTACATAAAAGTCTTACTATGGTCATTACACATCTATTGTCTCAATCATTCAAACAAGAAACAGAAATATAGAACATGTAAGGTAAGGCAGTAAGGCGTCCCAAACGCTCAGTCAAAATGTTCTTGAGATCTGGTTTTACAAAATACAGCCAGATGATGTAGTAAGTATACACAATTGTTATCAGCTGCAGTCTGACTTAATTACAATTATGCAAAAGTAAGTGCAAGACAATCCGACTAATATGTCGGTGCCAAACGGCAAGTATAAAGTAAATAACAAAACGAGCGGGGAGGTAAGGAACTCACTCGAGTCCTCCTGCAATCATCCCTCTAGTATTGACCATCTTGGAGGTGGAAGTAAGCAGAGTCCTCGGAAACCGGCTCTAAATCTGGCCATGCAAAACCAGAGAGGTTAGACCTCTAATAGCAAGTACCACAAGGGAGCACGATATGAGGAATTGAAACCAGTAATAAGAGGATATGATAAGTAGATCTCTGCTTGCCACTGGGATTCACATAACATCATGACACTTCGAACCAACCTCCCAACCAAACAAGGACAGAAGTTGGCCCGTCATGTCCTGACATTCTGATCATCTCAGTTAGGTAACAGAGTAGGTACAGTACACAAACAAATTATCTTGAACGGCCAGTCAAATCCTACGGCTTGCTATTGTGAGTTCCAAGTTATCCTGGAATCATGTAATATAGATTCCTCAGTTCTTACTATGTGCGAGCAAGGCTAGTCTATCCAGTCAATCATGTGCGCCATGCATGAATTAGACGAGTCCTAGCAGGACGCCCGTCAATATACAATATACAATAATAATAAAAGCAGATACTGTTCCCTGCCCGTGTGGCAGATTTACAGTATCTGTGGGAACTAGCCGGCCCGTCGGGTACTACTCGTTCCAAGGGGGCTGCCATGTAAGAACTCGGGAATCTATTCTCTCCATGCAATTATTATTTTATTTAACTTAATAGTCCCTACGTTGAGTAAAATCCCATACCGTGGGTCATGGTCATTCAAATGAGTACTTTCATACGGAGTACGATATGCACAACTCTACAACGATACCTGTGCGGCTAGGTTGTAGGTTTTACATAGCGTGATACAACAATCAAATCTAACCACGGAGTAATTATGCCTTGACCATAAAGTACACATGCTGTTTTCGTAAAATAGATAAATAACAATTTGAAGCCTGCATGTGCCTGTATGCCAATATTCGGGATCGGCTAATCGAGTACAATAGTTTATTACATGAACGTGTCTCATTTATTTCATTCAATAAGACGACCAGCCAGTCTCTTAGTTCCAACTAGGAACGCATGATCACTCAGTCAAGATACCCATTATTATCAATGGTATCAAGGCATGAAGGTCAATTAGTATTAAGCATGATCCAGTCCATAACTAGTATAAAATAGTTGGTAACATATTCTTAAAGCCAAGAAAAAGATCTACAAATTTCATGTTGGGAGTTGAAAGAAATTCTAGCCACAATTCAGTCGAAATAGAACATATGATAGTCAGAAACAACCAAAATAGGCATATGCGGCCTATTCTGCGACATGATATGCGCCTACCGCGACATGCGCCTCATGCGGCTCAACTGCGACATGATATGCGCCTACCGCGACATGCGCCTCATGCGGCTCAACTGCGACATGATATGCGCCTACCGCGACATGCGCCAACAGCGACATCATATTCGTCAATTGCGACATGCGTCAACAGAGACATCATATGCGCCAACTGCGACATGATATGGGGCTACCGCGACATGCGCTTTATTGCAACATGCGCCTACCGCGACATGCGCCTTATTGCAACATGCTGTTCATGCTGCAGATGAACATAGGAACGAACCAAAAATACTTTTTGCCATAACTTCCACAAAATAAATCGAAATCTAACTTTTCAAAAGCCAAACTTTAGTAGAATTAAATTCTCTACAACATGGAACCACTTAATTTCGAAAACAACAATGTTTGATAGATCAAAACCCTAAATTTTATATGAAAACCAAAACTTAAAACTTAGATCTACACCCAACCATCCATGGAAAACAAAAACTTCAAGACCTAAACTTGTAGAGGAAGAGAAGATGAACAACATAAACTAAAAATAAATGGGAATGCATGAAATCCCTCATGGTGTGCAAGATGTACTTGCCTCTCCAAATGGGTTAGGGTTTGGTGGAGGAGTAAATGTGAATGAATGAAGAGAGAGAGTGGAAGAAGAACTTTTATATCAAGGTCAAGTGGATCTCCACCATTCATTCTCTCCACCAAATCCAAGCCATCCATTCCTTTCCATGTTGAACCAAACCGAACCAAGTTGGTTTCCTATGAACCGAAATGAACCAAGAGCCAAGAAAAAGCAGAAAATAAAATACAGAAAAATTAATAAGCGCAAAATTAAAGAATTTAAATACAGAATAAATGCATGATAAATATTAAATAAATACACATGAGTTGCACATGTATAAAATACGTATTCTGGGAACGGGGTGTGACACCAAACTTGGCTACAACTTGCAGAAATATTGAAATAAGATACAACTTGTTCTATACATCATATCCCTTTATTAGTAATGCGGCAATAACCACCTTCAGCAAAATGCCTTCTTCTTCAAGTAGAAACTTCAAGATGTACGAAGCTTCTAAAGAGTCGGACAGCAAGCCTTCAGCGTCTATGCTTATCCACTAGGTTCCCGGCACCTGTGGAGACGAGGGTCAGTACATTGCCACATATGTACTGGTGAGCGGCCGTAACCAATCTCACCATAAATCAACAGTAGTAAAATTACATGAATGTTCACTATTGATTTGTATTCTTTCTATCTTGCCTTAGGGTCCATTAACAATTCATATATTTGATGAGAAATATAAGGAGCATACAGTGATGTTAGAAACATAAGCAATTCATGTTGATTTAACATAAGCAGTTCATATTGATCACCAATTTGGTAAATCTTACCCACGGTCGAAAGCTATCCCTGTACATATTTATGAATACCACTTACTCTGCCTGCATAAGACAATGTTAGCTATGCCACCTGTCTATATGAAGGTCACTGGCGACACGCCATCTTGGACCGTCTTACTTGGTACAACGGCGCCCTTGTAGTACTGGTAGCTAGCCCCACTGCAAGTCCCGTTTACCGATGCCAGTACGTCGGCATAATTTCTTGTTCCCCCTAGGACGAACCGGGTCCGTGGCCGCGGATTACCGTTCTGGGAACTACCTTGTATACAAGTTGTCCATGACCATGCATGCAATGCAACTTAACTAATAAGAGACACGACATGCATGATAATAGCATCTTCCACACATATTCGTAGTTCTCATTTCATCTTGCCATTTTCCCATCTTCCATCTTACCAACTTGCCTTGAGCCATAGGCTCGTATATTTGTTCATCCAACCAAGGGACTATTCATTTGTAACCCATTCTTTCGAACCGAAGTTCGATATACTTACCGCCCAATACTTGGGTCTTTGCATCACCTGTTAACAATTCATATAGCATACGAGCATCATTAGATTTGCAACATAAGCCTAGCCATGTGATAATTTATCTTTCATTATCTTTTTCCGTATTATTACTAGGCATCTTTTATTAAGCACCGAACGCAATAACAAGTCTACCATTGTTATGCGCGAAGATCAAGGATCGTCGAAGGATCAAAGCCACTCACTTGTTGGTGAATTGCCGAGAGAAAGAGGTCTTCCACGCAACGTCACCCTAGGTTCACCGCGTTAGCACCTGTATTGGCACCAGCGTTTGGTCAGCATACTTCTTCTCTTTCTCTCAGTTATTCGATATGAAATGCGTAGACGGTGAAAGTAAATCCATGAAAACATTCATCGAAAACAATCACGAAAACGCACACAAAAGCCAACAGCAAAAGCGACATCGAAGACCAGCAGGGCAACGGTCTCGGGGCAAGCGACTCTTATATAGAACTATTCCCCCAAGACGCGCGCCACTGCATCTTGGGTATCATTTCAAAAGAGTTCAATCCATAACGAGGAAAGGATCTCAATTTATTATCCCACGATCCTGGTAAAGTTTCCCCAATTCTCATCCGACTCGGCCATTCGGCCGCTAGCCCGCACCGTGCTCCGCAACGGATTCAGGGCATTACATATTAATACACTAACAAAAAGTTTCGTCCTCGAAACTTAAACACAAACCCACCTAGGTCAAACAACGAAGGAAACTTTTCCTTCACATCCGCCTCAAGTTCCCATGTTGACTCTTCGACGGAATGATTTCGCCAAAGCACTCGAACCAAAGAAATAACTCGGTTCCGCAAAATTTTATCCTTCATATCCAAGATCTGTACGGGTTCCTCCACATAAGACAAGTCGGCTCTTAGCCCTAACGGACCGAAGTCTACCACATGGCTTGGATCATGTACATACTTCCGTAGTTGGGAAACATGGAAGATATCGTGCACTCCATCCAATGCCGGTGGCAGCGCGATCTGATAGGCGACAGGGCCGACTCGCTTAAGAATTTCAAACGGGCCAACAAATCTCGGACTTAGCTTCCCCTTCGCACCGAATCGCATAACTCCGTGCATCGGTGACACCTTCAGAAATATGTGATCGCCCACCATAA
Source organism: Iris pallida (assembly GCA_029216955.1). NCBI lineage: Eukaryota > Viridiplantae > Streptophyta > Magnoliopsida > Asparagales > Iridaceae > Iris > Iris pallida. Next base: position 35,532,674 of record JANAVB010018993.1, on the reverse strand, counting down.
ATTCTAATGGTCGTCGATGAGTATCCGCATAACTCTTCTGCCGACTTTGTGCCACACGTAACTTCTTCCGAATCATGCGGACCTTCTCGACGGCCTGCTCTACCATCTCTGGACCAAGTACCTGTCGTTCACCGACTTCATCCCAACAAATTAGAGACCGACACTTTCGCCCGTACAATGCTTCATACGGAGCCATTTGTATACTTGACTGGTAACTATTATTGTAGGCAAATTCTGCTAGCGGCAAGTGAGTATCCCAACTAGTCTTCAGATCAATAGTACAAAGCCGTAGCATGTCTTCAAGTATCTGATTCACCCTCTCGGTCTGGCCATCGGTTTGTGGATGGTATGCAGAACTAAATTTCAATTGTGATCCCATGGCAGCACGTAAACTGACCCAGAAACGCAATACAAATCGCCCATCCCGATCCGACACTATTGATGACGGCACTCCATGCAGTCAGACAATTTCATCCAAGTATAGCTGAGCCAACCGGTCGACGCTCTATGTCGTTTTCATTGCAAGAAAATGTGCAAATTTGGTTAATCGATCAACGATGAACCCAAATTGCATCATTCCCCCGCTGCGTCTTCGGCAAGCCAACTATAAAATCCATGGTTATATGATCCCATTTCCATTCTGGGATCGCGAGGTTCTGCATCTCCCCGCCGGGCCTCTGGTGTTCCACCTTGACTCGTTGACACGCTAAGCATCGCGAGACAAAGAGGGCCACATCTCGTTTCATGCCGTGCCACCAGAAGGTCGTGCGCAAATCTTTATACATTTTTGTACTTCCCGGATGCAAGGAATACTTGGCATAGTGGGCCTCTGTCAAGATTTCTTTTCGGAGTTCTTCATCCTTCGGGACACATAGCCTCCCCTTGAGTCACAATGATCCGTCCTCGTGCCTGGTGAAGTCGCTGGCTTCACCCTTTTCCACTATTCTGCCAATCTTAATCAAGAACTCATCTGTCCTCTGTGCCCAATTCCTCCAGTATTCATTTGTCAACACTGAGTGATCCCACAAAGTTTTGACTCAACGCGTCCGCCACCACATTGCCTTTTCCTGGGGTGTACGCGATCGTCAAGTCATAATCTTTTATAAGCTCCAACCAACGTCTTTGCCGCAAATTTAAATCTTTTTGAGTAAAGATGTACTTCAGGCTTTTATGATCGGTGAAGATCTCGTAAGCCACTCCATACAAGTAGTGCCTCCACAATTTCAGTGCAAACACTATCGCTGCCAATTCCAAATCATGCGTTGGATAATTTTTCTCGTGCGGCTTAAGCTGTCTCGAGGCATAAGATATCACTTTCCCTCTCTGAGTCAACACACATCCCAAACCCAGTCCGGACGCATCGCTGTATATCTGGAATCCCTCGACGCCGTCTGGAAGTGTAAGGATTGGAGCTGATACGAGACGTTGCTTCAAATTTTGAAAGCAAGCCTCGCACTCATCAGTCCAATCGAATGCCACTCCCTTCTGGGTTAACCGAGTTAAAGGCGCTGCCACTTTTGAAAAATCCTTGACAAACTTCCTGTAGTAGCCTGCCAAGCCGAGGAAACTTCGAATCTCGCTCGCCGACGTGGGTTGCTTCCAATCCACTACGGCTTCAATTTTCTTTGGGTCAACGGACACACCTTCCGCCGAGATAACGTGCCCTAGGAACGACACGCTACTCATCCAAAATTCACATTTGCTCAGCTTGGCATAGAGCTGATTGTCCCGTAGAGTCTGTAACACTATCCTCAAATGTTCTGCATGGTCTTCTCTGTTCTTCGAGTAGATCAGGATGTCGTCGATGAACACGACCGCAAATTTATCCAAAAAGGGCCGAAAGACTCTGTTCATCATATCCATGAAAGCGGCAGGGGCGTTGGTCAGTCCGAAGGGCATGACCAAGAATTCATAGTGTCCGTATCTGGTTCGGAATGCGGACTTAGAAATGTCATCTGGTTTGATCTTTAACTGATGGTAGCCTGAGCGAAGATCAATCTTTGAAAATACAGACGCCCCTTGCAACTGATCGAAGAGGTCGTCTATTCGAGGCAACGGGTACTGGTTCCGAATTGTAACTTTATTTAGCTCACGGTAGTCGATGTACAGCCGCATCGATCCATCTTTCTTCTTCACAAATAGCACCGGAGCACCCCATGGTGATACACTGGGTCTGATGTATCCCCTGTCTAACAATTCTTGTAGTTGCACTTTGAGTTCCTTCAATTCAGCAGGCGCCATCCTGTATGGTGCCCTTGAGATCGGACGAGCGTCTGGAAATGTATCGATAGTGAATTCAATCTCGTTTTTGGGAGCTTGTGCACATAGAGGTATAATCCTATCTATTGCTCCTAAAATCTGGTAAAAATCATTTTAGGGAAGCCCTAGCCCTCACCTAACTGTAGGATAGGCTAACCCTAGGTTTTGGACTCGTTTCGTGTTCGTATCGGACACGTATCAGGGAGTAGTCTAGGTGTTCAACGAAATGTCTCAAAGGACATTTTGTTCGAGATTTTCGATTCTAAATGAATAGAAAATTAGCCCTAGGTGTCGTCTAAGGATTCCCAGTGTCGTGTGCTGTTTTGTGTGTCGTGTCGATTCGTGGGGACACGGGAACGTGCGGGTACGGGGGCGTGCGTGCGGCACTGTAGCTCCCCTGCTACTCGGGGGCTACTGTGCGCTCATTTCTCCACCTCGACACGTGATTTTCGACATGGAGTTAGGGGCAGTGACTGACACGAGGCTCGCAAAGTTTTACGAGTCCTCGTGTCGTGTCGGACACGATATTCAGTGTGCACGGGGAAGCTATTGGGTGCGTGTGGTGCTGTGTATGTATTCTGCTATTTAATCATTTTTAAATGATTTTAAATTAGGTTTTAATGAATGAATGAGTCCTAAATATGATGTGTGATTCCTGTTTGCATTGGGTGTCATGTTAGTTTAGGTTGTTTAAGGATTTTGATTCGAACATGGGATGTTCTATGGGATTCTCTGATACTGTGTGATACTGGTATTTCCCAGATTTTCCAACCCAGTTTAATGCTTCTTTGTGTTATGTTTTAATTGATTTTTGGACTCCTACATGTTTTATATGAGTTTAACTAATTGAATGGCATTTGAGTTGGGCTTGGGGATATGTAAATGGGATTTTGGCATTCATATTGAATTGGTTTCCTGTGTTTAGTGAACTGCTAACTAATTTTATTCCAGTTTTTCTAACTGTTGGCCTTGATTAAATGCTGCTATCACTGTTTAATTCTTCTATTTATTTCATGTTGACTGTAAATTCAAATATGAATAAAGTTGGATTGATGTGGCCTTCCTTTTGTTAAAACTGAATTCATCCTTCATTGTTCAATGTTAAAATGTTAAACCTGAGTTCCATTCCCTTCTTAACTGTTTTTTTTAAACTGATTGGGGTTGCTTCCTTAGTTCATTGATTCCCTTTTCTTAACTGTTAACTGTGGGGATTCACTGTATAACCTGACATTGTTCTTAACTTAGGTAATTCATTGTTAATATATTGTGAACTGATTTCCTTTTGTTTATTGCCTTGTGTTGAGGTTCAGCATTAGTTTAAGTTTGATTGTTAAACCTGTGAATATAAACTGATGTCCAGATTGTTCCCTTTGTTACCTGGGAATGTATGATAGAACTGAAACTGGATTGTGAACCTGGAAATAGCTTTTGACTATATAGTTAGTTTTGAATTGAATTCCCTGACCTTCATGTGAAAACTTGAGAATAGTTTAACTATATGGTTTGGTTGTAAACTGATTTTTCCCTTTGTCCTTGATTCTGAGTTTGAAGTATTCAGAACCTGAGAATGAAATTAAACCATAATGTTACTTGATAAACTGATTCCTGGATATCTTAGAAACCTGGAGTTCTCTGTTAACCTGAGCATGGTTTCACTATATAGTTAGTTGTGAATTGATTTCCTTTCTTCCTTTTACATTAACTGCAAACTGATTTCATGTTTAGTTGTAACTGCTATTGAACTGAGATGAATTTGAACCATTTTGTCTTTGTTAACTGATTTTCCTTTCATTTAGTTCAATGTGTTCATCCTGGAAACTGGGGTTTAGAATGAGGAAAACCCATTGTAAACTGAGATGTTAATACACATGTGAACTGAGACCCTTCCCTATTACCTATCTCACATCATTGCCATGTCACTCATGACACTCTCACTGTTCTGGATATCTTCACATACCCTGTTTCCCTTAACATGTATACACTGTTTTTGCTAATACAATCACTGTTCAGGATTCACTCATGACACACACACTTTAGCATATATTGTGGCACTCTACACACACACTTGTATACACAGTTTTCCTATTACTTGGCAGTCACCACACTCCCCTTCCACACCCACATACACTTGTGTACTCCTTTTGTATATATATAATAACATACATGCTTGTAGTGTTATTTAGTTTCCTAGATATATTAGTTATATATATATGATGTGTGAAATATATATGGGTATGAGATAGGCTATATATATATATATATATATATATATATATATATATATATATATATATATATATATATATATTGTGTAATAGGATGTATTATGATGTTGGGTGATAGTGTATAGGCATGGCTTGGTTATGTGTACTTCTCTAATTAGATTAGCCTAGTGAACCTAGAGTAGACTTGTTATAACTTAGAATAACTTGCTAGACCTAGATTAGACTTGGTTGACCTAGTTTGACTTCTAGGGTTGACCAGAATTGACCAAGAGTTGACTTTGGTTTAGATTGACCTAGTTTCATGTAGAATGCGTTAATTTGCATCGTATTATTATTGTAGACTCATAGTGACTCGTACTGTTCTATAGGAGACAGACACCCCTCCTCGGACAGTATACTTTCTCCAGATTCTCAGGATACAGGCGAGTACATTCTCTGATCATTTTATATCCTGCATTAGGAGTATATTTCCTGCTTTAGATTACTATACATGATGCTGACACGTTGGAAACACGGATTAGTACTATATGGATCTTGTTCTGCGATGTTATCCCCTTAGCGGATACATCGGATATTCGTGTTCGTGTACTTTATCGTGAACATCGTGTACTCCTTGTATTTGCGACTTTCGTGTACGAAACGTGTGGAATCGTGTATAATCATGTATTCACATGACCTTCGTGTACAATAACATAATTTAGCCAGATCCTTGTGTATTGATTGGGGCGGGAGAGTAGAAGTGGTTATGTATTCAATCTAGTAGATTACTCGTGTACAATCTCTGTAGATTACTCGTGTATAACATCGTGCCGTTTACATAACCATCTTGTGCTCTGAATCACTAGACACTATCAGTTCTCTATATACTGTAGCTATTTATTTACAGTCTTTCCTGTTTATCATATTTCTTCAGTTTTTTGTATTTTACTCTATAAGCATGATTATATATCCTGACCTGCTATGATTTGTTGAGATGTACTGTGCTCGCTCCTGTCCTGACTGGATCTGTTGAAATATTACAGAGGACGAGGCTGAGGCGTTCTGCCCTACCTACTACGGTGCTACACTAGACGAGTGCCTGGACTTGGACCAGCAGCAGGATCCACTAGCTGTAGATGACACTCCCTTAGACTAGGACTGTCTTTACTATTCTGGATTACTGTATTAGACTTTGAGATATTCTGAGATGTATTATTTTAGACACTTAGAATTCTGGTTTGTATCTCTGTGATTCTCTGTTCTGGATGTTGTTATCTTTCATTATCAATCTATCTTACCTGTTCTACCTTAGCTGTGGTTGAGTTATATTGTGTTATGTCACCCCCATTCGGGGAGTATAACTGTATTGCCTTCAATTGTTAGTTGATGTGACCTAGGACAGCATTCTACCGCCGACACTGCGGCGTAGGCTGGACGTACCCATGTCTCGTGTCCTTACTCTAGGGTACGGGTCGCGACAATCCTGCACTGCTAGCACGATTGGATGCGCTCGACCGCGACATTATGGACCTCAGGGAGACGACTGAGAGGACAGAGCGCACCGTTGGAGGGTTAGAGCGCACGGTCACGGAGCTGCAGACAGGACAGGTGACCATGGCCGAGAGAATGAGATTAGCGCAGGAGTCGATGGTCGAGAGCAGTGATAGAATGTTATCTATCATGGATTCATACCACCAGCGACTTACAGCGTTGGAGCGTGCTGGTCTTCCGGTGCCCTTCATCGTCGTCGACTCCGCCGCCTCCACCGCCATCTTTTCGACACCGACTCCACCGACGTCACTGCCTCCATCGGTATCGATTTCACGTGGGAGTATGAGTTGTTCTTATCCTTCGTCGCGGCGGTGCCCCTTCTGCACCAGATTCTTAGTAGTCCTATTAGGACTGTTTTGTGTTTGTTTCATTCTTTGTTTGTGACTTTTTTCATTTGTTGGTTGTGTAGATTTGGATACTTGGTTGTTTGATACTTGGTTATTTGGATATTTGGTTATTTGGATACTTGGTTATTTGGATATTTGGTTATTTGGTTTTTTGGTTAGTTGTTGTGTGATTGTTGTAAACTTGGTTATTTGATATTGGTTATTCGCAATTATCGACGTCAAGTATACAAACTTGGTTAGTTGTGTACAGCGAGAAATGGACATTCTGTGATTGTTTGGATCCTATTCTACAGTGAGAAATGGTTATCTTTTTAAACTGCAGGAAGAAATGGACATTCTGTATTTTATTTTTTTATTTTTTTCAGACTTAGCGACGTTTACCGACGTTTACCGACGTACACCGACGTACATTTACGTCGGTAAACGTCGGTAAATATGCGATATTATCCAGTTTACGACGTTTTAGCGACGTTGTAATATGTCGGAAAACGTCGGTAAACGTCGGTGCACGTCGGTAATATTCCCAGGAATTTCCAGGATTTACCGACGTTTAGCGACTTTGAACATGTCACTAAACCACCGACGATTCGTCGGTAATACGTCGATAATTTACCGATGCGTAGCGATACGCAGTAATACGTCGCTAATCCACCGACGTCACGACGGTAGACGTCGGCAATATACCGACGTATATATACGTCGACAAACGTCGATAATTGCGACGTTTGGCGACGTTTAGAAGATTAGCGACTTACATTTCAGCGACTATCACGAAACGTCGGTAATTCCATCGCTAAATATCTTTAGCGACGAAATTTGTCGTTTTAGCGACGTCTTTATGCGTCGCTAAAACGACTTATTCTGGTAGTGGCTCCCATCGAGAATCGATCTCCTGGCCACTTGGGCCGCATGCATCTCTCTTAAGCACTAGGTTAGAGCTCAGTTGCATATATATATGTGCTTAAGAGAGATGCATGCGGCCCAAGTGGTCAGGAGATCGATTCTCGATAGGAGCGTTCGCCACAATTACTTTCTTTAATATATATATATATATATATATATATATATTATATATTATATATATATATATATATAGAGAGAGAGAGAGAGAGAGAGAGAGTCCCCCGTGGCCTAAGAAGTGCCTCCTTAAAGAAGGACACACTCAAAATACTATATATTAATATATATATATAT